>CAJQZJ010003646.1:567760-614268 GCA_907164525.1 Lophiomys imhausi | reverse complement strand
GTGTGTGTGTGTGTGTGTGTGTGTGTGTGTGTGTGTGTGTGTGTGTGCGTGTTTGTATGTGTGAGACAGACAGAAAGACAATGGTGACAACAGAATCCACAGCAGCAGTGTTGCCGCCCAGCAGTCCATCCTGAGTATTCGAGCAAGGCTACATAGACCCTTCTAATCTGCTGAACCTGGCTGGAACGGCAGCACCTGGAGAACGAATGCTATGAACTTGATCTAAAATAGCCTATAAGTATAAATATATAAAATTATGTGTAAAATTACACACACACACACCCATCACCAGGATCTCAGCCTAAACAGCACAACAGAGGCAAATTAAAGCCTACTGAGGTAGGGAAGGAGGCCAAGTCCTCAGTTAAACAACCATCAGCAAGAAGCCCCAGAGTAACACTCTAGCACTGTGGTAGAGACTGTAGGCACTTTCTGTTGGCTCAGCTCTGCTTGCTGGCCAGTGTCTGGCCCTAGACTCCAGAGAGATTGACTTCTTGGAGCCATTGAGCGCCCTCCCCGCCAACACACACAGAGCATTCTGACTGCAGAAAGGCCTTCGATAGCCTACCAAACTCCCTCCCTCTGCAGTCTGACGCCACCTGGCCTTCTGCACAGGCCCTGGAGACAGTGGAGCAGAAGCAGAGGTTTGGAAAACGTTTATTGCATTGTTTCCATGTGGAAGCACTGACAGAGTTGGAAAGAGGCAGAATGTCCCACTGACTTCTGAAAAGCCACAGGGCTACATTAACTTTCTTCCTACCCAGAACTAGAGTGAAAAATCCTATTCCTACCCCCAACCCCAAGCAAAAGCTAAAAAGGGATCTGTGGTGACTGCAACACCCACTGGTGTGGAGATTTTCATGGTGCTCAGGGTCCACATGGGCTGTATGTAGTGTTCAAGACTGTCTTTTCTCAGCACCTCCTACATCCCCTGGTCTTTCCCCAGCTCAAGATCAGTTCTTTCCTGTGAGACTGCACAAGCAGTACCTACTAGTGTGGAAGCTCTTCTGTGTGAAGAAGGCTGAGAAGCAGGTGAGTGGGGGCCCCTGGCAATTCTGAGAATGCTGCCTAACATCTAGGTGCCTAACCAACGTCCAGGCTAAACACAGGTAAGACACAGGTCTGTGCACACCGGGACTTCAAACTCCACAGAGTATATGGCCATGATACACTTAAAAATGAGATGATCCTGATAGGTGGTCTGTCTGTTTCCCTCAGAATGATCATAGCTTGACTGATATCTTGCTGGGAAAGGGCAGGAACTGGGGTAGGAAATAGTTGAAGTTTGCCTGAAATTATGTATTTCCTCTTGTGATTGTGTAAGGCATTTTTGAACTGGAAATCATCTCTTCTTCATAGCCTTCCAAAAAGCCAGAGAGACATAACTGCCGATTCAGAATACAAAGCCCCTTTTATATTCTCTCCCACCTCCCGAATCGTTCTGTATACCCATGCCCATCAAGTACAAGGCTGGCAATCAATTTTGAGAATGAAGCAAACTATGTCCACTGGGGCAGGAGGCCACTGCACCAAGGGCCCTTATGAAGGCCCCAGCCCCAATCTTGCCATTTGTAGGCCTCAAGGGGTTACCATCATCTTCCATGAGGTTCTGAGTCCTGTGAATGCCAGTGCTGCCTGGTGGGCAGGAGGAGGTCAGGGCCCTCTTGGCTTTCCTACTGGGCCAGTTCATCCACGCACAGCATCAGGAGGCATTCAATTAGTAGAAGGGCAGGGCCCGGGCAGCACCCTCGACATTAGTCATGCTGACAGACAGCAGAGAGGAAACAGAAGCCAGAGAAGTGATTTTAAAAGGAAAAAGAGCAGCTTCGGTCATCAAAAAATTGAAAGGATGATTTTTTTTTTTAAATAAAACACAGGGGCTTTTTTTTCTCTGCAATGCTCAGCCATTTTTCTGAAGACATAAAAAAAGTTTTAAGAGTAGTCACTTTGTTTTGCTTTTGGCCTAAACATTCACGAGAGCAGATGGGACGGTGCCATGATGTGATCTGAGTGGCAATGCTGGTCAGGGTCCTTCAGACCACATACTGGTACGGGTCTGCCTTCCCTTGGTCTGGTGTGGCAAAGGGGCTGGCCCAGCCCAGAGAGAAAGGGTGGCCAAAAACAGCTTTCATGTTCATCCACTTTGTTTTTTTAGCCCATCTTCTCTCTTCCTTTTTCAATTGTTCTATTCCCTGAAAACAAGAACAATCACACTTTCAGTCAAGCACTCCACTGCTGTGGTTTTGGGAGGGATGTCCACATGCCTCAGGTGACCAGAGTGAACACTTCCTTTTCAAAGCCGTAAAGCTCCCTACACAATGAGCGTTCTTCTGTCTCTCATAAGAAGACTCACTGAAAGTGGTTTCTGGTGGGCACATTTATAAGCCCCTGAGAGGAAGGGACAATAAGCTCTCAGCAGGCAACTGGGCCACTGTGGCCACCAAGACTGGCAGCATCCAGTCCTGAGTCCTTGCTGGGTCAGGAAGTGCTCCGAGGCAGCTGGGTATGCAAAGGATGATGCAGGAGCTTGAAATCTGACAACCAATGGTGGCTGCTGGTGTGGGACAGAGGCACAGGAGAAATGAAGCTACAATGAGCACTTTGCAGACAAAAAAAAAAAAAAAAAAAAGTAGCAGATAAAGCGATGGCCTGGTACTGTCTCACCAGCCCAGAGGGTAGAGAAGCAGCCACTGGGCAGGTGGGGGAGACACAAAGGGAGAGGATGAGACAGTGAGAGGCAGTTGGTGAGGGGAGGAATCACAAAGGAAGAGAGAATTAGTGCAGGTTAGAGGGAGGGCGGCTTGCAGCTTTGGTCATGGTGAGGAGGTAAGGAACACCTTCTGGGAAGAGAGAGCACAGAGGCCATAGTGGTTCTCACGCTTGTGGCACATTCCCTGCCAAGTCTCAGAAAAAACAAAACATACAAAAAACAGGGGCTAGGAAGAGAGTTTCCTTTTCCTCCTTCAAACAGAGCTGCTGAGCTGCCAGAGAAGCAGAGAGCAGGGACTGTCTGTCTGCTAGTATCTGCCGAGAACGGGGTGAGGGCAGTCCATGTTTCTCTTACAGCCTAGGAACCCAGGAGGACATTAATTAAGGATGATGCTCTCCCCACGAGCTACAGGGAACACAAGTCACTTAAGGTCAGCCTTGATACAGAAGAACAATTAGAACCAGACGGTCAGTTTACCTTTTGCCCCAGAACATGCCCTAGGGTACCTGGAAGTCTCCCCAGATGGGCAGAGCCTGACAGTCACATTTGGGTTCCCTATAAGTCTTCTGTGAGGCAGCCGATCCCACTGACCAATTGAATATGTGGTTGACCATACACCAAAGCTACTACGTCTACCAAACCTTTTGCAATGACATGAATTCCTATCAATGAAACACAGTGGCCAAGAGACCCAGCATCGAAGGCACTGCCCCCATACCCCCTCCGCTTTTAGGTCCACAGAGCAGGAGCACCTGAAGCCATGGAAGAAGCTGTCCTCCATCAATACTGGTTACGGAAGGCACAGGCCCCTAGACCACAGCTGAAAGCTTCTCTCTGGCGCAGTGAGTAGGCAGGAGCCATAAAGCCAAGAGCAAGCAAGAGATTGAACCCAGGTCCCTATGGTTCTTTAGCATCTTCAGGGCAAAGTGCTGTTTACCCCATCTTTCAGAACCCAAAGCACAAAAGTCAAGACATTACATCACAACCACGTCAAGGCTCCTGAATGAGTCGGCTGTAGGACAGGTGAGTGGGGTGAGAGCACAAGAGGACGGGATGGGCAAGAGCCAGAATGAGCCCTGGAGGCTCAAAGCAGACGTGTCTCTAGACCCGGTCATGACATCAGTTCCATAAGCTGATATCTAGAAGCCTTGCTGGGAAGGGCAGCAAGAACCTGGCAGAATGCCTGACAGGGCACAATGTGTCATAAAGAAGGAACTATGTTAAAGGCAACCTTCTGGATAAGGCTGCAGGCCAGGCCATTCCCATGCAACCAGCCAGACCTGCAGATATGACCAAGGTCACTAAACAGAAGATGCTTTGCTCTGCACCTGGACACCTCTGGACTGACTCGGGACTTGGGTCCCCAAAGCCTAGGGGTGGCCTGCTTACCGTCTCATCTGTGCAGATGGAGTGCACTTGGGTCCCAAACATCACTGATGTGAATATGAGGAAGAGCAACGCCTCAAAGCACAGCAGGATGAGCAGGATGACCGTGGTGGGCGGTGAGAAAGAGCTGCACTCTGTAAGGAAAGCAACATGGGGACTGTGCTGACCACATAGCTCCCTGCTCCACCCACCAAGCTCCCACCCTGACTCCCTCTTACTCGCTCAAGAAGTCTCCAGGAGACTGGGCCCAGTTGGACCCCTCTTCCCTAACTACTGCACCTCAGCCCATCACCCTCAGACCAGCGTGGAGGAGGTCTATTAGGCCTCATGACAATTCAGGACACCCTGCCTCTCCCTAGAGAGAAGCTCCAGTCCTGGCCTGGTCAGATCCTTCCTGGACAGGTATTCCTCTACCCCTAAGCTACCTCATGCTTCCTTTGGGTCCCAGGTGAGAGACGAGGGTGGGTCTAGAGGAGAACCTGATGGTTTGGGGACTTGAAAGCAGGCTCCAGGCCAAGGAGTGGCCTGACCCATATGTGGAAACGCCCCTTGCTGCCAGGGACAGTCAGTGTCTCACTGGGACCAGTGGCGAGGGTGGTTC
Source organism: Lophiomys imhausi (assembly GCA_907164525.1). Taxonomy (NCBI): domain Eukaryota; kingdom Metazoa; phylum Chordata; class Mammalia; order Rodentia; family Muridae; genus Lophiomys; species Lophiomys imhausi. The sequence continues at coordinate 609,571 of CAJQZJ010003646.1, read as the reverse complement.
CGGGCACGCACTCACGCTCCTCCACTGTAAAGCAGGGCTGTGTGACTGAAGTTTGGCTTCTGAGCAGTGGACCCCTCTGTCAGGACAAAGTAACTAAACAGTGAGCGCTCTGCGATGCTGAGGGAGACAGGGTCTGAACAGAGAAGGGACCGAGCCGCACATGTGACATGTTTGGTGATGTGGTTTGGCTTGTGTAGGTTAGGCTGCTCCCTCCCCAGGAGAGGATACGTGGATCTTGACTGTAGGGAAGTGAGATGTGGGAACAACAGGGCTGACACCAATCACTGTGTGTGTGTTGGAGAGTTTGGTGTGGAGTACTTCATCTGAAATGCCTTCCCCTTATCTGCTTCCCCGGAACTTACAGCTGCACATGAATTCCCTTCTTTTTCTATTTTATTTTTATGTGTATGGAGTCTGCCTGCATGACCATCTGTCTATCACTTGTGTGCCGAGGCCTGTACCATATCCACTGGGACTGGTAACTTCTTGATGCCTAGTTGGGCAGAACTTGGTCTTGTCAGCCCACCAGCCTAAGGAGCTGGCTGTGAGTGGTTACAGGTTAGGTCACCTGCCTGACCATGAGTAGTGAAGGGTGATGGGAAGAAGTAGGGCTCTTTCCACGACAGACATGGGTAACGAACAAGAGCCTGACCATAAGCTCTATGATCACCTTAACATTCTGCCCTAGCCTGCCTTTCCCATCCCTTCCATGTGGAATTGGAATTGCCCCTTTCCTTCCTTACCTGACACCTGTCTCTCCCACAAAACCTACTTCAGGCTCCAGGCAGCCGTTCAGTCCTGGAATGGTGCCTGATCACAGATTTCTGGGCAAGAGGCTTGGGCATCCTGAGATTTACTTTCCCTTCAGTGCAGGGAAATGAATATAAGAAGTGATAATAGAACATCTGTATAGCTCACTTCAGCTGTGTGGTGTGTGGTGTGCTGTGTTGTGTGCTGTAGTGTGTGGTATGTTGTGGTGTGTGTGTGCTGTGGTGTGTTCTGTAGTGTGTGGTGTGTGCTATGCTGTGCTGTGTGTGCACACACCGTTCTCAGCTGCCCTATTACTAGGGGAGTCAGGGAGGCTTTCCACTCCATTCCCTTCTTGTGCCAGGCCCTGAGAATTCAAATAGGATTTAGAATGGCAGGATCCAGGCCCCAGGAACCCCCCCACTCTTCTTTGAATGTTAACTCGAAGCACCTAACCCATGGCACGGTTCCCGGTTCCCTGAGCCTCTAATACAAAATCTATTATGGGCTCAAGAGTTTAACCAGAGCCATGCACAGATGACATTGACTATCGTCCATGGCAATTTTCAGGCACCTATATTGGGGACTGCCCTGGGAATGCCTGGACTCCGCTCCCTCAGGGATCTGGGCTGGGAGGACCCTCGGCATTGGAGGCAGCAGACAAGGCTTAAACTACAGGCCCTCTCTTCAGGTACGGGGGTTTTGGGATCATGGTCACACTCTCACCCCAGCTTTTGTCATCTATAAATGAGGAACAGTCCTGGGGCTTGTAGGGTCTTGAACAAGCATTGTTCAAAATACCCTTTGCACACTGCCTGGCTCCTAGTGGGCTCTAATAGCCCTGTCACCACCACCACAAAGCAAAGACAGCCTGTCTTTGCCCACAGTTAATCTGACACAGGAAGGGAGGTTTGTGATGATAAGGTGACCTCCTTGGACATCTTATATCAAGTTGCCAAGGTCACAGCAGAGTTGACCTGGATTGCCAGGGCCTAGCAGAATGCATACCAAGTGAGCAGAGACTGGCTGGACTCACTCAGTTCTGCGGATGGTACCCTGCTTGTCTCTGCCCTCCTCTCAGAACTGTGGTGAGCACAGACAGCAAAGGAGGGAACACATCAGAAGGAACAGGGTGCCTGCCAATGGCAGAACTGGAAAACGATCCCCTGCTCAGGGCATCTGCCTTGTACATTCTGAGTGTGAAAGAGCTAGCCCAGCATGTGGCTACTTACTATATTTTATTGTCCCGTCCCTATTTCTCCCCATTTTAAATCTGCACATTTAAGTGGAAATACTTGTGGAGCAGGAAGACCCTGTCTACAATCTTAATCTAAGTTAGTATTATCAAGACAAGGAACCTGAAAATAACTACCACAGAAAAAAACAGTTGAAAATCCTCTATGCCCTAGGTAAAAAGTTAAAAATGGATCTCTGGGAGAGTGGCATGAAATGATTACAGTGCCCCATTTAGAGCTGGGGTGTTTCTTGGGGAAGAGAGTTTACCTAGTGTAGCCCTGGGTTCCATCTCCAGCAGTGAAAGAGTAAAACAGTGGTCTGCAGCTCGACTCTCAGGGCCCTGGCCTCTGCTCACTGTTCTCTCCTGGGACACGGTCAGTCTGGTCCCTTCCGACTTACTGCTGCCAGGCTAAACTGAAGGGGTGCTTGTCACATAAAAAGGCTTGTGCCTCTTAGGACCTGATCAGGCTGTAGGGTTTCAAAAGGTCTAATAAAACAAGGCTGGGCCAGCGCTGCAAAGGGAACAGAGACCCCACACCACTTAGGTCCTGAACCCTCTACAGCAGGAAGAGAAACCCTGGCAATACTTACTTGTCCAGTCTTCTTCAAAGCAATGCAGGAAGTAGAATCCCACCATGATGAGGGCGTGCAAGGAAATGAGAGCTATGTACATCTGAAACAGGAAAGCAGTGCTGAGCCATTGTCTTTGCCGTCTGCTTGAGCAGGCTACTGAGAACATGCACTACAGGAACACTCTGCTAGGCTGAGACTCCTTCAGCCCACAGACCCCCTACTTCCTCTTTGGAGTGTGACCTTGTCAGCCATTCTCTAGGAACACATGGAACCAGAACAGACGCAGAGCCCAAACACAGGCATGACTAGGGCTGCAGGGGCACAAAGGATCTGCTTGCTTCTGCTCTTAACTGAAAAGTCAGAGTGCCAGCTATTCTCCACCTACCTGCAGCTCAGAGCTTGAGGCCACCAGCAACACTGCCCTCGTTAGCCATGTGGGCCTAACGCTAGAACACAGCACTTGCCTCTGGCTAGCCAAAACAAATCAGCCTTCCACATGCACAGAAAATAAAGGGCACTTGTTGAGCCAGAGAGATCCAGAGCGTGAAGGCAGAGGGCTACACGGGCAGGCAGCATCCTCAACAGCAACAAAGACTGATAAGAGAGCTGAGATTTTCCAAAGAACAAAAGAGTGCCATTGCCTCCTGGAGACACAGCAGAATTCAGAAGCAGACTTACTGTAAACAGGACAAAGTACTTCTGGTTGTTCTCGCCGACACAGTTGTTGACCCAAGGACAGTGGTGGTCCATCTTGCGAATGCACCGCTTACAAACACTGAAATGACCCATAATTCAGACCTTTAGGGACTATCATCATACACAGTTTAAAACAACCACTACACAAGTGACAAACAGCAGGTGCTGGGGTGACCCAGAGTGGAGCAGCAGAGCTGTGCTTCAGCTCCACACCTCTGGGCAGCAGCAGCTGCTACACCAAGCTTGTGCTGCAAAAGTCTGGAGGCACAGTAAGGCCTGCAGGGTCAAGTCGTTCCTCACCAGGAGCTGGAAGCACTTGCTTCCAAGGTATCCGTACACAACTGGCCTAGGTGAGAGGCTATTCTGAAGCCTCCCAAAGTCAAGAATTGGGTTTCCTGAGGAGGCCAAGTGAGATGGGTTTAGAAGATGCTACTCTAGGACAGGGTACAGAGGCGGAAGGGCTGGCAGGTGCTCCAGAAGCTCTGCTGAGCACTGGCAGAGATGGGGAACACTTGTTCAAGGTGTAGGACCTGTAGTAGCTTGGCATACGTGGGACTGCTGGCTACCTTAGTCACACTAGTGGGTTCCTATCCTTTGCTCAGATGAGCAGAGGCTGCACACTGTTCTCCACCTTGCTCTTCCCCATTACTCCAAAGGCCTCATGACACAGGCATGCTGCCAACAGACCCTGTTCAGAAATGCTAGCCCGCTTCCATGATCCCCAGGAGCAGGAAGGCAAGGCAAGAAAAGGAGATCCAACATGGATGCAGAAGGAAACAGGCCCAGCAACCCTACCACTGGTCTGTCTGTTCTGCCTCTTCTGTGACCAGCTCTAAAAATACATAAGAAAACACATGTGAATTATGGACTTGATACACTGACTAACACTTTTCTTTTTTTTTGGTCTGGGTTTGTTTGTTTGTTTGTTTGTTTTTCAAGACAAGGTTTCTCTGTGTAAACTGGTTGTCTTGGAACTAGCTCTATAGACCAGGCTGGCCTGGAACCCAGAGATCCATCTGGCTCTGCCTCTCAAGAGCTGAGATTAATTAAAGGTGTGCACCACCATGCCTGACCTTCCCATACACAATTTTAAATCAGACAAGTAATGCAAAGCGGTCTGCTTGCTGTGTGCCAGGCCTCTGCTCCTCACGGATAGACTCACCACATCCTGTTTATCTTATGTCTTCCCAAGACACCGAGTCCTTCACTGCCTGCTCATCAGAGGAACAAGCTCCTAAGGGTAGCCACACCTTGCCCTGGCCCCTGAGCAGGCCCTCCTCCACTTCACTTATGTCTAGAGAGGCTTGAGTCAGCAAGGGCTCCACTGCAGAGGGGCAACAAGTGGCCTCTGGCTCTGTAGGCTACAGAGATTTTAAGCAATTTCTCATAACAAAGCACCCTTCACACTCTGAAGAGACCCAGTGTGGGAGAACAGGAAGCTGGGTTTCGCAAGGAGCTAAGGTGTGCTGGGCAGCCAGGTTACATAAACACATGCTTGAGGGAGCAGGGAAAGTGACTATGGCCCTCGGGGGTCACATAAGTGGGTGGGTCCAAACTGCTTCCTGTTTCCGAGGATATGAGGTGCCAGAGCAGCACTTCTCTTCTCCTTTGATCAGACAGGGCTCTAGAACCCAAGGTTTTGTAGAGACTGACAGTGAGGCAATAGTCACTAACACATGAAATGCTCTATATGGAGGTATTTTCTGTGGCTGTGCCTCCTAGACTCCCCTCCCTCCCTCTATCTTTTATACCATTGTTTTAAAAACCAATACTTCTACTCCCTTCTTTCTACCACTTCCTTGCCACTTTTCAGCCCCCAAATCTTAGGAGGCATTGATAAGCCCTTCAGCTTGTATGCATTAACACATCCACTCTTGGGCTGTGTTCCATTTCCAGGATGTTTTGGGAACCACCTTTGGTATGTAGCCTTTAAACAACTAGCAAAAATTCTAACTATCCCAAGTGTTGGGCCAGCATTAGAGACACAACCACGTCCCAGAGGAAGTACCCTTCTTGCAGCAACACTTACCAACACTTATAATGGTGCACAGGCATGCCTGCACTGAGTGGGTGGAGGGCTCAGCTTAGGGATATTTCTCACCCACCACTATAGGCTAGAGTTGAGCCCTGGGCTGAGCCTGGGCGGGTCAGAGTGTGAAGGTTAGAGCTCAGAAAAGATAAGAAGCAGGCCTAGAAGATGGGTGGAACCATAGCGGAGTAGGGGAGAGACGTAGGCAAGCCATGGTTTCATGCATAGGTTTTCATTACACACCTCACTGACCAACAAAATTGTACATAAACTAACAGCAGAGACAGTGCAGCCAGGAAAAGAACAGACCAGGGGCCCAAGGGCCGATCCCCACTTTGTGTCTGGGTGAAGAAACAGGCCCTCCAAATCAGCCTAAACCCTCATCCTGTTTCTCAGGTGTGCACCAGTCACATGAACATGTTGTCTGGTGACTGTGAGCACTGGAAGACTAAGCAACAGGAGTCTATCTAGGAAGCTGCTGAGGGCTGGGCCTCAGTGTGTGTTGGGGGTCATAGGGAGCATGGGGTGTGAGGCCCAGCCAAGGCCAGGTCTTGCCTCCCCTGGGAACTTATCACTTAAGCTCAAGGCCTTGGCTCTACATGCTCCCTGGTCCTCACAAATGGGAGGACTCCAAAAGAATGAAAGCAGACTGGGGTTACAGAGCTTCTGCTAGAGGGAAAGACCCACCTACAGATGCAGGGCTAGAAGGCCTGCTCCAGACCAGTGGTTCTCAGTCTGTGGGTCCCAACCCCTTGAACAACCTTCAAGGGGTTGCATATCAGATATTCTGCACATCAGATTATTTACATTACAATTCATAACAGTAGCAAAATTAGTATGAAGTAGCAAGGAAAATAATTTTGTGGTTGGGATCACCATAACATGAGGAGCTGTATTAAAGGGTCTTGGCATTAGCAGGTTGAGAATCGCTGCTCTAGATGGCAGATGTGTGTGTGGCTGCGACCCCACCAGAGCCCTGGGGATGGAGACAATGCACAGCCCTACAGACTCCACCAGAAGCTGGAGAATACAGAGAAGAGTGCAGGTGAGGACCTCTACCTGAAAGACACACACACGCACACACAACTTTCTCTAACCAGGACGAGGTAGTAGCCCCCGGGCTAACAGACCATCAAAAAACCCAGTATGTGTCACATTTTAGAGACTCTGCCTATCCTAGCCAGGGTTCTGGATAGCCTGGGCCACCATGCACCATAGCAAGACAGCAGCTGCCAGCACACACTTTCGGGGGCCGACACAGGAGCCAGCTCCCTCACTTGGTCCCTCTGAACCAGCAGCTCTGGCCTTGTTCAGACTGTTTGTTTACACTAGCACTTGGACACCCACTTTGGATCACTCTGAGAGGAGATGAAGAGGCAGCGGTCACTGCAGCAAAGAAAACGCCAAGTATCGGCCACAGGAAAAAGAAAGAGAAAGGACCACTGTGGTGGTGTGAAAGCTGTTTCCTGCAGCTGATCCTCTCGTTTCTGGTCTAGCCTTAGAAACTGACTGTCTCTCTAACCACCTTCACATGGATCCAGCCATGTGCTGCTGGGCACTCACAGCCATTTACGTCTAACATCACAAAGGGAAGGGACCACCTTGTTTACAGAGAGACACAGACTTAGCCTGAGAACCACACTGGATTTGAGCACTAACCCTCCAGCTTCAAGGTTGGACCTCTAGGGTGGCAGAAGGTAATGAATGCCATCTCAGGAGCAAGCCTCTACATATCTCAGAAGCAAGTCAACTCAGAAGTCTTCAAGAAAAACAGGCCTTCTCATAGAACATGCACACAGCTGCCATTGTGTAAACCACCTTCTAACTGGAGATCTAGGTAAAGCCTGAGTCCCACGAGGCCCTAGAGCCAGAATGAGGATCCAGACCTGTGTCAACTGTTTACTTGTTGTGTGACCTTAAAGCAGCCGCTCCATGAGGCTGGCTTTGTCCATCCAACAGCATCTCATCTCCAGTGGCAGCATGAAGATGGAAATGACTGGCAATGGGGTGACAGAGCCTTTCCCTGAGGCTGCACAGGAAAGACAGACCTTCCAGCCACTCAGCGATCTCTTGCTCACACACAATCTCTCTCCCCAGTGTCTCAGGTTATCAAACCATTTCCTCCAAACTCTCCTCACCCCAAACATATACCATGTTGTAAAGGTAACCAAATGACACCCCAGGTCTCTGTAACTTGCCATTCACAGATCCCTTGTAATGAGAAAATGCAATTTTTAGCTGGATGTCTTCTAGCCAAGGAGACTGACGATACACAATGAACACCCACAACAGCTCAGAGGGAAAGCAGGCTTCTGCGTGAGACCACGTGGTCACAAGCTCTGTGAGTGTTGCCTCTGTCTCCCGTACTGGACCCTGACAGGTTTGCCAGAGCCGAGGAGAAAATTGGGAGTCCCTCGACCTTACAGATGCTGGAACACAGGCTGTGTCAGGCATCCTTTGCCAGACAAACACCTTTTCTACCCTACTGGTCACTCTTTGCCTGGGTGGGAGGGACACTGGGAGTCCCTGAGCTGGCCTGGTGCCGGGGTCCACGGTACCTGCAGTGGTGCGCCCGGTCAGGCTTGATGCTGCAGCACTTGGGGCACTTGTACACCACCTGCCCGGGCTTCAGCTGAAGGCTCTCGATGAACTCTTTAGTGGCATTTCCTTTGGGCACTGCCCCCTAAGAGAACAGGAAAGGCATCAGGGTCAGCTGTCACACTGTAGTGGAGGCAATTGTGTCAGAGCCCACACACATGGGCTCTGTGTCCCAGATCACCTCAGCACAAAGCATTTTCCAAGGAATTGCTACTAGGCCACACTGACTTCATGATTAAATTTTTGCTCTCATTTGCCAATACTATTTTTGTTGATCCACTCTCCCTCCCTGGGAGTAACACGGTAGTAGTTCGGCTCCCTGATTATTCTGATCCCTGGGAAGAACACTCATTGCCTTTGGGAAGGTCCACTGGTGAACGCCATACCCCGCAGCTCACCTCTGCTATGCCAGAACATGCTGCTTGACATTCAGTGGGTCCTGCTTTGCTTTACTTTTTACCTGTGTGACTACCCTGAAGGATGGGTACTCTGTTCAGTAACAGGAGCCAGGGCCTTTGGTATCTGACATATTATTCCACGCTGGTAATAAAGGAATACTTGGTGCTCTGGTTCTAGACTCTGTTTGCACTCTGTACCCATCTGAACAGGACACAGAGAGAACACCAACTTCTGCAGGGTCTCAATAGCTGGTGCCATCAAGCACCTACCCGGAGCTAAGCCCTGGGCTCATGTTCATCACTATGGACCCAGTCTCCAGGACTTATGTGGTCCTCCTCCCATGTGCCCACCCCCTGCTTGTCTCCCCACGGGTGCAGGGGTATGTGTGCTGTAGAAGCTACTGTGGGAAGAGACCAGAGGAAGCAGTAGCCAATAACTAATAACCAGGGGACAGAAGCTTTAAGACACTAATGTCTATGGACCACTGAGAAATGGAAGGGCATGCTCTAGGTGGAGACGTGAAAAAAAAGAAACGCAGAGCTCACATCAGGCCACAGGCTGGGGGGTAGGGGTTCTTTCTGTGTGGCCCAGAGTCATTAGTGTTACAGGCACAAGCTTAGTCCCCTGTGCTGTGTGAGTCAGACAGGAAGATGGGCAGAGTGACTACTGATGGTTCACTAAGGACACAGCAGAAATGGAAAGAAAACTCAGATACCAGACATGATGAAGCATTTAGAACAGAACTAGCTTAAACTGTGGTTGGGGGTGACAGGAGAGGAGAGAAGCACCAACAGGTAGTTGGTGAACTTCTAAGCCACACAGAGAGTACCAGAAGCAAGTTGGGAAGGGGCTGACCAGGGCAGCTAGTGTCGGCCATGTCTCAAGTACCTGTAGGACACCCAGAAAAAGGTGTGACCCATCCAGAAGGGTAGCTAGGAACACAGGTCGAGAAAACAAGAGAGCTAGTGGCACAGCACAGGTGTACTGACTAGGTCTGTTTTAAGTCCAAGTCTCACACTTGACAGTGGTATGGCATGACAGGTGCCATTGCTGAGCCTTTGCTTCCTAACAGTGGGTCAGGACCCACTTACCCAATGCCTGGCTGCAGCAGACAGGAAGTTGATGAGAGGGGCTCGGATGGTGCTTTCCACAGCTGAGTGCTCGGATCCAATCACCCACGTTTGGTCCTGCACTGCACAACACTGAAGCTATGAGCTCCACATTCGCCCAGAATCTAGGCAGCACTGCTGTGCAAACACAGCAAGGGGCAAAGCCTGGACACCCATGCTGCACAAGAACTCCAACTGGATCCTGAGAGAGCATGGAGGAGGGGGCTTCCCACGGCACCACTTTTCCCTACCCCTGACCTAGACTGACACACTAACAGACCAGTGAGGCAGAAGGCACGAGAACTGGTTGTCAGGATCTATCCTGTGGAAGAATTTCAGGGGAGGAAGAACTTCTTAAGAAATGCCAAGATGCACATGGTCTGCTTTTGCCAAGGAGACACTTCACAGGGAAGAGCTGTCGTGACTGCAGACGCTGGCCAGACCACAGTCCTCCTGGCCTGGGAAGAGAGGCTAGGCTGCAGAGACACAGGTACAGTGACACAAGAGAGGGGAGCACCTGGGGAAGGTGCCAGAGCCTCCTGTAATAGTCTCATTATTGTTCATTACAGAGCTGGTAATTAGAGCTTTCCTGAAAGTGTGCCTCTCTGGTGAGCTTCTAATTGCACAAACCTCCCAGAAGACAAGCTCCTATCAGGGCAAGACCCCACCTGCCCCGCCACCTGAGCCAGTCCCATCCAAGGGCCTGCTGGTCCCTGGTGAGGGACCTGCGATGCAAGTACCTTGAGGCTTCTGGTAGGGTCCCCTCACCACCCCTGCCATCCCACAATCGGCTCTTCCACACTTGTCTGCTTTAATCTCAGGGCTGTGGAGACTGTTACTACCTCATGGAGAGGAATTCTGTTTTTTGTTGAGTGTAGGAGCAGGGCATGAGTGGGAAGGCCTACTGAGACACTGCCACTCTCTTCCAAACCCACGTCATGGGAAATATCCTGAAGTTTGCAGATCACCACAGCCTACATATCCAAACACACCGAGTTTTCCTCCCATTTCCAAATTTGTTTATGGTTTTTTTTTTTTTTTTTGTTTTTTTTTTTTTTTTTTTTTCGAGCCAGGGTTTCTCTGAATATCTCTGGCTGTCCTGGACTCGCTTTGTAGACCAGGCTGGCCTCGAACTCACAAAGATCCGCCTGCCTCTGCCTCCCAAGTGCTGGGATTAAAGGCGTGCGCCACCACCGCCCGGCTGTTTATGGTTTTTTAAAAACAAAATACAGGTAAGAAAAGGGAAAAGGAAAATCCTGACTTGATCACGCAAGAGGAGTATTACCTACGCTGTGAAGCACATTCTACATCTCTTTTCTCTTGGTACACAGTGGGCTGCGAACACGTAAAACCACACCTGCACAATATGCACCAGCTCCATCACAAAGCCAGGTAAAATGAGGCTGACAGTCCACAAGAAACATGGAGAAGCGCTGCAGGTTCCCCGCACTGGGCATGGCATGGCCCTCGACCCTCCTGCCCAGCAGTGTCCTGGCTGCCACATGTTATCCAGGCCACCTTCTGCTGTTCTCAGTCTGCTACGCCCTGTATCCCTTCTATGAGGCTACTTCCCCCTAAAACTGCCTTCTATCTCATGATCCCCTTCATATCACTGTCAGGGGCTTTTCTGGCCCTGCCTGCCTCCAATTATTTCCAGGGTAAACCTTCTAAATTGTGAATGGCCACATGGTTCCTGGCATAAAGCCTTCACTAGCTCCATGGGGACCATGGATCAGAGTTTGAGCTGTTGGACCAGATACAGAAGCCACACCTAACCTTGACCCCAATCTAGTGCTGGGTCCCTCCTGATATAACGCTGTCCTATATATGTCTGGGCTTTCAAAAAGGCACCACACACATCTCAAGCTTCTCTTCTGCCCCCAGGACCACATGTTAGTACTATCTGAAGTTCTCTAGGAAGCTTGGCAGGAAGTATTCAAAGTCCGTTGTACCCATTTCAAAACCAGTGGAACTCCTTCTGTCTTCTTCCTGACAGCCCGAACCTAGGGCACCACCTACAACAGGACCAATAGGAACTCTGACCCCAACAGTCTAAACTGGTTTTCTAACACATACCCTAAAATTACACACTGCATCTCCAACATGACTGTAAATTTCCAAGAGGACACAGATAACCTATAGCCCCAGCAAACTGCTCAGGGCATTAGGCCTGTATCCAATACGCTCGAGCAGTAGCAATGATACAACAGACATTAATTGAGTGCTCATACAGGCAGTTCCAGATGCTTTGTGACTGAAAGCATTTTGTCAGCTAATTTAGACATACATCTATGAGGAGGCAGAGGCTATGTGAACCCTCAAAAACAGCAGGAGTGGAGCAGAGTCAGACAACTCCTGAGACAATGTGGTTAAGAGGCAGCAGATCGAGGATCCAGGCCCAGGCAACAGTCAAGACACAAACATGTTTATCAGGCAGTTTTACTAAGACTTAGAAAAGCTTTATTTTTCCTTTATTGCTTTGATGCTAACTATCAGACTCCACTGCCAATGACTGTATTAACAGTACACGAATAAGACTATTAAAACAAGACGAGGCTCAGAGGTTAAGAGCTGTGGGTGTTCTTTCAAAGGACCCGGTTCAAATCCCAGCACCCACATGGCAGTTTGAAAACTGTCTCTGAGGTAGAAGGCCCTGAATCTGGGTTGGATTTATTTCCTATCCTCTGATGTTCATATGTGTTACCAACAAGTCCAAAGTGGTTGCCACGTCCTGCTTATTTGGTCTATTCAGTAAAAAGTCATCAATGTTTTGGATCACATAATTTGTGGAAGAGAGAGAGAAATGATCAAGATCCATTTGAACTAAGTTATAAGACAGGGATGGAAAGTAAATATACACTGAGAGAAACTGCAAAGGTATACTGCTGGTCTTGCCAACTGAGAGCAAATTGCTTCTGGAGGTCCTTATCGACAGTACTGAGAAGGCATGTGCTAGATCAAGAGCTGCACACCACATACCAGGGGGTGTGTTAATTGGTTCAAGAAAGGACAGCACATGTGGTCCAGCAGTTGCAATCCGAGTCACTTCTTGATTAAGTTTGTGATAGTCAACTGTCATTCCTCACAATCCATCTGTCTTCTGCCCAGGCCAGATAGGAGACTTAAAGGAGGGTGTGCTGGGAACCACCACCCCTATCTCTTTCATGTCCTTGATAGGGGCACTAATTCCTGCAATTCCTTCAGGGATGCACTGTTCTGGTTTACCATTTTCACTGGTAGAGGCAACTCCAATGGCTTCCATTTGGGCTTTTTAACCGTGATAGCTCTCATTCCACCGGTTATAGAACCAACGTGGGAATTCTGCCAAAATTAGTTAGTATATCTATCCCAACGATACATTCTGGAACTGGGGAAATAACAACAGGGTGAGTTCACATGGAACCATTTCAGGCTCCCAGAACATAGAAAAGTGCTGTGAGTAACAGTGCACCCAGCAAGACCAAGCCATTGGCCTGTTTTCACCACACGAGTCCAGCCCAGAGGCTGGGTCAGGTGTCCGTGTGCCTCTTGGTCCAGTTGTCCTTTCTCTCTGTTGACAGGCCCTTCTCTTCTCCAAATTTTTTTTTTTTTGGGTTTTCCGAGATAGGGTTTCTCTGTGTAACAGAGCCCTGGATTTCCTGGGCTATATCTATAGACCAGGCTGGCCTCAAACTCACAGAGATCCGCCTGCCTCTGCCTCCCAAGTGCTGGGATTAAAGGCGTGTGCCACCATGCCCAGCCTCTTTTCCAATTTTGAATGGCACCATTTCTGCTTTCCACACACTTGGGAGAAATTTCTCTCTTCCCCTTGCTGTGTGGACTCAACAACTAACTCCTGAATAGTCCAGAAAGCCATCCTGGCTGAGCTGTTCTCGTGTCACATCTGGAATAAAAAGGCCCAAGTTGGAAGTGGCACAGTAATCATCCAGTGGGAGACCCTGACACCTTTCCCGTTTCCCTTTCTTCCTCTTTTCTCCTCATCCTCTCAGTCCTAACCAAAAAGACACACAGTGCAAATATTATTTATATCCTCATGGTTTAAGCTGTTCCTCTAACATTACGGACAGTAAGAATTCCTGAGATACCATTATCCTTTCTCTGTTAGGAATCTCCCCAGCACACTCTATGCTACAAACAGATTCCACTTGCTGATTAACAAGGAGCCCCTAGCTGATCTGTGTTTGACCTGAGATCTGGACTTGCTTCCTAGAAGTCAGGATGGCCCAGTGGTGCCTTGCTGGCTCCACTTGTGCACCTCCACTTCAGTGTTTTACATTCAAGTTTGCTTAAGTTATCACGTGCTTCAGGTACAAGTATGAAAATCCTGTGATGGGGCTCATCCACAGGACATGCTTTGCAATGTTCCCTCACTGATGGTAGCTATTTGACAGATTCTTCATTTATATCAATGGGGAGCTACTTGGTGCTTAGGACTATGGCTCTCACCTATTGTGATGGTTAATTTTAAGTGCCACAGTCTAGAATTACCTGGGAGTCTCAGTGTGGGACCATCTATATCTAGTTGACCTTTGAGCATGTCTGGGGATGGACAGATACACAACTGTCATGATTACATTAACTGACATGGGAAGACCTACCCCACAGTGGGCAGCATCGTTTACTGGGTTTGGGTCTTGAGCTGAGAGGGGAGAAAGTGAGCTCACTGCAAGCGCTTGTGCCTCCCTTCACTGCTCTCTGCCCTTGACTGTCACATTAACCTCCCTGCCGTCTGTGACCTGAACTGTGAGCTAAAATAAATTCATCCCAAGTTGCTTTTGTCAGAGCATCTTACCAAAGCAACAGGAGAAACCTAAAACTGCTACCTAGGATTGGAGGCTGAGCCACACAGCAAGATGAAAGTCAGGTTCTGCTGCAAGGGCTGCCTGAAGAGGTCCCTGGAGAGGCTTCCATGCAGTAAGTAGGAGAACACAGGTCTGTGAGGGCAGCACAAATGCCAGCAGAAGCTTTCTGGTGGCACCCAGCTCCTCAACCTCATATACAACAGCAAGTCCATCTTCCACCCTCCAATCCCAACTGGCTTCCATTGCTTACCTAACACCTCTGCTTGCACCTCATATATGACAGTCTGACCACAGAAAAGCTTGGTTTGGCCTCCTAAATCTATTCCTTACTGGCCTTTCTCATGCACCAGCATCCACGGTTGCTCCTGCTCAGACTTGACAGTCTTCTTTGTGACCAATACCATTTGTCCTCTTTTCTCAGGCTTGGTTGATTTGAAGGCCCCAGGGGCATTTTCAAGTGTGTCAATACCTAGAGATCTACCCCTAGACTGACTAGAGTAGAACCCCTGAAGGCAGGGGGCAGGCACCAGCACTTTTAAAAACTCTCCAAGGAATTTTTACTTTATCCAGACTTAAGAATCAGTGGCTTAAAATCAGCTCCAAATTCCACAGCTACTCTGGTCCCACCTTGATCCAAGCCAGTGCCATGTCCTGCCTAAAATGCTGCCCATGCCTCTAGTCTTGTTCCTCCGTGAGTCCCACCTAAACCTCACTGCAAGCACAAAGTCATCACATCTGTCTTCCCCAAGGTCTGGCATGATTATGCCTCTGTGGCCTTTTCAGTGTGCTTTGGTCTCCCACTCCAAGCTCAAGCTGTACTTCTTTCCTCTTCTGCCTGAATCTGCCTACAAACCTTCTCATGAATGGCTTCATGCCATTCAGGGCAGCTCCCATGGCGTTATTCTGAGGAGGCCTTCATGGATTACCCTGACCCAGTGGGGTGCCCCTTTAAAGCCTACTATACCCTCACATTGCTGTTCTACTGTCCTTACAGCACTCAGTAATTCCTGCCATTATCTCATTTATCACTGAAATATGAGGTCCCAGAGGGCAGGAGCTCTGACTGCCTTAATCTCAGCTGTACCTGCTTCTCAGAAAGGAACCTCTTGTTGGGCTGGCACCATCAGCGCCCAACAGGGCCTTGTACATTGTTTATAGCCATCCTTGTCCAGTGATACTCTGGTCTTGTCACTCTTTCGTTAAAAATTCTTACAGCCATATTTAGTGGCGCACACCTTTAATCACGGCACTTAGCAGGCAGAGGCAGCCATAATCTCTTTTGGTTTGAGACCAACCTCATCTACACAGTGAGTTCTAGAGCTACATAGACCCGTGACACAGCAGGTTCAACAAATATATACAGCAGTGTGTAGACAGTGCATTTAACTTGCTCCCATATGCTCTGATATAGGTGTTGGCCCCTCTTCCCTAGTCAGAGTCCCAAAAGCTGTAACTGAGAAGCAGCTCACTTTCTCAGCCAGCCCTGGGCTGTCCTTTCTTCACATTCCCAAGATCCACAGGGAGCATGCGGCTATGGTCATGCCAGGGTCAGAGGGAGAGAATGTGGGCTGGTCAAAACGAGCCCAGACATACTCACGGGGTCCGTCAGCATGGCCCGGCAGTGGGAGGCCAGGGCCAAGAAGGCCAGCAGGTTGAACACAATTCCGTTGACGATGCTGTACACGTAGTCTCGGGATGGAATCAGCATGACAAAGAGGACTACGAACTCTGCATAGAGGACCAGAAACCAGGTAACAATGGCACAGGCGATGCCACAGCCATCGCGGATAAACCACATGTTTCCCCCGGGACCAGGGAAGGGAGGAGGGGCACACTTCTCTGGCTGGAGGTATTCTGGTTTCCGCTCAATGTCTCGGAAGTGATGGGTGGGGACGAGCATCGTAAGCTATTCTGTCCATACTGGCCTCTGAAAGGAAAGGGAGCAGAAATACAGTGTTATTTTAGCAATAAGGACACTTGACAAGTGAATCCTCCCAAAGAACCACAGTGTGTATGTGCAGGCCCCTGCACAAGCACTGCCTCAGCCCCTTGTTCACTTATGGGCTGCCCTCCCTGTCCTCACCAAAAATGCCTTCCCTAAACTTCACGTGGAAGGCCCGACAGGGCAATGTGCTGCCCAAG
This sequence comes from Lophiomys imhausi, assembly GCA_907164525.1. Lineage (NCBI taxonomy): Eukaryota > Metazoa > Chordata > Mammalia > Rodentia > Muridae > Lophiomys > Lophiomys imhausi. Next base: position 593,240 of record CAJQZJ010003646.1, on the reverse strand, counting down.
GGCAGGCAGATCAGACAGCAACACAGCAACTGGAGGCAGGACTACAGCCTAAATCTCCATGACAGAGAACACCACAGGGCAAATAGTCCGTTAAATTAAATCCAGACAGCAAATGATGGGGGAAATCTCTTGTAAAACAGAGGGGCACTGAACTGAAATGGCTTGCTTTCTAGGGCAAGAGGCTCTGGGTTCTGCTCTCTTTGTGGTGATGGGGCAAAGAGTAGAGATGCTGGACAATATGTTCAAAGGTATTTCCTACCACAAGCCACCATTTCCTCACCTGCAAAGCACCACCCCTGCCAGGGCTTTTGGTACCAGATCTAGAGGATGTGGGGGAAGGGCTCACGGTGGCCGCCTTGCACAAGCTCACTGGCCATGCACAAGTGTTCTCACAGCTCACTGGCTGTGCACAAGTGTTCTCACAGCTCACTGGCTGTGCACAAGTGTTCTCACAGCTCACTGGCTGTGCACAAGTGTTCTCACAGCTCACTGACTATGCACAAGTGTTCTCACAGCTCACTGGCTGTGCACAAGTGTTCTCACAGCTCACTGGTCATGCACAAGTATTCCCTTGGAAACATGTTCGTTCCATGGGAAGTGATGGGTAAGTAACTCTCTTCCTAAGAGATACACTGATCTCCAGAGATGCAATAACTGAGAACCGAGAATGAAGCAAGCATGAAAATGTTATAAGGAAACCATTACTTTGTATTCTAACTTAAATAATTATTATTATTTTACTATTAAATAATAATTACTATTTATTATTTTTAGGTTTTTGAGACAGGGTTTCTCTGTGTAACAGCCCTGGCTGACCTGGAACTCTCTTTGTAGATCAAGCTGGCCTTGAACTCACAGAGATCTGCCTGCCTCTGCCTCCAGAGTGCTACCATTAAAGGCATGCACCACCATGCCTGGTTAAATCTTTTTAACGCTTAAAAAAAAAAAAAGAGAAATAACTAGGAATCAATGTTGCATGCCTATCCATCCGCAGTGGGGCTACAGGACAGAGAGCAGACCTCCTCTGCTCATCTCGGCTGCTGGCTTGTTGCAACACCAACCAGAATTCTCAATGGGAAACTAATGGCTCAGCCCATTCTCAGATACAGAAACCATGGAGAGCCACATGGTCTTTTGAGAGCAAGTCACACTACAGTAGAAGAAAAACCATATGCAGCCCTGGCCCCACAGTCTTTTGAAGGCTCCGAGCTTTCGATGGCTCTGGTCCTTCCTAAATTCTTTCTAACTCTCCTTCTTCTTCTATCAGAAAGAATACTGGACAGTACAGAGCACGTCTTCAAATTGGGAAGCAAAGCAGAGTGAGATGTTTCTGGGGCTGGTCATGCACACAGTCCAGCTCTGCTCCAAATGTAGCATAAGATGAAAGACAGACAGGCAGCTCAGTGTGGGCCTCCTGCCTGTCTGAAGGAACAGCAGAATAACAGATTACAGTGATTGTCCTAAAGCAGGTACGTAGTGCAGGGAACTAAGTTGTAACATGCACAGATAAGTAACTTTCTCAGGCAGAGGGACACAATGGCTTTGGTCATCAACCAAGATTTTCTAGCACAGCAATCTTATGCTTGTTCTCCAGAGGACAGTGACACTTGAGTGCTGCCTCAACAACATAAAGGCATTAACAGATACAAGTTCATCTTCTGAAGCACTAAACAGGACATATCTGGGAACTGACCTGAGCCTAGCAAATTTTAGAACCCTAGATTCTATTCAGCTACAACCCAACCCAATAAATAGCTAATATCCCACAAGAGAAGAGCAACAGTCTCCAGAGGCAGGTTTTCTTCCGCTGAGTGGATGTGCATGTTTATCCCTGTGCTCCAGTTATGTTGATTCTAACCCTACAGATCACCTCCGGGGGCTTCTGCATGGTGATGGGGAGTTGCTCAGCTAAGGTGGGGGCCGTATCAACACACAAGCCTCAAGTACTTACTCTGAGTCTTTACAGAAAAGCTGCTGAACCCTAACTGCCAACTGCTAAGTAAGAAACATCATGACTCAGCTTCCTCTGTGATGGAGACGGACAGTTACAAAACCCTTCTGCCATCTCTGCTGCTCCAATCATCACACAGGTTGTGGTTTTCATAACTGAGAGACTACTAAAAATAAACTTGCAGAGACAAAGGTAGTTAACGTCACTCTACCCTCCAGCAGCTGTTCATTTTCAGTTGTAGATCCAGCAATGGTGTCAAGGACACTAACATTTTGCACACTCTTTTACTAAGGAATAAGCCTTTCTACACAAGCAAAGTTTCCCAAGCAACTGGGACTTCTTTTTCTTTTAGTTTCTCAACACAGGGTTTCTCTGTGTAACAGTACTGGCTGTTCTGGAACTCTCTTTGTAGACCAGGCTGGTCTCAATCTCGGAGAGATCCTCCTGCTGCTGCCTCCCTGCTGGGATTAAAGGAGTGCACCACCATGCCGGGTGCAACTGGGACTTCCTTCTTCCCTTTTATTGGAGAGGGCCTTGGGAGACTGAGACAGAGTCTTGCTATGTAGCCTTGGCTAGCCTAAAACTCAGAGATCCACCTCCCTCTAGATAAAAAGCATGTACCGCCATGCCTGACTAATCGGGACTTGTTTCAAAGCCGAAACATCAATCATTTGAATGGTCAGATGGAAATCTTAGAATGAAATTTAAGAGACAAAAGAACCAGAGAGGGAGGAAATCAAGGGCACACTAGATGGGCTCCTGCTCTTGCTTCAGAAGAATAACCACTCATTTCTTCCAGAACAATTTAGTTAACTCCAGGAACACATCAATGCCTTGGGTGCATCTTTGGGGCTTTAGAGTCACCAACATGTGTGTAGGCCACTGTACTTCCAGAATCTGTACTGTACGGCTGGCCCTGCCTTCCTCTTCTGTAACTAACCAGTCACTTCTGTGTCCTACACAGTGCTCTCTGCATATTTCTGCAACCTGGCAAGGCTACTATAGACCTTATCAGAGCCTCTGTAAAGGAACAGTGCTCATTTGCGATGTAAAGGTTCCTTCAGGGAACGTGCAGCCCTGCTTCTCACTTGACACCAAACAGCCCCTCAATACATGTGTTCAATAGTAAACAATGAGTTTTGTAATCCCAGGACCCCCTCTGGGAGGCCTGGCCTGCTTCTTTTCTGGTGAGAAAGTGTAGGATCATGAAGTAGGTGGATTAATATTTACTCAAGAAACCAGAAGTTCTACCTGACCGACCTGGGACCAAACAGTGTACCGGAGGAGCTGTTTTCCAGCCCTTTCTTTGGGAACAAGAACCTGCTCGATGTGGAAGATCACGAAAAGGCCCACCTGGAAAAGCCAGAGGCCAGTGCCACACTGAGGGTGGCTTTCTTACCCACACCCAAGTTTCACAACATCCCAAGAGTGCGAGCAATGTTCCTACCACCTGGCCTCTCCGGAGTAGTGGAAGTAGCTCTAATAAGGACTCTCCCTTCAGCTAACCAACTGAACTGTAGCAATCCTCTTACTTCTGCCTCAAAGGGACCCAATGTAAAGAAAGGGGTATGTGTTCCCTGCAGCCTTCTTGCAACAGCAAAGGCAGATGAAGACCCTTATTTCTTATCTGGACTAACCTTACAGCTCAACAGCAACTCTGCCAAGTTCTACCTCCCCTAACCTGTCCTTGCTTCCAAGGAGCCAGGCAGAGATGGGTGGGTACTCAGGCTAGGGGAGGCCCAGGAGGGACACCCCCCTTCTCCAACACCACTCCTTGTAGACCAGCCATACCTTCAGAGGAATAGCCTCCTCTAGGGTCCCCTCCTAGTCCCTTTACCCCTTTACCCTTCTCCTTGTCTGAAGTCCCCTCTCTTCATTTAACTGAACTCAACTTAGAGCTCTGACTGAGCTCTGCAGTCTGGCTGCATGAGTTATGTGCTCAAATTCAAAGTTTCTGAGTGAATGAAGATGTCAATCAGCTGACTAACAAGCAGTATCCAAAAGCAACAAAGCAAAAATCCACACAGAGAGTGACATGAGCAGACTTGGTCAGGTAAGGACTCATGAAGACAGAATATGAGAAGTAAAGACAGAGGCTTGGCTGGAGAGGGAGGAGTCGTGAGGGACCATGCCACCTTGTGGCAAGACCACCCTGTCTGTTGACAGATAAGGCAGATGAGATGGCCAAGTCCAGAAGCCAAGGAGCCCAGGAGGGCGCTAGGGCAACAGGCCTAGTCCTATTTTGGTGATACTAGGTTTTTCTGTTCCTCTAAGTGGCTACCAGTGTTGGTTGAAGTACTGAGAAAAATGACCTTTTTCCTAATCTTAATTATAGTGACTGGTACTGTACTTTTTGGGATATTTTTATAGCATCAAAAGGAGCTCCTGTCCATGTAATCCCCAGTTGAAACTAATAATTCTCACCTCACAGAAGAACATTCAAGGCCCAGACAGGCAAAGGAACAAAGAAGTTAGAGACAAAGGATTCATAGAGGAAAGGAAGGCGTTTGGGAGTGCTGGGGCTCCCAGTCTTTAATTGTATGTGTGTGGGCCTGTGTGTAAGTATGTACATATACATGAGCATGTCTGAAGAGGCCAGAATAAGGCATCAGATCTCCTGGTGATGGAGTTACAGGATACTGTGAGACACCTGACAGGAATGCTGGGAAACAAAGTCAGGATCTCTGCAAGAGCAGCAAGCACTCTTTCTGCTCCAAGCTTGCAAGCAGTCTTTATGGTATGATACACATCACAATCTACTTTGAGATGTTTGAGCACACTAGGGAGAGGGAAGAGGGAGGGAAGAAGTGGGAAATTAGGCAAAAATGCTCTTCTTAAAGGCTTATAAACCAAAACTAAAAATATTTGAAATTGGTGCTAACTTTCTAAGAAACCCAAACCAAACCACCTTCTTCTGGTACAGAGTCATGTATACAACAGCATGTGTATTTCACTGTACCTGACAGTAAGCATGCTCTTCTATTACAAACTGATAGGCAGGCAGGCACACACACCACACCCCACACATGCACATTGGCACTGCATGAAGTGAAGCCTGCTGCTCAGAGCTCCTGGGGCCTGTCTGCTGGTTGCTTCCTGAGGTGTGTTGCTCATCTGTTCAGATAAGGCAGCTCCAGTGCTGAAAACTGCTGTGTAAGGGCCAGGCTCACAGACCCTGCCCACTGTGGCCCACAGGCCCTGCCCACTGTGGCCCACTGCTGGTTGCTTCCTGAGGTGTGTTGCTCATCTGTTCAGATAAGGCCGCTCCAGTGCTGAAAACTGCTGTGTAAGGGCCAGGCTCACAGACCCTGCCCACTGTGGCCCACAGGCCCTGCCCACTGTGGCCTACTACTCAGGCTTGACTGCACTCATGGGGAGAGTCCAGCTACCATAGCTACAGTTAATGATCATTTGCTGGATGAGGGCAAACCCCTATCAGTCTTCTATTTGGCCTAACCAAAAACAAAACAACAAAACCCTAGTCCCAGTCCATGCTTTAGAGACAGAAGTCAAAGGCATAACCTTCATATAAAACACACAAATTCTCAAAATACATTGAATTTGAATATGAAATTCTCAATGTATTAATAAAAATGTTATGTTTAAATAACAAGAACAGAAAAGCCACATGCTACTATTTTATCCCAGCAAGCACCCTTGGTCCTTTTCTACTTCATGTTCTCAGGGCAAGATCCCCTCCTGAAGTCACGGGATAAATACTTCAGACAGATCTGATATCAAGTCCTTAGAATCCCTTAAATCACTGTGTGAATATTCTGTTTCTAAAACATTACACCCACTCTAGTTCTCCCACCCACGAGTGTATTCCCTAACAGCATAAAAGTGGATTTGAAGCTGTGCAAAGTAACAGTAGCAAAAGACAATGAGCCAACCTGGTTAAGCTGACTCAAATTTTCTGCAATTGTTTTCCCTAGTCTAACAAAGTTCATCTAAATACACATGCAACATCAACAACAACTACTACCATGACTAAACCATTTAGGTCCCTCGGTAGAAACTATATAGACAAATCTCTTTCATCCACTTACACATCAGCAGCTGCAGGAACTCCAAAACTGTGTGGCTCTAGGCTGGTCCCAGCAAATGCAGCATCATGCTAGATGCTGTGAGAAGGATAGGGCCTGGCTGCTGTTCCCCCTAAACTCAGCCTAAACATTTAATTCCTCCTTAAACTAGTTTCTATTAGAGTTAAGTGACTCTCTGTCTTCATAGTCACATAAAATGTCATCTCAAACAGTGTGGCATCTTTTCATAACTTTCTTGAAACATATGTAGAGAACTAACATCAGCCTCCATGGTTTCATGGAGCTGTTTTTGTTTTGGTATTGGACTCTTTTAGGCCACTTTAGAGTCAATCATCAATTTCTACAAAAGCATTTATTCAATACAAGCTGACCTAGCACCTTCAAAGGTAGGTGGATGGCCCAGGTCCTAAAGCTTTAGAGATGAATGGGGTTGGGGGAAGAGCAGCTGGAAAGATGGCTTAGCCGTTAAGAACACTTACTGATCTCATACAGGAGCTGGATTCAATTCCCAGCACCCATATCAGGCATAAATACACACATATGCATTAAGAAAAATGAATCAATAAAATCTCTAAAAAAAGAATTAACCAGGCTACAAGTAGCTACAGTTAGCTTAAATCTGTATAAGGATACCAAATGACTATGAAATTTATGCCCATTTTCCAATGAGACTCCAAAAAACCCAGTAATGAACAATGAATTACTGTTTGAAACATTTCATTAAAATAACAGAATGAGCCGGGCAGTGGTGGCGCACGCCTTTAATCCCAGCACTTGGGAGGCAGAGGCAGGCGAATCTTTGTGAGTTCGAGGCCAGCCTGGTCTACAAAGCGAGGCCAGGACAGCCAGAGCTGTTAACAGAGAAACCCTGTCTCGAAAAACCAAAAAAAAAAAAAAAAAAACAGAATGAATCATTAAATTTTCCACAAAGGTGAGGGTGTGGCTGGAGCCTGACACAGCAAAGGTACCTTATCTGCTGCCTCATGGACTGCCAGGGAAGGCGTCCAGGAAGGCAGACCTGGCTCTCTTGCCTTATGGGAACTTTATACAATCAGTAATGCTTCCCCCTCTGCCTACCACACTCAACCCTCAATTAATGTAAAAGAAAAAACGTAAACGTCATATCTTCACCCCCAAAACTTGTCTATATTAAAGTTCACCAAAAACTAGAAATTGGTAAGCCAAGTTTTCTGCCCTGCTTCACAACTGGCCATCTTCTGTTTGTTTTTGAGACAAGATTTCACTATACATCTCTGGCTGTCCTGAATCCACTATGCAGAACAGACTGGCCTTGAACTCACAAGATCCACTTGCCTCTGCCTCCGAGTGTTAAAAGTAAAGGTGTGCCACACCACACCCTGTATTTATTCTTAGCCAAATTTTTTTTTCTAATGAAATGACCATTATATTTTCAATTTTTGGAAATGTTCAACAGACCACAAAAGGACATTTTTTTAAGCCCAGGCCAGTCTGGACCTCAACACCTGCCTGCACCCAACAACCACAACAACAACAAAAATCAAAGCAACAAAACAAAACACCAATAAAGGATTCCTTCTTCCGGAAGTCATTTCACAAGCCCTTTGAAACAAGGCTCCTCCAAACCCACTGTGAGACTAGCCGACCTCTTCTAAACTTTGGACAGCCTGTTCAGAGATCAGAAATGAAGCTCAGGGAGTTGTTGGAGTGTCTACGAAATGACCAGAGGGAAGGGTAACTCATTCTCCGAGACTGGTCAACAATACCTGTTGCAATCTGCTGGATTGGCTCCTAGGTCCTTGCAGGCAGTCTGTAATACAGGAAGAAAATCTTCCTATTGACAATAAATAAGTCACTCTTCTAGTTACATAAGAATACATACCAAGCCGGGCGGTGGTGGCGCACGCCTTTAATCCCAGCACTTGGGAGGCAGAGGCAGGCGGATCTTTGTGAGTTCGAGGCCAGCCTGGTCTACAAAGCGAGTCCAGGACAGCCAGAGCTGTTAAACAGAGAAACCCTGTCTCGAAAAACAAAAAAAAAAAAAAAACAAAAAAAAAAAACAAAACAAAAAAAAAAAAGAATACATACCAATGGGTGAGATATTCTCAGTCTGAAGAGCCCTTTATAAACAAGTGAACAATCTCACTTGACAATGAACTGTCTTCTGCCTCTCAGGGTAGCTTCCAACAGCCTTAAGTCTTGCTACATGGGGGGCGTGGGGAAGGTAAATAGGGCTGGGACTCTTACCAGTTGTTACTAAATGTTTACTAACTGGCAGGCACAGGGCTGCCTCATCCTCATCCTCAAACCTATTCCATCTTGCAGGCTCCACTATCCTCTTTCCTTGATGAAGAAATGGAAGCACAGAGAATTCTGGGTAAGTTCACACTTCCAGGAAGCAGCAGAGACAGGATCCACAACCAAAGCTGGCTTTCAACTGCTCACCACAACCACTGAATAAAACACACAAGGGGGGGGCACACACCAACATTGGCAGCAAGGCCCTGAGTTACTTACAGTTTGGACATCTCGCCCTCACATGGTTAGGAAGAACAGGTGCTATTGCATGGGCTGGTCCCATGCAGAGGTGTTCAAAGCCATGGGCTTGAACAACAGCATTCTGGACTGATGAAGGGCCCTGAAGGAACACCGAGCCGTCGTCATTTAGAGGGCTGACCCTGCTCTAACCTAGGAGGTAGGAAGCCCAACACACTTAAGCCAATAGTTAGCCTAAACTGACTCCCTACAATCTGCTCGGAACTACTTCCTGCGGGGCCAGGGTCTGTACACAGCTGTTCCTGAGAAAGCCACCCACATCAGGCAAAGCCCAACCAAGCAAAGGTTCCCACCTGAGAGTGTTGAGGGTGGCACCCAGCCTCACCCTGTGCCATGTGCACACACAAGCAAAAGCTTGCAAGGATGAAAAAGAATAGTTTTTCAATTGCACTAGCCCTCAAGAGGAGAGTTTGGCTCAAGTCTCTGCTGTTCCCTTTATATCAGGTATGTGCAAGAGAACATAAGAGAAGAGCTTCACGGGGAACATGAGACATCTATGTGGTTTCAAACTCCTCCTGCCTCAGACTCTCCAGTGCAAGGATTACAAAAAAAGAGGGCAAAGGTCCTTGCAAGGATTATATCCTGAAATCCTCTGTTGTTGAGGCCACTTTCAACGTTTTCTTTGCTTCTTTTTTCTTTTTTTGTAACCCATGTGTGGTGGCACATGCCTGTAATCTCGTCATTTGAGAGGTGCAGGCAGGAGGATCAGAAGGTCAAGGTCATCCCAGTGATCTTAGTGAGTTCCAGGACAGCCTGGGCTACATGAAACTGCCTCAAGCAGCTTAACATACAACAACAACAAAAGCAAAACTCATCAAATATTACAAAATGATAAATGTGAGGATTCTAAAAACCCAAAGTGAGGCTGGGTGTGGTAGAGTACACCTTTAATCCCAGCACCCAATAGGCAGAAGCAGGCAGATCTGTGAGTTTGAGGCCAGTCTGATCCATAGAGTTCCAGGATAGCCATGGCTTCATAGACAGACCCTGGCTCAAAAAACAAACCAAACAAATACTCAAAGTTAAACACCATTTTAAACCATTTTTGTCAGTATTTATTTTTGAGATGGGGTCTCACTACATAGTCCTGCCTGACCTGGAACTCATTATGTACATCAGAATGACCTTGAACTCAAAGAGATCTGTTTGCTCAGTGTTTACTTAAGTTTTCATTCACTCAATTTGCATGTGTGTACATATACACACCATGCACGATACATGTAAAGGTCAGAGGACAACTTGTGGGAGTTATTTTTCTCCTACCATGTGGGTTCTGGGAGTCAAACTCCAGTTGTCAGGCTTGGTGGCCGACACTGTCACCCACTAGTTATGTAGACAATATTTAAATCTTTGTACATCCAGGATTAGTCTGAGTTTTATTACCTAGCAAGAACCTCGTCTGGGGATAAAGTGAGACTGGAAGGTTATAGACACAGGCAAGTGAGCGGCGGGGCCCAGCCCAAGCACTACAAAGAAGCCTGGGAGCCTGCTGGCCCCTGATCCTTATCTTCCTGACCAACCTGTCTTTCTGGATCCTCTGTACTGCCTTGTCTGGAAATAAGGCTTCATGGGCTAAGGTCAAGACTTACTCCAACAGGGCTGTGGCGAGATGGGTACTACACTCATTTAAGGTGAGAAGCTGAACTCACCCAAAGGTATTCCTGCACCCTGACCCTGAATGGGAAATTGTCAATGTACTCAGGCATCAAAAAGAAAAAGAAAAAAAAAATGCAGACTTCAATCAAGTGTTTGTACCTCCTGGAAGCCACAGTTTGGAGGACATTACAAAATACGATTTCCTAACTTTTTGGCAATGCTGAGAAGATGAAATCAAGAATATTTGCCTCTAGCTTTCTCACCTTCACATCTGACAGCTAGGAGTGACCTGGCTAAGTGTCTCAGGAAATTCCCCAAGAGGAAAGCAAGTGATTTTCAAAAGTGTTAACTAGAGGCAGCATGGTGTCACCTCCTTTCCCTTCTAGGTCAATACTGAAGTATACCCTCAGTTTAGATCTCAGACTGTGAGCACAGCTCTTAGGGTAGTGTATTCTATACCTGGATAGAATGTGGATATGTGACTCATTTTCTCACACATGACACATGAGACTCATAAGGGCCAGCCTCTTAAAATAAAACATGGCAGACCCTTCCTCTAATGGGGAATAAATATGGCTGGTGTATTGTTATCAATTTTGCTACCATTATAGTTCCAAGTCACAAGGTCTAGGATAAGACACATACACATATGGTTAGACTATGAAAGGCTGGTTATATTTAGTACTTATACAAGGTCCAGGGCAGATACAAAGTATGCAAAGGAAACAGATCTTTAGGACATACCCTCTTGCTAAGTTTCTGACAGTTCACAGCACTGCCAGAGGCTCTTCTGCTAAATGGCTTTTACAGCTTTAATGAACCAGGGGTGGGTGGGACAAGGTCACTTCTGCTTTGTATAATGTTACTGCAGTTGGCAGCAGGTCTTTACCTCTTGTACATTAGCACTTTATTACAGCCCTAATTACCAACCCGCTCAACTGAGCACTTCATTTTACTATGTGGTTCATGGCTAGCTCAAGGGCCTGGACTCCTCAGCTACAATAATCCTAAACTTCTTTTAAGCAAGTGCTAATTCTTCATGTCTTTAGGTGCATGAGAACTCTAGGGATTCAAAGGCATGAGTACACTTTCTGAATGCTTGGCTCTCTAAGCATGAACATTATACATTGCCTTCATTTTAGATCTACCAAATTCTGCTCTGGAGGGCTCTTGTCTTAGCTACTTGGAGCTTACCTTTACTTTGTTTGTACATAACTTTTTCCTTTATATGATGAGGTGTATTAAAACAGGCACAGGACTTAATCAACATCACATCCCATATTCCTCTAGAAAACAGGTTCAAAGAAGTGAGTTCATGCTAGTACATCCCATTCTTGCTTTCGGCACTAAACCTGTGTCCTGAGGATATAACTCAAGGATAGAATGTTTGCCCAGGATTCATGAGCCTCCAGCACCATCATCAAAAATGGATTAATTGAAGTTGAGCAGTATTTTACAGGACAGTTACCAGCTCCTTAACAAACATGGGCATTCTGCATTAGATCCCCTGGTGGCATGGAGTCTGTGAGAGGTTATAGGGGACAGGAGTGCAGGTCTGGGAGCTACCAAATAAATAATGCTGACCCCTCTTCACAAAGAATCTACTGTCAGTTTTCAGGAGGAAGGGTGTACCTGTGTGGTGCTGGGGAGGGAACCCAGGGCCTTTGCACATGCTAGTGTTCTACCACTATTATATATTTTTAAAGACATGTTGAAAATTTTTCCCCAGGAAAATGACTCCATTGTAGTCAATCTCAAGTTAAACTCTCTTCCAGTGTCTTTTCTGACATTTCAACTTGCCATCATCTTTCCAATCTCCAGCCCTTCCCTCACCATACACTATTAAAATGGTCTCTTTTCCCAGTAATTAACAGCAGGGGTCCCATGTTATTTCACCAGTTCCTCACACAGAATCTAGTTGCCCAACCAGAGATGAGTCAAGGTGCTTTATCAAGTATGGCACCTGTCAATCCACAAAAGAGAAAAAAAAACCCTTCTGGCTTCACCTTTCCAGGAGGGCAAAGTCCAACCCTACAAGAAGCCTTCTCTCAGGGGCACCTGTATTACTATGTATGGGCATGAGAAACTCATGTCCAGTCTATCAAGAAAAGACTACCCATTTAAGGGCTCAACTGTTAACAGTTCATAGGAACATAGTCAGGCACTTCCTGTTAAGTTTTTCAATTCACCTTGCAATCCCACTATAGCCATTAATCCACTGTTAAAGCTCTAATCACCATGTTCTGTGGCTACACTTACAAGCCTTCCCTTCTGTCCTAAAAGATTCTTTGGTCAGAAATTCTGTTTATTGTTTAGTTAGCTGTGAAGCCATAAGCAAAGAAATGTCTTTTTTGGGGGGTAGGGGTGGGTCTATGAGACAGGATCTCACTATGTAGCTCTGGCTGACCTCGAACTCACAGAGATCTGCCTACCTCTGCCTCCCAAGCGCTGGGATTAAAGGTGTGCATGCCCAGCACCTTTTATTTCTTGATAATTAAGCTGTGAAGGATTAGTTTCCTCAAAAATAGAACACCAGGTAAGTGAAGTTTCAACCAACTTTATCTACCCCCATTTTCCCATACAGTTTGCCATAAATCTCGGTTCATATCCTGTACCTCTTCCTTAAAGGGCTCCCAAGATGACCCCAGCTTCACCTTGCACGCATCCTTTCTGGATGTCCAACTCCCATATCCTCCCAGGGTCTGTTCTCTTTCAGGCAGCTGTGCACCGCCGACAGCGATCCCCTCCATCCAGGCATCCCGAAGCACAAGACACTCCCTACTCTTTGGGGCAATACTCCAGCAACGGTAACAAGCAAAGTACTGGGTCACTATGTGGTGGTGGGCAGTAGGGAGGAAGGGATTAGGGAAGAGGGGACAGGGAAAGATAGATCGCAGGAGTGGAGGGAGGGGCGAGCAAACTGAGAAGCTGGCGCCCTACTCGGGGTCCAGACCCTTCACCATCAGAGTGACCTAACGAGGGATCCACGGTCTCTTCTTTTCAGCCATCCTAGGGACCAACCAACAGGGGGTTGAGGAGGTCCTTCATGGGCAGCACGACTTCCGCCTTCCTGGGGTGTCTGACGTGCACGCGCTCGGCTACTCGGGCTCCGGCCCCAGCGCGCGAGGATGCGCGCTTCTCCGCGAGTCCCGGCGGGCGTCCCGCGCTTCCCTCCCTGGGGTTCCCTTTCGCACTGACCGTCAGTCCGGAGGCAGCTCGCAGTCCCGCGCCGCCTGCCGCTGCCCCGGGGCCCAGCCTCCAGCGTCCGCAATGGCTTGGGCACCCGGCGCCGCGGCGTGCCGGCCTCACACGGGGCGGCGCGCAGGAGAGGCCCATGGAGCTCCAGGCGGTGGCGGCAGCCTAGGCTGCGGGAGCGGCCACCGCGCGGGCTGATGACGCGCAGGCCCGGTGGGGAGGGGCGAGGGGTGATGACGCGCTAGCACGCGCCGCGAACCGAGCAGCATGGCGTCGGTGTCGCTGAGCGAAGCTGAGAAGGTCTACATCGTTCACGGAGTGCAGGTAGCGGCGGCGGCCGGGGGTGGAGGCCGTAGAGCTCAAGGAGGAGGTGCGGGGAGGCCACGTGGCCAAGACCGACGCCCGGAGGCTTAGTGCGGCCTGCGGCGAGCGGGCACCCGCCATGCCTGGATCTCCACAGCTCTCGGGATGGGGTAGATTCCTAGCCCTTCAGAGAGCGGCGGGCGGCTCGTGAGGTTCCTGTTTAATGAAGGAATGCCCTTGTGGCCTCCGCGCGCTCAGAGACCTGCGCCCGAGATCCTGTAATTGGAATCGCGGCCCTTGGATGGACGTCTTCAGACTTCTCACAGAGAGGCCATGCATCCGAGGGGGGAAAGGCCTTCAAAATATCTACTACCAGCAAGGAATACTCGCTCCAAAAAAGTTTGGAAAAGAAGAAGGGAATACAGCTCAGTGGTAGAGCGCTTGCCTATCGTGCGCAAGGCCTTGGTGGCTGACGCCTGTAATCCCAGCACTAGGGAAGTGGAGAGAAGAGAATCAGACCGAGCTATAAAGACCTAGTCTCAAGAAAAATCACACTCACACATGTGTGTTTATTACAAATAGAGAAGAATAAGGAGTGTTTTGTTTTTCTTTTGGCGGTGCTGGAGATTGAACCTCATGGTCTTGTGCATGCTAGGCAGGCATTCTACCCCAGAGCCTCATTCCCAGCCCTTCTGTCCTTGGGTTGAGTGGGTGGATGGTTGTGTTGGTTTTGCTTTTTGAGACGGGGGTCTTTGTATCTCGGGCTGGTGTGGAACTCACTGTGTCAGTCCTTCCGTGGCAGAAGGCATTCCTCATCACTACCTGACCGAAAATTTTTTTCAAAGCAGACTGGTAGACTGGTATAATTGTTTATTTTTCCTTTGTTACTTTTGGGGAGCTTAGATCTTTGGGTAACTATAATGCTCAGCCCTACTTTTGAATATTCAGTACGAGTGAAGAATGTTGATCTGGCACCCATCAGCCTGGTGTCCTGCAAGCCTTCTCCCTGCAGTTGCTCATGTGCTGGAGCCATAATATTAAGGCAACCTGTTAGCATTTAAACTCCATAATGCAAGTGAAGGCCCTTTTTTTTTTTTTTTTTTTTTCTTTGAGACAGGGTTTCTGTGTGGGTATTCTTGACTGTCCTGGACTCATTTTGTAGACCAGACTGGCCTCAAACTCACAGAGATCTGCCTGCCTCTGCCTCCCGAGGGCTGCAATTACAGAGAGCTGTGAACTGCCCTGTGGATGCTAGGATTTGAACTCCAGGACTTTGGAAGAGTAGCCAATGTTCTTAACCGCTGAGCCATCTCTCCAGCCCCAAGCCTGTTCTTTTTAAAATTATGTGACATCCAGTTATTTTCTGTACTTCTTAGAGAGTAAGAAATGCCAATATTTAGTCAATAGATTGGATATTAAACCTGAGTAATAAAATCCAAACCCACAACTCATTAGCTTTACAGTTAAAGATTAGCACTAGTGGGGTATGTGCAAAATGGGGTTCTGAGGGAGTGTTAAAGTGATCAGCCCTGGGGATGGGAGAGAATGTTGCTTCCCTTTCAGTTTATTTTCTGTCAGAAGCATGGCTTTGTCCTGAGTCACTTGTTCCTAGTCTTTATGGTGACACAGTAAGAGCTGTTAGCATTTGCATTCTTCAGATTCAAGAAGACTTAAGGGACCTGAGGTAAAAGTGGGTCCATCGCAAGAACTGCAAACCTTCCCTTGCAGCTATATAGTACCTTCTCTTGTAAGAGCTGTGGTGATCAACAATCACTATGAATCAATGACTCATCTGCTTTTCTTTGCCAAAGTATGTCCTTGCTCAGTGGCCACTTGTTTTCTAGCTGCCTTCCATCTTGGTGAAATCTCCCCCTCCCCAACCCCCATACCTTTAATTTTGCATGGCTTCTCCACCACATCATGGCCGAACAACTTTTTACTTTTTTGGGGCAGGGTATCAGTGTGCACCCTTGATTGTCCTGAAACTCAATAGAGATCTACCTGCCTCTGCCTTATGAGTGCTGGGAATAAAGGTGTGTGCCACCATGTTGGGCTAGCCTGGTCTGGGCTGCTAGTGGTTCATTAGAAAAAGAGCTGGTCACCCTCCATGTGGCATGCCTTGGATCACACACCTACCCCTGGCCCTGTTGAGGGTAGGTAGTAGCTCAAGGGGCCACTGCAGAGCTATAAACCAGAGAACTTTAAAGCACTGGTCTGTCCTAGTGGGCATTACAGCCGTAACCGCATAGCTAGACCAGACCATGGCTGTTGACTAGGCTCTGACAGAGGCTTTCCTCTTGGGGCCCCGCGAAAGCTATTTCATCATTTGTTCTTGGTTGTTGGAGGAAGACATAACTCAGCTGGTGTTTTCTGTATTTCTGCTCCTTTTAGCTTAATTTATACCTGAGTCTGGTCTTCAGTGATGGGATTGAGAACTGGGTCTGACCAGGCAGAACTGGGACTAGTGTCTAGCACGTTCCCTACTTAGCCCTCTGCCCGTTCCATTTACAAACCCATGACACAAAAAGCCTGTTCCCATGTATGTAGTCATATTGAGCCACATCCTTTCAAAGGGGTGCAGAGCTGGTCAGGAGGCTGGGAAAGGGAAATAACAGTTTGACCTGCCGTTTCTTGAGCCAGCGCCTGTGCGTGCAAAGCTGGGCAAGGTGAGGCCATCTTCCAGGAGGAAAACAACTAAGAAATTCTGTCAAGGGGCTGCAGAGATGGCTCAGTGGTTAAGAGCACTGACTGCTCTTCCAGAGGACCCAGGTTCAATTCCCAGCACCCACATGACAGTTCACAACTGTCTGTAACTCCAGTTCCAGGTGATCAGACACCCTCACACCAATGTACACACAATACAATTAAATAAGTTATATATTTTTAAATGCTGTCAAAGCAAGGCAGATGAAAGGTTACCTTCGAGAGCTATTTCTAGTCTGGAACCCGCCTGAGTATGTTGAAGTGGTAGCACCAATTGTCTTGTACCATACCCAAATAGCAGAGTTGTAGTCACGTGGGTAACCGCTGTGCATGTTACCAGGAGCTAGCCCAGCATTTAGAAGCTCTCAGTCTAAAGCGCTTCAGTTTTGCTGAGAAGGGCAGGATCTATGCCATCATCGTCCTGAGAAATTGTTTCCTTCCCTGTTGACTTTGAAAATGGAAGCTTTAGTCTTGGGTGGCTGTGTTAACATTCAGTATATAGATTGAGCCCCTTGCTCCTAAGATTGCAAATAAATTATAAAAAACCATGGCAAGGCTTCAGTTGCTGAGCCAAGCCAGGTGGGTTCAGACACTTTCCTCAGCATTTTATAAGGAAAATGAGATTTTTAAAAATTGCTCTGTATTCAGTGATATATGGACTAGTTGTTTTCTCTTGTTCTCTTGAATGTTTTTTGTTTGTTTTCCCTTTGAGAGAGTGGAATGTATATTATATATGAAAGAATAACTTGTCCCCTTGGCCTTTTTTAGAAGGCTGAGCATTACTAAAGACTGGAAAGGCATGATCAGATGAGGTTCCATTTTTTTCTGATACCCCACATGGAAACAATTCACAAGGGTGGCATTTCAAAAACAGCACTTGGAACCCGTGTCTGATTGCATGGCCTGCTGCAGTCAGGACCACCTCATAGAGCTAGCCATGTCATCTTAAGGTATCTGCACTGATGTAATGTAGAGGCCACAGGCTGTGTGGAGTGGGGAGCTCTGGCTTCGAGGTCAGATGTTACTCAGTGAATGGTGTGGTTTGGCACACTAGGTTGGGAGATGTGCTAGTAAAGAGTAGCTCATGGGCTTCTCTCCCAAGGGTTCATTTTTCCTAGATAATAAGTTCTTCTGCTTTCCAAACACATGTCTCTTGATGCAAGAGGATTTTTTTTCCAGTGAAAGAGTGAGCTGGCGGTGGATGGCTACACAGGGACTTACACTTGTTAATTCCTCTCAGAAGTTGCTGGAGGGTTACAGCACTGAAGTAAATATGACAGATCGTCAGTGTTAGCACCGTGTGGTGGGTGGCGACAGTAATGTTTTGCTTTCTTCTGTGTGTTTAACTTCCCAAAATAAAGGCAAATACATGGGCAGTTAGCCTGTTAATTTAAAGGTAAATTTTTAATAGTCACATAAGAGCAGTGGTCTTTGTTTTTCCGAGAGCATCAACCCCTTTGAGAACGTAATGAAGTTCATCATTATTTTTAATTACATGTGTGGTTACATGCACTAGTGAGCACAGGTGCCACAGAGGCCAGAGGCATTGAATTCCTTAGAGCTGGAGTTGCAGGTGTTGTGAACCACTTGACATGGGTACTGGAACCCAACTCAATATGTGCTCGTAGTCACTGGGCTGTGTCTCCAGACCCTTGTTTCTATTTTTCTTTAAGAAAAAGAAAGGAAGGAAGGAAAAAGTGGGTTGGAGAGATGTCTCAGTGATTAAGATCACCTGTTGCTTTTGCAGGGTTCTGATGGGGTGGTGGTAAGCATTCTAAATTTTAATTAATTGGTCCTGCTTGCTCTCTGTTACTTACATTGTCTCTGATTGGTTAAATAAATGCGGAGGCCTGAGATGGGGCAAAGGCAGAGGTAGCTGGGCTTCTGAAGCAGAGAGGCTCTTGGGTAGAAGAACTGTCCAAGACAACCAACCAAAAGCAGGAAGGAGACACATGATTAAATAAGATCATTCCATGTGGCTTAGAACATCGGCATAGCATGGAGAATAGCAGTCCAAAGACACATATGTATACATGGGGTAATATTTGGGTAATAGAATTATGAGCTAACTTAGATGGGCTAGGATTGTTCAATTCAGGCCAAGGCTTGTTAAAATCCACGTGGTGTCTGTGTGTTCATTTATAATGGTTGGTTAAGGATTAACAACCTCTGAACCAATTAATGATAACTTAAATACTGGTAAATAATTTAATTAGCCTTTTTCTACAGGGTACCAGTTCCAGCACCCACGTGGTGGTTCACAATCATCCATTACTCCAGTTTCAGAGGATCTGATGCCCTCTTCTGACCTCCTCTAGCACCAAGCATGTACATGGTGCACAGATGTACATACATGCAGGCAAATCACTCATAGATAAAATGAATAAATCTAATTTTTTTTTTTTTTTTTTGGTTTTTCGAGACAAGGTTTCTCTGTGTAGCCCTGGCTGTCCTGGACTCACTTTGTAGACCAGGCTGGCCTCGAACTCGCAAAGATCCGCCTGCCTCTGCCTCCCAAGTGCTGGGATTAAAGGCGTGCGCCACCACCGCCCGGCTTAATAAATCTAATTTTTAAAAATGCTTTCAAGGGTATTTATGAATGAGGAAGATCTCATTCAGATAACTTGGGGCATATTATTTTGTGCAGTGTGTGGGCTTTACTTGTTATATAGCTAAGAGTTTGAAGAAAGACAGGTATAAAAAGAACATGTAAAGGGCTAGAAAGATGACTCAGGTTAAGAGCATTTTCTACCCCCCCTTTTCATGCTTCTCACATACATGTATTAATCCCACATTGTACGTGGTACTTAAGTAAGCGTACAGTGATGTTCCACGGTCTCGCCTAACACGGTTTGTGTACATTTAGCCAACACATCTTGAGTGGCGTGGACTCGGAGCGGCTAATGACGGCCATGGGCAGGTGCAAGCCTGGAGCTTTATAAAGTGTTTCTTCTTTCATCAGCACTCCTGAATTTATAGAGTATGAGGGTCATTACCCACATTCCTACTCAAATTTCCTGGTAAACCTTGGTATAGTAGGGTTTCATGCGGAGCCAGATATTCTTAATAAGGTTTTGAAGCATCTCAGCAGGACCAAGGCCACAGGCCACATCCGATTCTCCACTTTCTACTCTTTCAGTGAACTCAGCTGCTCGTAACCATATGTGTGTGACTCCACTTCCAGGGATCCAGTGCTGTCTTCTGACATCCATGGGCACCAGGCTTGCATGTAGTACTCATACTTAACAGACAGGAAAAACACTCATACACATAAAGTAAATATAAATCTTTTTTAAAAATAACATGTAAAATGATATGCCACCCTTCATATAAGAAATGGGGGTTATTACTCCCAAAAGTAGATTATCGCAGAAAGGCCAAGTTGTTTCAATAGAGGGGTCCAAATTCCAGACTCAAGTATGTGTAAGTTTTTGTAATAATGCTTAATTTTTTTTTTTTTTTTTTTGGTTTTTCGAGACAGGGTTTCTCTGAATATCTCTGGCTGTCCTGGACTCGCTTTGTAGACCAGGCTGGCCTCGAACTCACAAAGATCCGCCTGCCTCTACCTCCCAAGTGCTGGGATTAAAGGCGTGCGCCACCACCGCCCGGCAATAATGCTTAATTTAAAAGGAGGGGGGGTAAAAAAATCTGCTCATTTGAACAGAGGAAATACAAGATTAACCGGATCTCAATTTGAGGCCTATCATTGGCCAGGGGAGGACGGGAAAGAGAGATAAGCAGGGCACATAGAGAACATCACGCAAATAAAGGAAAGAGCTTCTCTGACTGGTGGAATCATAGTGACATCCCATAAGCTGGGAAAAGTAAATAAGAAAGTAATTAAAGTAGCCAGGATTCAGTGTAACTGAAATATAGTTAGTTGCAAATGTCTAGGTTACACGTGAATACTGTGACCATAGGGAGGGAAGGGCAAGAAGGAAAGAAACTGAGAACATTGTCTCTAACTTATTCCACCTGAAAGTTTAGTTCTCCAGGGAGAATGGTTAGCAGCCCTGAAACAATGTATATACTGAGAAAGAATGTATGGAAATGGGGTAGATAATGACAGCCAGGTTTTCCCCTACCTCCACCTCCAGAGATTTGGTAGTGGAACTCAGAGAAAAAAGTTACAAATACAAAAAACAGAGGCCGGAATGAGGTGTGGACAGTAAATGGGAAGTGAGCTATTGATTTGAACTCCTGGCTTCTTGGTACACAGGGAACTAAATGAGATGTGTTGATTCATTTTTTTCCCCAGTTCTGTTTGCTGAGATGGTCTAGAAACAGCGAACTTAGCATCCAGATCCTGGCTTTTGAGCACCATGTGCCAGTAGAGGAACCAGGACTCCTTAGGGAAAGAGCAGGGAAAAGTCACCAGTGGCCGGAACATTTTGTGTTGTCAGAAATACAGAAGGGTTGAAAGAGCAGAAAACCCACCTAAAGGCACCAATGCTTTGGGTGACAGACATCAGATTATAACACAACATAAAATGGATATCTACGAGTTAGACTATTACAAGTAAAAAGCATAGGTAGACAAGGAGAAGGGATAAGCAGCATGTAGCCACCCTGGAAACCATCTTATGCAGCAGGGGTTAACAAACTTGCTATGAAGAACCAGGTGGGGATTTATGGATTTCCTCCCAGCTAATGTGGAAAAGCATTCAGAGTGCCTAAGGGAACAGGCATAGCTGTATTACTACCTAATCACAGAAACAAGTGACTCACCTACATTAATTTATTAACCGTATCTTAGAAGGTTAAGTATTTTGAGGTGGGCATAATAGGTCTTGTAGACTGAGCTTGTGATGAACAGGGGCTCTAGTTGAGATAGTCACGTCTGTATTTCTAGCAAAGTATAGCCTTGCAGGTTTGGAGAGGTGCGGCACGCGTGTGCGTGCATGTGTATGTGTGTGGTCTCCATTTTGCATGGTTTTGTGCGTGTATTCTGTACATCCAAACATGGTCAGGCACATGTGACATGAACCATAGCTTTGTCATCACTAACTGTAGGATAAGTCACTTCTGAGTGGCTTCCTTACATTAAGCTGGTCATATTGTTAAGTGGTAATGAGGGCAAAGTTTCTGGTGACCCTCTGAGAGAAAAGGAAATTGACTGTGTTTCTAGAAGGGAGTCTGTATGAGTTGAGATCACAACCTGAAACTTGTTCCCTTAGGAAGACCTTCGGGTGGATGGCCGTGGCTGTGAGGACTACCGATGTGTTGAAGTAGAGACTGATGTGGTATCTAACACCAGTGGGTCTGCCAGAGTCAAGCTGGTGAGTTCTGCAGCCACAGTTCATACTCAGGTGGAGAGATGGGTAAACCTTAAGAGTTGGTCACAGGCCTGCTGTCTCTTGGTGGGCTGGGAGTGTACATATTGGTCCCGGGGAGACCCAGTCCCTAAGCCATACTGGGAGAGTACATCCTCCAGCCCCAAAGCACCCCTCATCTTAGAGTATTGTATCACAAGCCACAACACCACATCTGCCTGGAAGAGGAGTGTGGTTGTCCCTGAGCAAGGACTCTCGGATGTGTCTGCAGGGTCACACAGACATCTTGGTGGGAGTGAAAGCAGAAATGGGGACACCGAAGCTGGAGACACCAGATGAAGGCTGCCTGGAGTTCTTTGTTGACTGGTCAGTGCTGTGCAGCTTGTTTTAAAGAGTGCGTGGGGGTTGCTCAGTGGGAGAGCACAGGGGCCACTGGGTGAGGTCTCTGCTTCCTACCAGGAGAGGAGATTGAAAGGTGAAGTGTTGGGGTGGTGGTGGTAAGCATATTCTAAATGTTAATTAATTAGTCCTGCTTGCTGTCTGTTACTTACATTGCCTCTAATTGGTTAAATAAATGCTGAGGCCTAGAGATTGGGCAAAGACAGAGGTAGGTTGGACTAGGTGTGCGGGCCTCAGAGACAGAGAACATCTTGGGAGAAGAAGCCAGGAGCAGGAAGAAGGAGGAACATATGCCGTGGAGTAAAGAAAATCATTTCATGTGGCCTGGAACATCGGCATAGTGTAGAGAATAACAGTCCAAAGGGACATATGTATATATGGGGTTGTATTTGGTTAATAGAATTAAGAGCTGGTTTAGATGGGCTAGGATTGCTCATTTCAGGCCAAGGCTTGTTAAAATCCATCTGGTGTCTATGTGTGTTCATTTATAATGACGGGTTAAGGATTAACGCCGCCTAACCAATTAAATATAAATACTAGCAAATAATGTAATTAGCCATGTTTTTTTCTACAGTGAAGATTCAGAAAGTGAAGCATGTTTATTTAGTCATTCGTTTATCCGGGAGGTTTTGACTCACCTGCAAAGTGCCAGGCAGTAGGAAGAGTACCTAACCTGACACCTGCTAAACTTTTCTTTCTCAGTATCAGCATACACTTGTTATGAGCACTGAGTGAAGTTGTAAATGGTAAGGTGCTTTGAAAGGCACCAAGTGGGGCTGGAGAGATGGTTCAGCCACTGGCTGCTCTTCCAAAGGTCCTGTGATCAATTCGCAGCCACATGGTGGCTCACAACCATCCACAATGTCCTCTTCTGGCTGCAGGTGTTCATGCAGATAGAGCACATTATATATACATTAAATAAATAAATACATCCCAAGGAAGGAAGGAACCAAGCACAGATAATGCAGATCATTTGGACCACAGTACCCTGTTTCTGTTCCTGCTCTTGCTCTGCAGAGAACACGTTCACCTTGACAGGTGGGTCAGGGTCAGCCAAACAGCCTGGCAAGCTGGGCAAGTGGCCATTATGCAGGCAGCAAGTATGCTGGAAGAACCAGGGTTTTGGGTATCTGCTTCCAGCCCTGGGCCAGACCTTGTGGACTCAGTCTCTACCTGAATCTTTTCATCTAAAAAAGCGGGACAGTCACATGTAGTGATGAGTAAGAGCAAACACAGCTCCTAGACAGCATCGGCTCCCATGGGAGTCAGAGGGCTTTTTCTCCCTTTTAGAATTGGGACTCTTTTATTTTATATCTGTGGGTGTTTTGCCATCATCTGTGGACCACATGGTGCCTGGTGCCATGGGAGGCCAGAAGAGGGCGTTAGATCCCCAACAGTTGGTGCTGGAAATTGAACTTGAGTCCTCTGCAACAGCAGCAAGCTCTCTTAATCACTGAGCCAACTCTCTAGCCCCTAGGTAATTGAGACTTTATTTATTGTATGGCCTCATCTCAGCTTCTGTCCCTGCCTTGCTTCTAAAAGCTAGTGTTGACAACAGCAGGCCTTTGTCAGAACACAGTCTAAGAATGGAGAGTGAAGGGAATTCAGAGTGCTTGTGAGAAAACTCCAAGAAAACAAGAGTCTTGCAACCACCAGTTCTTCAAAAGCATGGAATTGTTCTTGGAGTGTGTGTGTCTCCTCCCAGGTGTAGCAGATAGGAGTGAGTTTACTTCAGATTGTTCTTTACAACTGGCTCTTGTTGTTTGTTTGTTTATATGTCTCTAGGGAAAGACATGTTTTTGCCACGGTCAGCTTGTCCTTGTGAATATATACAGCTTCAACTCATGAGAACTTTTCTCAGATGACCTTTCTTAGCCCTCAGAGTATGAAATGTCTGATGTTCTGAATATAGTATAAACACGTATAATAAAGTAGTATAAACACATATAAACATAAAATAAAACATGAGACTTTAGTCCACCTCCTTTTTAGACTCTATTCTCCCAGTTTCCACCACCACCAGAGTGAGGCACATTCTTAATTGGATTAGATCACCCTCCTGACTCTTGCTAGGTCTAGGTGTACACCTTGCAGCCCTAAGGCTTGGTAGAAGGACTTAGCAGATAGTTGCACACATCACTGAAATTTGTCATAGCTTTGTGGAAGCAGCAACTTACTTGGAACTTTTCTGCCACTCAGAGATTCTACACTCAGGATGTTTAGTGGTCATATAGGCACTCTGTGCTGTTAACACAGCTCAGACTCCTAGAAGGAAAGCATAGAACCAATTATCAAAGTCTAGTTACAGTGGCCGCTATGTCAGTCCTTTCCATATAGAAGGGCCCGTATTTGTATGGTAGTTAATCTTCCTGTGTTCATTTTCAAACACAGAAGTTGATCCTCACTGGACTCCTGGGAGAAAAAGACATGAGGTTTATAGAGAGGAAGTCACTTCCCAGGGTCAAGTGACCACATCTGTCTGACTCTGTATCTTGCTCTTTCTATTCCTAGAGTGTGCCAAGGCCAGTTTAAGGAGGATGTTGAGCTTGGGAGGAATAACATGCATTCATTTTTTCTGGCCAGTTTTCTTTCCAGCTCATCCTCGACACCTGTTTCCTACAGTCTTCCTGCTTGGCTGGTCTCAGCAGTTGGGTTGTCTTGGAGTGGACTCCTCCTGCAGATTACATGTGTAGTAGTGTTTTCCCTGCCTCTGCTGCTGAAGAAAGCAGGATGCCTTCCCTGGCCTCATCTGCAGATGTCATTATTTACAGGCAGAAGAGCTGTAATTGCTTCCTTTTCCTTTTCCTCCTTTCTGTTTTCTGCCTCACTCATCCTGGGCAAACCAAAGACACACCAGCTACATTATAAGAAGTGCTGTAGTTGGATGCTGGGGTGCAGGGAAGGAAGAATTTCACTGGACTCTGATTTGACTTTTTCCAGGAGATAAAACATTAATATCTGTTCCTTCTCAGCCCTGGGATTCACAGCAGCAGCCCAGAGAATGGCTTGTTCATCTTCATCCTAGTGAGTGAGCTGAGCTTAATGCTGGCTTAGGGAATGGAAGATGACCATGGGTGGCTGCATTTCCCCACGCCACTGACCCTGTTCTTGCCAAGGTCCTATTTTTGTCTAAGTCTACAGCAAAACTGATACGAGCCTGGGTCCAGAGAGGTGGCTAGTGTTGAGGTGACCATGGGTTCACACAACCTAGGTAGAAAATGAAACCCAGCTCTGGCACAGTTATGTTTGTGTGTGCACTGTCCCTGCCCTTATTCTGCTGGTCTCAGGAAATATTGTCTAATGTGGCAAGTACAATGTTTTCCGGCAGTATGACATGCAGCAAATAACACAGCTTGCTGTGAGATGGAGCCTTTGTCCAGAATCCAGAGGACGAGTCACAGTGTAAGCAAGCTGTGTGTCTGGTGACATGGAGCCTTTGTCCAGAATCCAGAGGACTAGTCTCAGTGTAAGCAAGCTGT
>CAJQZJ010003646.1:532340-567750 GCA_907164525.1 Lophiomys imhausi | reverse complement strand
CCAGAATCCAGAGGACTAGTCTCAGTGTAAGCAAGCTGTGTGTCTGGATATGGGGTGTGACTCTGGTGAGCCTGCGGTGCTTCCCCTTTCTTATCCTAGGCGTCAAGGCCGTTTGACTCCCGTGTGAAAAGATTCTTTGAGCTGCTTCCTCTCAGGATTCAATTTATAAAGCTGGCCTGGCTGAGAATGGGTGTCTGCTGGTCTGTTTTGCTACTAAGTCTCAAAGGCCCGCACTAGGAGATCCAAGTTCCAGGAAGTTCTGAAGCCTGTCAAGATGTGTAGTCTCAAGTAGTGTATTCTAGCTTCCTTCAAAGACATAGCTAGTGTGGTTGGCCCTGGAGGCAGAGTCACACGAGTACTCTTGGGTGTGCCTTACTTCTCCTAATTCTCATGATTGAGCCTATATTAAAATATCTTTAATAAAGCTTCCAACTCTGCCTTACTAAAGATAAAAATAAAAAGCCTGGAGATATATCTCAGTAGTAGAGTGCCTGCTTAGAATCCACAGTTAGGGTGAGGTGTATGGGTCAGTAAGTAATAGAATGCTTGTCTAGTGGGAGGTGCTGGGTTCCATCCCTAATCACTCAAAAAGAAAAAAAATCCTCAGGAGACAGAAGCAGAGAAGGGTCTGTATCACAAGTAAATCAGTTCCTTATGCCCCTTATCAGTGCTTTTGGGGCTTCTTAAGAGTCATAAAACCGCTGGGCGTGGTGGCCCACGCCTTTAATCCCAGCACTTGGGAGGCAGAGGCAGGCGGATCTCTGTGAGTTCGAGGCCATCCTGGTCTACAAAGCAAGTCCAGGACAGCCAGGGCAGTTATACAGACAAACCCTGTCTCGAAAAACCAAAAAGAAAAAAAGAGTGAAAAAACCTCCCTTGATACAGAAGAGAAAGGTTGCTAGGCCTTGCAGGCTGCCATCCGTACTAGAACCTCATTTGAGACTTCAAGGAGACCAATCCCTTTTTTCTTGCTGCCTAGAAAACAGAAATAGGAAGGGGGAATAGGGAAGGGTTTGTGACTGAGATGTAACTTGAAGAAAAAAAAAATAAAGTATTAAAAAAAAAAAAAGAAAACAGAAATAGCCCTTGAGTGCCCATGAACGTGCCCAGCAGTTTGTATACCACACGCTTAAGAGCATTGGTAGGGAGCCCCTATCTGCAGGCTGGAACAGTTGCTCCCCCGTGGGAGGAAAATATAGTCAGTGTTGCCATAGGGTCCTTCCTGCCACTCTGAGTCCAGCTTGATCACTACCTTCCAGGTCAGTGGTACTGGTCTCTCATAGGTAATTGTTTCTCTGCTAACTCATTCTCTTCAGGTTTATCTCCTTGGAATGATAGTATGGACCCAGGTAGATACTGCTGTTCACTGCCTCATTTTGGCCTGCTTCTTGGGAGTGGTGAAACACCCCGATGTGCTACCCTGACCCCCCCCAACTCTAGCAGCGCCAGGCAGCACTTACACTAAGTGAGCCTTAAACCTCTTTATGGTAAAGTCTTCGCCTTGCTTGTAGTAGCTGAGAGAAGTCCATTTTAAGTGAGAACTTTAAAACTTTAAGAAAAGTTGATTTCCTTCTAAAAAGAAGATAAAAAAGTTCAGTAGGCTGCTGTCACTCTAGGGCTGCCACTAGGTGGCAGCCCACTGAGTCACTGTGGACCTGGAAAGGCTTGGGTTTCACTTGGGGAATCCAGGAGAACATTTGTTGTCCCTGGGTTTCAGTGTGCTGCATCTCTGTTACCTCCAGTTGGGACTTTTAACTATTTTTCGTACAATCACGTGTATTTTTCCCTAGCACGGAACCAAAGTCTTTGACACCTGATGGGTAGAACTGTGTATCTTGTTCTTTGCCTGTCAGGAGAACACCATTCTGCGCTGAAGGACTGGAGATGGTGACAAAGCAGACAAGTGCCACCCCATGTGTATAAACAGTTCTACAATGTCAGAAATGAGTGCATACAGACAAAGGAGTCAGTTGTGGTCAGCCATTCTCTGCAGTAGCCTGTCCTGTTCCTAGGCTGCATAGACTTTCGGGCTGTATTGGTTGCAAAGGGAGAACAGGTCTCAGGGCTCAGAGTCTGCAGTCCCACCATGTGTACACATTGTCTGAATCACACCCTACTCCAGTTAAGATATGCCAGGCAGCATGAGCAGGGTGGAAGGGTGAGTCAGGAGGGTGGAGTGCTGGGAGGCCCATGTTCTTCCAACTGGTGAGCTGTTTTCTTGCTCTGGGAGAGGGACTGAAGCATGCTTTATGGAGGGTCTGAGTTAGTTTGGTAGCTAATAGCATCTGGTTTTATGATGTACTGTGATGATACATGTAAACAGAGGCCTAGAATTACCAGCCTTTGAGTGTGTGCTCTCTTTCTCTCTCCTCTCTTTCTCCCTCTCTCTCTCCTCTCTCCTTTCTCTCTCTCTCTCTCTCTTTCTCTCTCTCTCTCTCTCTCTCTCTCTCTCTCTCTCTCTCTTTCTCCCCGTCATTTAACAGAGGTTTCGCTAGGATTCTAGGACCACATCTGTGGTCTAATATTAAGTCCCATAATCAGAATACCCATTCATTATTAAGAGCAGAATACAAGCTCAAGGCAAAGCTAATCTGAGTTTATTCTTCAGTCTTAGCTACAGTGCCACATGAGCAAGGCTGTTGATAAGTGATAAGGCCAGAAGTGCTTGAGTTAGACCCTTAGATCCTTAGGCACTATCCTGTGGCCTACCTCCAGTAACACAACCTGACTCCTCATGATCTAAGGTGTGTCAGAGGTTATGGGTGTGGCTCAGTGGTAAGAGCTTTCCTGGCATTTTTGTGACTTTTTTTTTCCCCAGTACCACAATATTTTCCAGTAGCACAATAAAGTAAAGATACATGAGATAACTGGTACTGCCTAGAATTGCTATAAGAACAAAATGGTGTGAGTACATCTGAAGTGTTAAGAGTGGTGTGTACCACATAGTAAACATTTATAAAATAGTTTGTGTTTGATACTCTGTAAAGCGAGCATTGCTTCCTCTGGGCCTTATAGGGTCATCCTTTAGGTCACAGACCACCTGTAAGATTTTAGTTTCTCTCACATGGTGCTTCATTTTCCCATAGGATATATATATATATATATATATATTTTTTTTTAAAGACAATGTCTCCCCAGGAAGTAGCAGCACACACCTTGACTCCCAGCACTTGGGAGGCAGAAGCAGGCGACCCTCAAACTCACAGATTCACCTGCCTCTGCCTTCCTGAGTGCTGGAGTTAAAGGTGTGCGCCACCACACCCTATTACCAAAGGAATTTTAAATGCCTTTAATCAGACCTGGGAAATGCCAGTGTCTCCCTTATTGAATGTGTTGCTCACTATTGTGTGGACCCTTTGTTTTAGTGCACATCATTACTCTCAAGTACCTGGCCAGTACTTGAGGGCATTTGGTTTTTATCCCCTAGAGATGGTCTCCATGGCCCTTTCCTCTCTGTTTGCTCTGTTGCAAAGGGTCCTCGTGTTAGGAGCTGCAGTGATGGGACAGAGCCTTCATTTCTCTACCCGGCCTGTTCCTTCAAGGAGCTGGGGCTCTCGGAGTTCAGCCAGGCAGGTGGTTTGAGAGAAGCTGCAGAAGCTCAGTGCCTCTTGGCAGGAGCATGTGCCCCGAACAGGCCTAGCCCAACAGGCGGCAGCAGCAGCCAGGGTGCAGCTGGTGCTCAGGGTACGAGACCTAGCGAGGCGGCAGAGGCCAGGCAGGAGCCTGGAGCCCATACAAGCCGGGCTTATTCATGGGAGGAAGAATGCTTCCCTCCCAGGTCCAAAATAAAGAGGCAGGCAGTCATGTTGGAGGCATTGAGAAAGGGGTTTATTCATAAATCAGGGGCACTATAAACCTGTGGGCAGCGGGGAGGGGTTTTGGAAGTGAATATGTTTGATTTGATTCAGAAGAAAGAAATGTGATGTGTAAGTAACTCGTCCAGTTAGATAGGGGAAGAACCACAGACAGGCTAGAGGCATGGACAAATGTCACTGGCTAAAAGCCAAGGCACCCACAGACCTCATTAGCATGGGGAAGTACTCTCAGAAATCTCTAGGTGTTCACCGGGCATGTTTCTAAGAGTTGGGCTACCCTGACACCCCTTCCTCAGATCAGATGGAAGAGGGGGTTTTCACTGGAAAAGAGTGTCTGTTGTTTTGCACCGAGCTCAGGGGGCTTTCTGGTGACACCAGACTTCCCACATTGCTTGCTGATGGTGTAAGGAAAGAGCAGATAATTAGAGAATCAAAGTTATTATATAGTAAATGCTGCCCTATGGTTCATTCTTAGACACTAAGTAATATTCCTTTCAACATTGAGTAGATGCATGGGCCCAGTTGTGGGCCACCATGCTGGCATTGCTTTCCCTGGAGCCCCTCTCTTTTGCTGCTTTGCTTCCTGCTTCTCTCGAGTCTGCAGCTTCTTTACATCCAGGGATAAGGCGTACACATTCACATATATTCCCACCACCATCCCATCCAATTTTCCCAGTCTCCAGTCCTGCTAGCATGGGCTGATACCTTCCAGGTTTCCAGGAGTCAGGAAGTTTCTGTACATGACTTTGTAACTATCCCCGAACCTTTCCTGACTGCTTAGATGAGGGTTGTTTGTTTACATCACAGACTCAGTATGCTTTTTTGTGTCAGTACAGAACTCTCAAAAAAGTACCGCAGCTGGGTGTGGTGGCATACGTCTTTAATCCCAGCACTCAGGAGGCAGAGACAGGTGGAACTCTGTGAGTTCAAGGCTAGCCTGGTCTACAAAGTGAGTCCAGGACAGCCAGGGATACACAGAGAATCCTGAAAAGTCCTGTAAAGCCTTTGAGTCATGTCAGAATGGCACATGTGAACTCTTATTAATTCTTTGTTTAGATAATTAGGCATAAGTATCATAAGGGACCAAAAGGGATTTTTTCCCTCTCTTGAAAAAAGATCAGATGACTTCAAATGTGAATATTTAACAGGCCAGCAGTGTGCTTTTATTCATTTTCCTTTTTCAGTACAGTGATAACTTAGTTTCTAGTCTCTGTCCTATTTCGTATGTATTTTCTAAATCGTTCCAGCAGGGTATGATACTGAGATTGCACTGAAAGCCATGGCCCATGTGGAGTGACAGACCTCTCTAAGCCGTATTTTACAGCCAGTCGTGTGGCTTCCTAGTTTTACAGGCTGGCCAGGGAAAAGTGTTCATTTTACTCTGAAGCTAAGAGTTCGTTATACCAGCCGAGGATCACATTACCACCAATTCACACTGAGTTCACATAAGAATTCACATTACTCTTCTTCCTCCCTGGCTGAAGAAGGCCTGTCACACCCACTGACAGGTGTGGGAACAGTGCTGGGCTCGGCCATTGCACATGCCTGTGGCCTCCATGGCAGCTGGTACCATCCTTTTCTCATTTCACTGACTTCACTTTTTGTCCCCTGTCGCCTCATGCAAGCTAGGACAGCTCTCTGCCGTTCTGGTGACATTCTTTATACTGGCTCTCCAACATTCCCCAGAGAACAAGTTCTTTGTATTTATAGAGACTCAGTTGTCTTTTCCGTTGCTGTCTTGTGTAGCTCGGCCAACGCTACCCCGGAGTTTGAAGGGCGAGGAGGTGATGACCTTGGTACAGAGATATCTAACACTCTCTACCGGATATTCAACAACAAGAGCAGCGTGGACCTGAGGTCCCTTTGTGTCAGTCCGCGGGAACACTGCTGGGTTCTCTGTGTGGACGTGCTGGTGAGTCACCGCTCTGTCCCCGCTGTACACCACCCCTGTTGAAGACCTGTTGGTCTCTTTCCTCTTCATGGAGAAGTGTTTTCAGCGTCCTCAGTCAGATTGTTTGGGAAGAGCTGGTCTCCTATAAGTCTTCTTTATGAGGTAAATACACAACTTTGGTAAGTAGTACAACATAGGAGTTACCAGGGAGTGAAAAACAAGGATCCTCTGGATGGTACCAGACATGTGAAGAGCTTAGCAACTTGGCACTTTGTGTGGGATTTTTCACCGATTTTTCAGGTAAGCCTTCCAAACCTTCCGTGAGTAGACAGTAGAGACCTAGAGAAGAAAAGGAACTAGACTGTCATATCTGATCAGTGGGGAACAGAGACCTAGATAAGTAAAGAACTCAGCCAGTGTGCCTACAGTTGGCCTCTTCCAGGACGGAGGAGCCAAGCTCTAGGCCTCATCTAGAAAGGAGATTTTTCCAAGGGAGGCTGGCACATACACTAGGATTCAAGTACACTGTTTCCTGTGTCTCTGATTAGGACATAGATAATCATCTGAAATCACTGCTGCTGAGTATTTTTAGACTCCATATAAATATCCATGGATGAATATGACAGGAAAACAGTAAATAATAAGGCTTCTCTGGGAGATTAGATGCTGGTGAGCTGTGTTGTCAGGAAGAACCGTGAGTTTACCTTCAGTGTAGCATTAGCACTCACCCTTGGCTTACGTGCAGGGGCTGACCCTTGGGAATGCGTGGGGGGTGTTTTCCTCAGAAACCTAAGAAAAGGATCCAATTTTAAGTTTCAGAATTATATTTTTATTTTGGTCTAAAGTATATGGTCAGCGATAGGCATTTCTATCCATCTGGATGTTGTTTCTCAGGAAGGATGACAGATGCACAAACACGTAAAAACGTCCTTCCCATCCAAATCAGAAAAAAGATTCTTGATTTCTCAATATGTAACTCCTCCATCTCCTTGAGGAGTCTGGTTGTTGGCTTTTTTTTTTTTTCCAGAAGGCAGATTTGCCGCTTGTATGTGATGTGTGCTGTGACCTTACCAGCGAGGGTCTCCTAGTGGTATGCCTGGGCTCTTATAATCTGTTCCGTGTAGTGGTGCAGGTCTGATGCTAGGTCTGTGTCTTGTTAATGACATGTGCCTCTGACTCCGTACATGCAATGTGCTTTGTCAGTCATCCCATAGCAAAGGCTGGAGTGAGGCTTGCAGTGCAGTTGGGAGCCATCTGGGGCAAAATGAAGTCAGCCACTGCTTAGGTGCTCTCCCAACTGCTTGTGAGAACCTTGTCGCTTCAGCAGGGCAGTGGGGACCTTGCCTGTGTGCCTGTGTAGCCCCAGCCATGGAATAAATAGTAGCACCGTAGTTAGGGAGCATGTCACTCTCCTCCTGGTTCATGAAGCCAAGGACGGTAGCCCACCTTCTTATCTTTAGTTGTTTGGATTTTTGAGGTGGTTTGGTTTTGGGATTTTGTTGTTGTTGGGTGTTTTGTTTTGAGACAGAGTCTCACTTCGTAGCTCTGGCTATCGGGGAACTCACTCTGTAGGCCAGGCTGGCCTTGAACTCACAGAGATCCACTTGCCTCTGCCTTCACAGTGCTGGAATTAAAAGGCATACATCACCCTGCCTAGCTTTATTTGTGATTTTTTGTTGTTGATTGTTTGTGACGTGGTTTTACTCTGTACCTCAGGCTGGCTTGGAACTCTCATTGTATAGCCCTAACTGGCCTCAAACCTACAATGAGACGCCTGCCTCTGCCTCGTACATCCTGGGATTATGGATGTGAGCCACCACCCCTGGTTTCTTGTCTTTATTTTTTAAATGTGCGTTCAGCATGGCTTAGGAATCTTTTTCTTAGCTGGGTTAATACTTAGTGATAAGTAATGGCGACTTTTTCTTTCCTCTGTGCTGGTCTCTCTCAGCTGCTGGAGTGTGGTGGGAATTTGTTTGACGCCATTTCCATTGCTGTGAAGGCGGCGCTCTTCAACACAAGGTGAGTGTTTAGAGACTGGCCATGGGCCCGTGTGGAGCTGACCATGGAACACTGACAAGGCAATTGTACTGTCTAAAATGGCTTTAATGTTGAAAGAGGTGATATCTAATGTTAAACTCCAGGTAAGGGATTTTATATACTAACCCTGAGTAAGATTCATGTATCTTATGTTTATTTTTGTATTGTTTTCATTGGTAAACATGTGCCATGCAAACATGTAAAGAGAAGCAAAAAGCAAAAAAGCACAGCCTTGCTTCAGGCCGTCTGCCTGTCACAGGATGGCCTCTGGAGATTGCCTTTTACTTTCTCGTGTCCCATTGCTACCCATGGTACCCAGCACCTAGTAGGTGCTCACACCTTCCTTGGTTATATGCATGAATGTTCTAGGAGCAGAGCAACTTATTTTTGGTTAAGAGCAATGATTCCCCCACTGTGATTTCCCTTCATAGACAGGCTGTACGCATAGGCCACAAACTCTCAGGGAGCTAAAATTTGTGTTGACATTTCTTTGACTATATACCTGTGAAGAGAGTCTACCAATTGAGGTAAAAGTGTGTGTGGTGGATGTGTCTTCATATCTTGAGGTATCCTGGGGTAAAATGAGGTTTAAAAACTTTTACTTGAGGCTGCTGGCCAGCTTGTGTAGCTGAACCAGAATTCTTCAGGTTCCACTGAGAGACCCTGTCAGAAAAATAGGATAAAGATCAAGGAAGATCCCTGAGGGCATCAGACCACACATGTGTAAACTTGTACACATACACACAAGCCTCTAGGAAAAGAAAACTGTTTTTGTGTAAGTGTATAAATTTTAGTATACAATATAAGTGAGCAAATATGTTTATTCTGGAACATTCCTCGTGTCTTTTTAATGATGAAAACTTGAACAACATTGGAGATTAAAATGCACCTAGCACCATCTTCAGGGGCCTGTTAACAAGAAAAGTCCCCTAAATGCAGCTCTCTCGTCCTGTTTACTTCACCTTTGGCAATTGTGTTTAGTGTGTCTGGGGTATCTCATACGGTCACTGTCTTTAGTTTTCAGAGCTTATATTATGGACCATGTGACACTTAGGTACTTTAGACCCTTTCTGTTGTGAGACTACAGAACAAATAAACACAAAGTTGAATTTACATGAGAACTTGCAAGAGACCAGGTGCTGTAGGGCAACTGGACCCTGTTCAGGTCTTCTGAGAGGTGGCCCTGGCACTTCCCCATTATGAGAACGTGCGTGCCAGATCCACTGGCAGCAGCCAGCACCTGGGCTTTGTCGACAAAGGAAGCTGCTGTCAGAACCGCCCTAACCTTCTGACATGAGTCTCCTCAGCTAGATGGTTCCTGTGGGGAACCGTGGAGAACTCTCCAGTGGAGAGTCGGAGGGAGCTGTTTTGGTGTAGGCAGAGTCCTGGGAAAATGGATGTCAGCTTGTGGAACCTCGCTACCCAGATGATGGACAGCTGTCAGTCTTACCTCCAACTGGCAAGGAGCAGGGACCCCATGATGCCCTTAGATAGGGTAGGAAAACCTTTGTACATTGGAGTGCTCTAGAAGAGTCAATGCCTCCCGACTGTCTTCCCCAACCCTCTGCCTAACTGTGTTTGGACCAAAGGATTAGGAAATTAATCTCTCTCTCTCTCTCTCTCCCTGTGTGTTTGTGTGTTACAGGCTTTTTTGATATACCAGTACAATTTCAAACTGCTTACTGCAGTAAGTTAAAAAGGGTAGTTAAAATAGGATATGACTTAGTGAGTACTCTGGGCCCTGGACATGGCAGTTCTAGCCTCAGCTTTTGACAGGTGGTGATGAAAACAAGATAGAATTAATGACATGCCTGCTTGTAAGGCAGGAATTTCAATCCTGTTCTCAGTCTAGAAAAAGTTGTTCTTCCTCTTTCCAGTGATGGAAATTTTAATTGTGCCTGTTTCCAGGATACCAAGGGTCCGTGTTCTAGAGGATGAAGAGGGGGCAAAGGACATTGAACTGTCTGACGATCCTTATGACTGCATCCGACTGAGTGTGGAGAATGTGCCCTGCATTGTCACCCTGTGTAAGGTATGAACTTCTGTCTTGGCAATTTTGCTTTCCCTGGGAAGGTGCTCTCCTCCAACTCTAGCCCGTTGAGACTGCATAATAGGTTGACAGGTTGTAGTCGTACACACTGTACAGATCTAGTTTCGTCACATGCACTGCATTATGTAATGCTCTTTGCCTTCTGCTCAGGTGATGTGATGAGAATGAGATAGGGCTGTTCCATTAGCCGCAGGGCTGTCATGCTCCCTCTGCAGCCTGCACTGCTCTGATCATTTTCCATTAACTCCCTCTACCTCAGAGTCCAAAGCAGCTGAACACCAGTAGGTTGCATCTCAAACAGTTCCTCTGGACCCTGACTGAGGGCTTGGGGCCTGTCCTAGGTGTCACGTGTCGGGTATGGTTTTCACAGAGCCCAGAGAGTTCTGGTGTCTACCATAGCCTCAGGCATGTGATGGCTGGGATTGTGACTTGTTCTATAAAAATAAAACTGAGCCGGGCATGGTGGCTTATGTCTATAATTCCATAACCCAGTAGGTGGGGGCAGAAGGACCACTGCAAGTTTGAGACCAGCCTAGTCTATATATCGAGTATCTGGTCAGCAGGGTTACACAGCAAGACCTTGTCTCAAAACAAACAAACAAAAAACAAAAACCCAAAATGTGTCAAGTTTAATTCCACTGAAAGTCCTTTGAGAACTGGAATTATAAGGTGATGTTCACAGGGTGTTGGAACTGAGCAGAACTCTGGAGGATGGCATCATCTTGCTTGTCCCTTAGCTTGGCTCTTAGATTCACTGTTGGAGTGAACAAGATGTCACATGGCCTCATGTGTGCATTTCTTACCTGTGTCCCCTGTTGGAAAGCCTGGTGGCCTCTGTCCTGACGAGCTGTCTGTGCTCCCGTGCCCCTTGTTTCCATTTATCTTTTTATTATTCACTGTGTGAATAATAAAACCAGGATAACAATGTTGAACATTCCTTCCAGATTTTCCAGATAAGCAGAATTTAGAATAAGATCTGGAACAGGCCATTCATATACAGTCTTTGTAGGCTTTGTGTCAGGGGAATCTGGGGTCTCTGGGGTATTGTTCACGACTGTTAAACAGCCTTGATCTTGCAGATTGGCTGCCGGCATGTGGTAGATGCCACACTTCAAGAGGAGGCCTGTTCTCTGGCCAGCTTGCTGGTGTCGGTGACCAGCAAGGGCGTCGTGACATGCATGAGGAAAGTGGGGAAGGGGAGCCTGGATCCCGAGAGCATCTTTGAGATGATGGAAGTAAGTCCATGGTGCTGGGGCAAGCCTGGCGTGGGGAGCCTGCAATTCCCACCTCTTCATCATCCAGGTGGCTTCCCCATTCACCCAGGACCCCAGGTTGGGGCTAGGCGATTAGTGGGTAGACCAGATGGTGTGAAGGGCTTTGGGATGGGGGTTAGGCCTTGCTAGTGACTATGTTTATCTTCAGCAAGTCTCCCCCTCTAATCCCCAGTGGCTGCATTTTGCTCTGAGAGTATTGTCCTTGACCACAGAAAGAGTCACTTAACTATCACAGGATGAGGAATTGAATTCCTGTCCCTTCCAAAGAAAATAGATAAGTCCACCACTAAAGAGTGACCTATCCCAGGTTCTTCAAACCTGGAAGTATTTTGAAGAAAGCTAACAAGGGTGCGAGAAGCTCTGGGAATAGGCGGGAAAACGTCTCAGTGAGTAGAGTATTTATTTCACCAGCGTGACGACCTGATTCAGATCCCCAGCAGCCACATAAAACACTGGGCACAGAGGTGCATGCCTGTAATCCTAATCCAGGGAGTCAGAGATAAGGAGATTCTGGGGCTCGTTGCCAGCCATTCTAACCAGTAGGTGAGCTTCCCATCCTGGGAGTCCCTGTCTCAGAAATCAAGGTGAAGAGTGATACAGGAAGACTATGCTGACCTGTGGCCTCCAAGAACACACAACAGGACAACGGGCAGTGCGCCTGGACCCTGGTGTCAACCTCTCCTGTGGCCAACAAGGCTAAGTCTCCAAGGAGAAAAGGATATTCCAGAACCTCTGTGTGGGAGCTCCAGGCATTTGATGAGCTCAGGAGTAGTACAAAAAAAAGCACTTCTCATTTTTACTATTAAAGCAAGAAAACATGGTTACATTTGCAGTTAGCTTAAGCAAATACACATACAGTAAGGGAATAGACCTGATGGTATTTCTTACCATCTTTGTTCATTTGAAAAGAGCAAATATTCCTCCCAGGCCTTTGTCTTTCCCCAGAGATAATGTGGACACGAAGGCGCTCCCTCCCTTCATGTCCTTGCTTGACCTTCACGTCTTAGAGTCTATGCAGTTCTTTATGGAAGGCGGCCACCTTGTGGGAAGAGTGTTCCGAACTCTGCCCATCCTTAGTGCCCAGCTTTCTTATGCAGGCCTAAGACCCCGGTGGGCTGTGAAGACAAGTCTCCAGGCTGTGCATCCTAGCTCAGGCTACAGGTGTCTCCTGTGGCGTGGGAAGGATGGCTGCCTAGGCTGCTCCAAGAACGTGAGGGTGGGCGCGCTGGTGTATCAGTGCCCACTGGCTCTTGTTCTCTGCACCCTTTCTTTTTTTTTGGTTTTTCGAGACAGGATCTCTGTGTAGCCCTGGCTGTCCTGGACTCACTTTGTAGACCAGGCTGGTCTTGAACTCACGAGGCCTGCCTCTGCCTCTGTGCGCCACCATGCCTGGCCTTTCTGCACTCTTTTAAGCAACCTGGGTTTGGGTTTCTCTACAAGCTGTTAGACTGCAGTAGGATCCCAAAGACCTTTAGAAAAGAGGAACACACAACTTCCCTTATGGAGGGCTCACTCCAGAGACTTTAATGGAAAATCCAGCTATTTCAAACAATAGCAAAGATTTATTGTGGACTTCATGCCAGCAGTGGTTCTTAGTGTTTTTCCCAGTCTGTTTTCCTCCATAGTTGTTCTCGTTTGTGGAGATGAAGAGCCTGAGGCCTGTAAAGGATGAGTGGGTCTCTGGAGTGTTGTGACCCTGGGCTGGTAACCTACATGGCCATGATGCTTAGGGCCAGGGCTGCCATTGCTGGAGGACTGGCTCCTCAGTGAGCTAAGCCTGTGGCTGTTCATATCATAGACACAGTGGTTCTGAATGCCCAGTGCTGAAGTGAGACCCTCTGGGTAGCTCTGCAGACCATGGCCTCTCCTCTCCACTCCTGTTGTCCTTGTTCTCACTCTTTCATCTTTCTCCCATCTTCATTTGCATGAATAGTGAGACCACTTGTTTGATAGACTTGGACATCTTTCTAGTGTAGGGGGGTGGTGTGGGTGTGTCTGCATGTGTGTGGGTGTACATGTGTATGTTTCTGCATATGTGTGGGTGTACATGTGGGGAGCTGCTTGCTCATGTAAGTGTGTGTTCATGTGGAGACCACAGGCTGACACTGAGTGTGTCACCCCATTCTCCACCTTGTGTACTGGGGCAGAATCTCTCACTTGAACCCAGAGCTCATCAGTCCGACTAGTCTAGGCAACTATCTTGTTCTAGGGAATCCCCTGTTTCTGGCTTCCTGTGAGCTGAAACCACATCTGTGTTGAAACATTTACTGGGTGCTGGGAACCTGACTCCAGTGCACAATAATCTTTTCATAAGTAGTCATACCTAGAGACGCACTTCGCATGACAGTTAGGACCAAGCTAGACACAAAGGTTGTGACTGGCCTGGGGCTGCGGTATAGGCTTGGTGTCTTTCTCTCTGACACTGAGATCCAATCCAGTGTCAAAGTCACACCACAGGCTGTGGGAACACTCAGAGCTTGCCATGGAGATTTGAGGTTGGTACATTGTATTCTTAAAATGATTCATGAGGCTGGAAACAGGATAACATAAGGATTTTGTTTGGGGGGCTTTGGGACATTTTGTACATGGACATTTAGTCTTTTTTCTAGTTTGTCCAGTGTGTGAGTGCTAACTGCTCAGCTGCTAGGTAGCCTGACTCTTCAAGTCATTGTCCTAATGCGCCTCTGTGGCTAGGCAGTCAACTCATCCAGGGGCTGACTCTGGCAGCTGAGCACTGTGCCTGGGGGTCTGGTGCCGGTGGGCTAGGCATGGGTAGGTCGATAGCGGGTGACCTCGGATCCTTCCTCAGCAGAAGAGTTCTTTGTGATCTCTCTGTGACATATTGAGGACAGTGTGCCTCGGCCAGGTTTGGGTGGCAGTGTGGCACTTTGTCATGGTGAAGGAGTGCTGATGTTTGGGCACCCTTTGCTGGCCCTTACTGCTTTCTTTGTGTGTGCAGAGGATCTCTGAAGTGTGACCATGATGCTGTGTGCAGAGGATCTCTGAAGTGTGACCATGATGCTAGTTCATTTTGTATTAATTGAAACTCCTTTGGAAAGCTGGGGTGTAGCTCGGTGGAATGTATGCCTAACGTGTAGGGCAAATGAAAAGCTGTTTTAAAGGTTCTGTAGTGCAGGCAAGTGTGTGGGTATTGGGAAGACTGGCAAGCAGGTGGGGGCTTCTGGTCAGTTTGTGTCTCACTAACAGGTGGCCTCTGTCTTGTCCCTGTCACCCTGCAGAGCAGCAAGCGAGTGGGCAAGATGCTGCACATGTCCTTGCAGAGCGTTCTGCACAAGGAAGAAAGCCTGGGGCTCAAGAGGCCGAAAGTCGGGTTCCTGGGATGATCTGTCATCACTGGGGGATATTATTTGTTTCACATTCCCATTGAGACTGGTTTGTATATATTTTTCTTAACTGTTGAAATTTTAAGCCAACATTTGTACATGTAAAAATAAAGTATTTTCTGGTCTGGTTTGGTGTTGCTAGCATCTCCAGCTTTATACCTTGACACCATCTTGTTTAACAGCCTGCTGCTAGGATGGAGTTGAAGAGGGCCACTGTCCTCCAGGGAGCTGCGTGCTTCCAAGGTCCAAGAGGATGGTAGCAAACCCTGAAATAAAGACCCCGTAGAAGCTAGGCCTCGTGGCGTGTACCTATGATTTGGAGATTTCAAGCTTGGGACTACTTAACAAGACCCAGTCTCCAAAACAGATTCCTTGCAGAAAGTGGTTTAAGGAAATAGCTTTGATAAGTATTTTGTGAATTATTTTTCTTCATAATGCTTTCACGGTAAGAACCAGAAGGCCAGGTGTGGTGGCACACACTTTTAATCCCAGTACCTGAGATGCAGAGGTAGCTGGATCTCTGTGAGCGTGAGGCCAGCCTAGTCTGCATAGTGAGTTCCATGCCAGTCAAGGCTGCATAGTGAGAGAGAAAGAAAACAAAAAAGAAAGAAATCCACAAAGCAACTCATTCCCCCTGTGTACTTGGTGCTTCTGCAAGTCAGGAATAAGGAAGCCATTGCTACGGAGGAGGGCCCAGGCCTCCTGCATGTGTGCCTGCCCAGGTAGCCTCACCAGGTCCTGCCAGCCAAGAGATCCAAGTTTAATGACCACTTGGGACCCTAGCCAGCCTTTCTTAACACTCCTAGATTTTTCTTATTTTTGTTTTGAGGCAGAGTCTCCTGTAGCCCAGTGATGCCTTTGAACTTCCCTTCTTCCCACTTGGGATTGGGTTGCAGGCATGTTGTAGTACATTGGACTCCG
The DNA here is from genome assembly GCA_907164525.1 of Lophiomys imhausi. Classification (NCBI taxonomy): domain Eukaryota; kingdom Metazoa; phylum Chordata; class Mammalia; order Rodentia; family Muridae; genus Lophiomys; species Lophiomys imhausi. The sequence goes on along the minus strand of CAJQZJ010003646.1, from coordinate 552,418 downwards.
CTCTTGTTTTGAAACTCCTTTGTGTTTTATAACCCTTCCCTGATGTTTCGTAAGATGGCCTTGTTTTATCAGCACTATAAAGGTTGCTTAAGGAATGTTGTTATTTGACTTACTGGCCAGCTTTCTTCTCTGGGGATAGTGCAGTATGATGGAATTAAGGCTTCATGGATAAAAGAGTATTTGTTTTTTTCCAGGAGAACCAAATCTCCTAAATCAGTCTCATAGGGCCCTTGGGAAGGAACTAATTCATGGAAAACATTTCAGCCAGTGGTATTTGCATTCTGCATTGAGTCAGTAAAAGCGGGTGAGGTATTAGGAATTTATCTCATAATGGAGAGAACATGGTGTGAGCTGCAGCCCTCATGCATTTCCTTCAGAGGCCAGGCTGGGCGCCTCCCCTCATGAGGCCAGATCCGTCCATCTCTCTGCAAAGAAGTAGCTGAACTTCTGTATCCCAGGGAAGCTGTCTGCCTGCTGATAGCATAGCCTAGGCTGTTGTAGTTTCCCACTGTGTGCCACTACAGATGCCACCATATGGTGTTCCCAACAAGGCAGGAGGCGGGCTTCATCCTCTGCCCTGTGCCTACTGTGTGCCCACAAGGTATGATTAACAGTGGTAGAGCAGACTTGTACCTCAAGTGTGAGTGAGGTGCACAAGCCTCCAGTTCCAAGGACTTTCCTTTTCCTTCGTTCCCTTTTCCTATCCTCAGGTATTGTGAGCCCCAAGGAACCTGAGACCAGGCTGGGTGGTGTGTCACTCTTCCCCCAAGCCCTACCCAACACAGGCCCTGGGACACCGGAAGAGCCAAATACTTGAACAGATGGCTGGGGTCAAAGGGTATTTGTGTTTGGTTTTGACGAAGGGTGAAGAAGGGTGGGACCACCCTTGCTCTCATCTTGGAGATCTGTACTCTGAACGCTGTGGCCCTTGAAAGGGGTGTGGGAAGCCAGCCTCAGGCTAGGCCACACTGCTGCTGACAGTCAGCAGGGCTAGGGCTGAAGGGAAACATCTGTGAGGGGTTGAATGAGGGCCAGCTCCATGCTGGGCCAAGTTTACATGTTTGAGCAGATATGGGTGGGGTGCCCAGACCTTGTTTTGTCTAATTCTGGCTTTAAAAAGTTTTCAAAATGGTGAAGAAAAACAAAAAACAGAAAAATAAGCAAATCCCAATTCTGGAGAAGTGCAGTGTGCCCTGACCCTTGTCACAGCCTTCTGCCTCTGGGCCTCTGTGCTGTGCACAAAAGGCTTGGCCTTGAGGGTGGAGGACTTAGCACACATTTCCTTAGGGAAATATTAATCTAGCGTGTCTGTCGTAGCCGAAAGCAACCCTACTTGCTCTCCTGTGACACACGATGGGACAATATTACAGATCTAGTTGAAGGGGATGAAGGCGGTGGGACTCCACTGTGCCTGTTTGTACTGGTGCTCTACCCCTGGCTGGAGAGAAGCAGAGTGGACAAGAGGACATGAATGCTTGACAGACCGAAGGTCAGCATGGGTAACATGAACCAGGATTGGCTTTGCACAGTGAAGTCCAGGCTGCCCATAAGAGGCCCCATGTGTAGGCTGTGTTCTGAGAGCTACACCACAAAAGATTTTTTTTTTTTAAATCTAGGAAATGGAACTAGGGTGTAGAGTACTTGCCTAGTATGTTCAAGGCCCAGGGTTTGTGCCCAGTGCTATGATGGACGATGGGGCTGGACTGGGGGCAGGGAACTTAGAGGAATAATAGCAAGAAAAGAGGAAGGAACCTGGAGTAGGGACAAAGGATATGATGTCTAGTTGTTGGCCTCCTGGGTGACTGCTTCAGGGGATAATGTCTGGGCCCACTGGGTAATATTTAAGAGGCCTACCTCAATCCTATAGGGACATTATACACGAAGAGACAGCAACAGGCTAGATGATCTTTTCTAATCTGTTTCTATTCTCTCTGTTTTGTTTTTTGGTTTTTCAAGACAGGGTTTCTCTGTATAAGAGCTCTGGCTCTTCTGGACTAGCTTTATAGACCAGGCTGGCCTCGAACTCACAGAGATCCACCTGCCCCTACCTCCCGAGTGCTAGGACTAAAGGCGTGCGCCACCACACCCTTTCCTAATAATTGGAGGGTGTAGGTATTGATCCCACTACCTCTTGCATGCTAAGCGAGCGCTCTGCCATTTGAGCTAATTGCCTGTACCCAACTTGAGAGACAGTGGGCCACTTCAGTGATATCCACTGAAACAACTAAAAAAAAAAAAAAAAAAAAAGACAAAATGATAAATGGGGCTGTCTTAGGGTTTCTGTTGCTGTATAGAGACACCATGACTATAGCAACTCTTATAAAGGAAAACATTTAATTGGGGGCTGGCTTACAGTTTCAGAGGTTTAGTTCATTGTCTAAATGGCAGGAAGCATAGTGGCTTGCAGGCAGACATGGTCCTGGAGAGGTATCTGATGGAGAGTTCTACATCTGGATCCAAAGGCAGCAGGAAGAGAGTCACTGGTCCTGGCTTGAGAATCTGAAACCTCAAAGCCCATTCCCAGTGACACACTTCCTCCAACAAGGCCACACCACCTAATGGACCTATAGGGGCCATTATCATTCAAACCACCACATTCTACTCCCTGGCCCCCATAGTCTTTAACAGTCTGAATCCTGTTTAAAAGTCCAAAGTCGGGCTGGAGAGATGGCTCAGAGGTTAAGAGCACTGACTGTTCTTCCAAAGGTCCTGAGTTCAATTCCCAGCAACCACATGGTGGCTCATAACCATCTACATTGAGATCTTGTGCCGGGCATTTATGTAGAGCAAATACTGTATACATAATAAATAAATAAATAAATGTTATTTCCTTAAAAAAAAAAAAGTCCAAAGTCGCTTCAGAGACTCATGGCAATCTCTTAACTGTAACCCCTGAAAAATCAACATAAAGCAGATCACATACTTCCAACAAACAGTGGCATAGAATATATATTACTGTTCCAAAAGGGAGGAAAGGGAACATAATGGGGAAATAATGGACCAAAGCCAGACACAAAACCAGCTGGGCAAACTCCAAACTCTACATCTCCAAGTCTGATGTCGAAGGATTCTTCGATCTCCAACTCCTTTCAGCTTTGTTGATGGCAGCACACTTTTCTCTCTTGGGCTGGTTCCACTCCGTTAGCAGCTCTCCTCAGCACATACCCCACAGCTCAGGCATCTCCAATATCTTGGAGTCTCCAAAGCAATCCAGGCTTCACCTTTTCCAAGTGCCTCTCTAGGTCACCTCTCTGCAGGGACACCTCTGATAGGCTCCTGGCCTCAGTGACTTTCCTTAGTTGTGGAGTGATTCCATAATCCCTTTCTTGTACCCTTGACTCTAAAACTGGAACCATGTGGCCGAAGCTGCCAAGTGTTGCTGCTTGCTAGAGCTGGAACGTGGCCCCCTTGTTCAAATACATTTCACCAGCTTTCTGGTTTTGATGGTTTCCTTAACTGCCTAAGCTTAGCTGTCCTGGAACTCGCTCTGTAGGCTAACCTGGCCTTGAACTCAGAGATGGGCCTGCCTCTGCCTCCTGAGTGCTGGGATTAAAGCCGTGTGCCCCCACGCCTGGCCCATTTTTCTTTTAATTTCTTTTTCACAAATTGGAAGCTTAGCTGTGTGAGGTCGTGCTCTGAGGTCACCACTCCCTTTATTCCACTTAGCATCAGGCTTTTTGTCAGTCTGTTTACAGTTCTTGGTGCTCCTTTTCTCCTCCACCTGTACATTTTGTATTTTTCCTTGCTCAACTTGCTCCTTTTCTTTATGGATTTGCATAATACTGTCTACTAATAGCCACAGAACACAATACTAGGTTGTTTGAAATTGTCCTCTGCCAAAACTGTTATTTCATAACTCTTCAATTTAGCCGCAGGCAGATTTTTTTAGACAAGGCAGGGAACAGTCACATTCTTCACCAAAATATTGTTTTGTTTTTTTTGTTTTTTTTTTTTTTGGTTTTTCGAGACAGGGTTTCTCTGTTTAACAGCTCTGGCTGTCCTGGACTCGCTTTGTAGACCAGGCTGGCCTCGAACTCGCAAAGATCCACCTGCTTCTGCCTCCCAAGTGCTGGGATTAAAGGCGTGCGCCACCACCGCCCGGCTATCACCAAAATATTGTAAGAACAATCTCTAGGCCACATTCTCCTCTGAAACCTCTTGAGCTGGACCCCACAGGTCAAATCACCCTCACTATCACTGTCTTCCACGCTCCTACTATTAGGGCCCATTAAGCCCCACTTAAAGGACTCAACTGCTTTTCTAATCCAAAGTTCCAATGTGTTCCATATTCCTCCGAACAGAAGCATGGTCCAGACTATTACAGCAACACCCCACTCCTGGTACCAACTTCTGTCTTAGGGTTCTATTGCTGTGAAGAGACACCATGACTACAGCAATTCTTAGAAAGGAAAACATTTAATCAGGGGCTGGCTTACACAGTTCAGAAGGAAAACATTTAATTGGGGGATGGTTTACATTTCATAGGTTTAGTCCATTTTTGTTATGGAAGGAAACATAGTGGCACACAGGCAGATATGGTACTGGTGGGGTAGTTGAGAGTTTGACATCTGGATCCAAGGCATTAGGAAGAGGGAATGACACTGGGCCTGGCTTGAGCATCTGAAACCTCAAAGCTCATTCCCAGTGACACACTTCCTCCAACAAGGCCAAATTACCTAATAGTGCCATCCCCTGTGGGCCTATGGGGGCCATTATTCAAACTACCAATTTCACTTTCCGACCATATCATAGTCCGACTTCAGAAGTCCCCATAGTCTTTAACAGTCTCAACCCTGTTTAAAAGTCTTTAGAAACTCATGGCAATCTCTTAACTGTAACCCCTGTAAAATAAAAATTAAAAAGCAGATCACAGGCTGGAGAGTTGGTTAGGTGGTTAAGAGCACTTGCTGTTCTTTCGAAGGACCCGGGTTCAATTCCCAGTACCCACATGGAGACTCTTCACTTCCTCAAGCACTAGGCATACATGTGTTGCATAGCCATACGTGCAGGTAAAGCTGAATAAAATTTTTAATATCAAAATGAAATTTAAAAAGCAGATCACATGCTTCCAACATACAATAGCATAGAATATACATTACCATTCTAAAGGGAGGAAAGGGAACAGTGACACATTTCCTCCAACAAGGTCACGCCTCCTAATAATGCCACTTCCTATGGGCCTATGGGGACCATTTTCAAACTACCACAGGGACTACAAAAATAGTAATATGCATTTACATTTAACAGAATACCATTTTAACACAAATACACAGGGCAGTGTGCTATTCACAACATAGATTTTTTTTAAACTGTTTAGAGCTCTTCCCACTCCTCCAGAGGACCTGAGTTCAGTTCCCAGCATCTATCCCTGGCAGCTCACAACTGCCTGTAACTCCAGCTCTAGGAGATCCAGTACCCTCTTCTGGCCTTCAAGGGTACAAGCCCTTATACACATAATACATAATTTAAAATAAAAATAAATTGACATTGTGTATGTAGGTATTTGTCACGCTGTGTGTGGGAGTCAGAGGGACAACCCAAAAGGGAGGTGGTCCTTTCCTTCCTCTTTTGTGTTCTAGATGTAGTACTTAGCTGGTTAGGCTTGGAGGCAACTGCCCTTACCTGCTGAGTTTTGCTATCCCCAAAGGATTGTAATTTTAAAACATTCTTTTGTTGAGACAGGGTCTCTGTGGTCTAGAATGGCCTCACACTGGTGGCAGTCCTCCTGCCTCCACCTCCAGAGAATTGGAATTACAGGCATGAGCCACTACTCCTGGCTTTGAGACATTCTGAGGTCGCCACACTTGCCACTGATGGGTACAGGTTTAAAGCTGGGTGATAAATTGTCTTCCCTCAAAACTGCTGGAGAATCTTGAAACTGCAACTTTGTTAACAATGATATTTATTAGTAACTATAAATTGTAATAGTAGGCTGGCAGAGCAACCAGTGGCCTGATGGCCTGGCAGAAGGCCATCAGGCTTGACTTGCTTTAGAGTTCTGTAGGCCTGGAGTGATGGCCTGGCAGTGCAGTCTGGTGGGGAAGCTGCTGGATATCTATCTATCTATTCATTCATTTATTAAGATTTACTTATTTATTATGTATACAGTGTTCTGTCTGCATGTATGCCTGCAGGCCAGAAGGGGGCACCAGATCTCATTATAGATGGTTATGAACCACCATGTGGTTGCTGGGAATTGAACTCAGGGCCTTTGGAAGAACAGTCAGTGCTCTTAACCTCTGAGCCATCTCCCCAGCCCCCATGCTGGATACTTATAACAACAATAAACTATTATATTAGACCAGTGGAATTGCCAGAGGCCTGGAGGGACAGCTGTAGAGAGCTGCGATGTGCTGCGCCCTAAAGATGGCGCTGGTCTCCGCCTTCCACCAGCCCGACGGTGAGCGCTCTCTATGATAATAAGTTCATATTTGGCAAAGACCGCTGATCTGGCTTGCTTCCGCATACGTGGGCCTCTAAGATAGCACCACTTGGCTTTACTTGACTGGCTGTTCATTTTAGTATTTAGCCTGTGGGTTGGGTCTGCCCGGGCATTCGGAATTCGGAATTCAGAAGACTGTTTTCAAGGGACCTGAATAAACTGCTGGAGAAGAGCTTTTGTGAGTTGCGTCATCCTTGCTGGTCAAGGGGGACGCGACAGACAGCCACTGGGGCTTGGTGGGAGACCAGTGGGCCTGGATTGCTTTGACTGGCAGCCTATTGGCCGCCGTGGCCCTTTCCCCAGTAATTAAATACACCAAGACCTTTTAATGTTTCAATGCTTAGCCCTTAGCTGGGCAGACTCAACTAGCTCACTTAAATTAATCCCAGACCACATAATCCCGACCAACCACGTGTTTTATTATACCTTCTTGGGTCACAGAACTCACACATGGAAGTCCTTTGCTCATGCGACCTGACAGGGAACTTCCTCTCTGTGAGACCCAGGGTTCTTTTCATGGATTCAGGAATTCCCACCTTTCTATACTCATTCTGCCCAGCTAATTGGTCATCAGTGACTTTTGTTAACCGATCAGAGAGTGTCTCAGAAAGGGCAGTAACCAGATCTCTAGCACTGAAATCAGCCTCCAAGGACCAATGCACTAGACCTTTCTCCAACAGCATCTCCACTGCACAGAGCTTTCTGTGGAGACACAGCAGGTCTAAGACTGGGGAAGCCCATGGCCAAGACACCACAGCAATATCCAGCAGTACAAATGGAGTTCCTTGTGCTTTCATGGAGCCCTATAATGTGTGTCCACATATCCTTTTCAAAGTCCTACAGGCGAAACATCCAAGGATGTTGCCTGCTACTTACTATAACCCCCACAAACTGACCTTCAAGGTTCAGGATTTACTTGCTAAATTAAGTAGGGAAGAGCCACTCACTCAAGGACAGATGAGGCCTAGGCTTGTGTTGGGTGTGGCTCCAGAGGTGTGTGGCTGGGAACAGGTGAGATCCAAGCAAGTCCAAACCTGGGGAATCTCAAAATTGAGATTTGCTTGGCAGGAGTGGGGCTAGCTCTCCCTCTTCTTCTGCCTGCCTCTGGAGCAGTGGACTCAGCCCCAACCAGCTACCTTCCTTGTGGCACATGGAAACAACCCCACAGGAGGCCAAGGGTGGACTCATTCACGTACTCTGTGCCTAGAATCTTTCCCCATGCAAAAATATAGCATTGCCAGCATCTCAATCTCAGCCAATAGGATTCACCCACCCCCAAAAAAATCCCTTTCCACTTCAGCAGCTAGCGTGACCTCTCTTTCTCACATGCCCCTTTCTGGAGATGTGCATTCGCGCCTTTTCTTAAGGCCCCACTGGCACAACATGGGAAAAATGCGGACCATTCGAGTTCTCTGTCCCAGCCCTGTATCTGGCTGGACATTAGAAATGCAGTCCTATCTCAACCCACAGACCCAAACACCCACCCGCCCCCACACTCCCCTCATGCTATAACTGCTATGCTACATGCTTGGAACTAACATTAGACAGATAGTTCCCAGTGTGTCTCCCATCCTCAGCTCACCCTTTCCCTAAAGTTTGTTCTGATCACAGCCTCCCATGTGGCTTACCCACGGCCTCCAGCCTTGTCATATGACTGGGTCCATCTGCACTGCTAGCTTTCTGTCGACCCCTCCCTGTCCCTGTCCCCACAGCTGCTCAGGATCCAGGATGTGCCTCTCTGTCACTCAGCCACAGGTCACTTCTCCTTTTTCCACATGGACCACCATCCCTATTCCTCCTCTGGCCTGGCCAAGGCCCCCCCCCCCGCCACGGTTGATTGTCTTTGCTCCCTGCCTGCTCTGACTGTGAAGTGGCTAGTGATTTCCCACTGCAAACCCCGGGCACAGGATGGGTCCCTGCCATGCAGCCCTAGGATCTGTTATGGTTACGAGGCACCACGGGCTCGGACCAATATGTGCTGGTCCACTAAGGCTCTCCCGTGGTTTGCATGCCTGGAACAACCTCCCCAACAAACCTAGGGCAAGGCCTCCAACGGCAAGTCCATTTTGGGAAACAGGTCTTGGACGAACTCATACTTAGGTTCTCCTATTTCTTATGTTGGCTGTAATGGAATCAGGCCAAGGTGAGGAGTTGGGAAAGCAAAGGAGTTTTTGTTTTTTTTTTTTTTTTTTTTAAAGAACTATTAACTTCCCCCTGCATTTTCTACCCACCCAGTTTTCCTGGAAGCAAGACTTCTTATTAAGTTATATAATTGTCAAGTCCCCAGATTCTCTCACTGGGATTCCAGCTGTGAGTATGAGCCCTCTCCCACTTAAGAAAATGAGGAGTGATGCTCTTCCAACCAGTTAAGGGGCCCTGCAGATGTTCTGCTTCCAACTGGCTGCCTCACCCTGGTCACCTCCACAGGTCACTGGCTGACCAGCCAAGTTCCTTCTCCTGGGCCTGGACAACATGCCCCTCCCCAGGCAGATGGATCAAGGCTGATCCAAAGAGCAGCGAAAAGCCGAATGACATGGTCCTACGTCTTTTTTCTTTTTCTTTGTTGAACACAGGGACTCTGAACTTCCTGCCTTAGACTCTCAAGCGCTGTGATTACAGGTGTACGCAATGCCCTGCTTATTTCACGTTAATCCAGGGCTTCTTGTATGCTCCGTAAGCACTCTACCAACTGAGATGCACCCCCAACCCTGCATTTTGTTTTGTAAAAGGTCATATTCACAGAAAATTTCAACTACTCTATAAAGGACTTTATTCCCCAGAAGCCATTTTTTAAATAAGTGGTCCACCAGGGCCACCTTGCTGCCTAAAGTTGAAAACACGCTCATGCACTGCATGCAGCTTCCCCACTGAAGCTGGGACAGAAACAGGGATGTACCTCTGCCTGAGTGTCTTACCTCCCATCAGTTGTCAGCTGTGTCCTTCAGTCTCCAAGTGTCCTTTCCAGAACTGAATGTGGAACTGAATTGTGTATTCATCTCCTTCAGTCTGATGCTGATGTTCTGGCGTGATGGCTCTCACTCTGCAGAACGTCTAAACACTGCTGGGTTCACACCATAGGCAGCTCCTTCAGGCTGGCTGCACCCTACTGATGGCTTTCCCAGCATTCTCTAAATATTCTTCCTTTCTGGCAGGGAGATACATTTGGGTTCGTTTCCTGACCTAGCCTTGGACCTGGCATCTCTCTGCCAATGCTCTGAATCCTTGGGTAGAATGTTGCATTCTGTACTTACATGCTAGGAGGACTCAAAGCTTTGGAGGGCTTGAGGCCTCAAGCCCAAGACACTTCCAGGGGCAGCTGGGAGGCAGATTTATCTGTATTCATACGTCAGTCAACTACATACATGGATTCCTCTAGATATGCTCATGCTCACGGGGCTCACTGATAACGCTGCTTCTAACCCTACCCTACGAACACCTACAAGGTTCATCCCAGTTTCCTCTTTGTACATCTCCATAAATTCCTTCTCTGAAAAGAAACCTAGTTCCCGCTGTCTTTAGTAGGGTCTGCTTATGCTATCGGTGTTCCTGTGGTCTCTCTGCCACCGCTCTCCTACTTGCAGGGCTCCTCCTCCCTGTGTTTGCACCCAGTGCTGTGGCGGGGCCTCCACCTTCCCGGCAGTGCCTCTTGCCACCCTGCAGAACTTTGATACAACTTCCTGCACATCCAAGAGACACTACCCTGCTCCCCACCTGACACCTCTGCCTTCTGGTTCCCTTCTCTGCTCTGGTCCTCTCCTTTGCTTTGTCTCTCTTGTGGCTTAAGGACAGATTTTTGAGGGAAAAAATTTAGAGAAGGGAAGGTCTCTTGCATTTTTAACAAAAAGTAACAAAAATCACAAAATAATTACAACAAGAATTCTGGACCAACAAGCAGCTAGCCTGGTCACAGCCCCTAATGGCTGAGTAGCTTGTACACACCTTTTACCCCCACTGACCCTCAGTTTCTGCCACCAAATGGGCAAGGACAGTTCTGTGGGTGCAGACCCCTTGAGCTGACGCCTGGCCCAACCTGGGTCCTGCCTGAGATAATCACTGAACGTACTGAGTGATGACAGCTGTTGGCTATCTATTAGAACCCTTTGAAATGCTGACTTTCTGGGAGGCTGGCCAGGCTGCTGGCTAGTTGTCCACAAGCACTGTAGCTATGGTTCCCAAGCCTCCCTCCTTTGGCAGGCTTGTTTCACTTTTTTTTTTCCTTTTTCTTATATTTTTGGTTGTGAGCCTAGCCTTTAACGGCTGAGCCATCTCTCCAGCCCTTCTTTCTTTTTTCTTTTCTGCATGTCCTCAGTTTTGGGAGGGTTTCCCAGACAGAGGTCCTTGTGTTCACAGCCTTGAGACGTGCAGTACAGGCTGCAGTGGACCTGCTCTCTGACCCAGGCACTTCAACCAGCAGCAGCAGCAGCAGCATGGAATTCTGGGGCACCTACCTGCTCTTCTGCCTCATCTCTATCCTGTCTCACGTCACTGCAGAGTCACCCACGCCGAAGACCAAGAAGGCTGCAAATGTCAAGAAAGGTGAGCAGGGGGCAGCTGCTGAGCAGCTTGTACACACCTTTTACTCCTACTGACCCTCAGTTTCCTCCACCAAATGGGCAAGGACAGAAGGCTCTCAACTCTTAACTCTAACCCTAGAGTTTTGTTTTTTTTTGAGACAGGGGTTCTGTAGCCTTGGCTGGCCCCAACTTTGCTGTATAGTTGAAGATAACCTCAAATTTATAATTCTGCTTCTAATTCTAACCCTACCCTATGAACACCTACAGGGTTCATCCCAGTTTCCTCTTTGTACATCTCCATAAATTCCTTCTCTGAAAGGAAACCTAGTTCCCACTGTCTTTAGTAGGGTCTGCTTATGCCATCGGTGTTCCTGCAGTCTCTACCCCCTAGGGGCAGCCTTCCCTTCATCTTCAGGGGGCAATCACCCTTCCCCACACCCTGGGGACGGCGGCCCTCCTCCTTAGTTACCTCATGACCCTTCCTTTCATACCTGATCTTGACCATCTGATGGTTGGGGAATTCTCAACAGCAGAGATGGTTGTCAGAACTGCAAGAGTCCCTGACTCTTAGAACGGAGAAGAACATTATTAGGTTTTTCTAAACTGGCATCTGCTCTCCCTCTGGCACTCAATATGTTAAAGAAATCAAACCTCCAGAGGCTTGGAGATGGTCAGTTCCCAACAGAGTTTCCTCATTTGTGAGCCCAGGAGGGTGGAATTAGCTCAAAGACTTGAGGTCAACATTTAATAATGTAAAATATATAAAGCCCCCCTCCCAGCCCGTGGACAAACTTTTGCTTGGCACCCAGAGGGGAAAATGGGACAGATGGGGCGTTACTTCCATGGGGCGTCAGCCTTGTCACCTCAGATTGAGCTCAGAGCATCTCTGTTTTCTGGAATTTTCTTACATCACCTCGGTGACAGCAAGACCTACCACCATAGCCCTGTCAGCAGAGAGTCCTTCTGGGATGGGTGGAGATAAAACAGCAGAATGCTATGGTAATGACTGAGACTGTCCCCTACAGGACTTGGAGGATGGCAGGGATACAGGTGAAGCAACTCAGAGAAACAGGGCATAGAGCCCAGCCGAAGAAAGGAAAGGGTGTGCAGAAATCTACAGGCTTCTGTGCCTGGATAGTGAAATACACAAATCCACATCTTGGAGTACAAGGCAATAGCAACAACAGGCAGAATTTAGTTGTAGGGTGCCTTGGCTACCATCTGCAAGAAACTGGGTTTGATACCAACATTACATAAAACCCAGAGAGGTGGTACACACTTTAACCACAGCACTCTGGAAGTGGAGGCAGGACAATTATAAATTTCAGGTTATCTTCAACTATACAGCAAAGTTGGGGCCAGCCAAGGCTACAGAACCCCTGTCTCAAAACAAAACAAAACAAAACTCTACGGTTAGAGTTAAGAGCCTCCTCCTGCTGTGGTCTGTTGTGAGTGCTTGCCTAGGATGTGTGACATCCTGGTTTCATCATCAGCACTTCAAACAAACAAACAACAAAATAAAGGAGTGTTGTGGCACACACCTTTAATCTCAGTACTCTGGAGACAGAGGCAAGTGGATCTCTGTGAGTGTGAGGCCAGCCTAGTCTTCATAGTGAGTTCCAAGCCAGCCAAGGTTACACAGGGAGACTGGGTCATAAAAATAAGCAAAAACAAAATACCAAAGACTGATTTTACAATGTAACAAAATTCAAAACAGAATGGATACTATATTGACGTCACTCTGACAAAGGGATTTATCATGAGGCATCTGTGTATGGAGACAATCCCACTAACCTGAGTGATTAACTTGTTAATAATTATTTAGAAAATTTGAATGGGCTGACTAAAAGGAAATGTCTGTTTTATATGTGCAGAACTAACCAGGAAGATCCCAAGAGTAACAGAGATGACTTCTGGAAAGAAAAGCAGGGAGCGGTCTGAATTGGAAAGGAGGTTTTTTGGATGGTTTTGCTTTCTTGAGTCAGACGAATTTGTCTACAAAATGCCTGTTTTAAAACAGGAGAGTGGAATACCCTGCACGGTTCTGTCCATGAGCATTGCCAACATTGCCACCAAGGCATGTTGTGTGAGGGATGAAGATCCAACAGCAAACAATTGCTGAGTGTGGAGCACGGTTGCCAGTTTCTCAAAATTTCACACTTTTGTAAATCATGTCATGTGAGAAAGGATCAGGGCAGAGTTGCCTCAGTCTTCTGTAATGGCTACACTCAAGATGGCTCCCATGGGAGCTCGAGCTAATGCGTTATGTAATGACTCTCAGCATCTGCACATGAGCGTACACAGAGCTGCTGTGAACCCAGAGCTTGAAGCAGAGGCTCGGAATGACCTGGTTGCTGGCTCCAGCCCCATCTGCTTTGCTCTTGTTCCTCTGGGTGTTGCTTTCCCCACTCTTGACATCACTGGGTTTTGTACATGCAAGTCCATGTCTTGGCCACAATTCCTTGGCAAGACTTTTAATGAGTGGACAAAGGCTCTGACCTCATGAATGTGGACCACACATGAAATGGCCTATGGAGGTGACTCCCTATCCTTTGTCTCAAGCCAAACGGACTTTTCCCAGGAACCCATAGCTCTCAGCCCGCACATACATGCACACACGCACAAACGCACACACATACACAGTGTCCCTCACCTGCCCCTACTGATGCATGTCATTCACCTGTACAGTCAGTCCCTATTGGAGATGTCATGTATCTTGAGGCAAATGTGCAGAGTGTGGCTCTGTGGCTGGCCTGGATCAGGGCTTTGGGCTAGCTGGTCTACCATCCTAGGCAGGCCATTTAAGTCTGGCCTGAGTTTCCTTGTGGAACGGTAGACATTCAGGGTGGTACTTGCCCAAGGCATAGGCTGATTGTGATCATGGCTAAGGCACAGCACAGCAAAGCCCAGTCCTTCTGCAGTGGCTGCTCTGTGGGAAGCGGCTTCCCTGCTCTCCCCACACAGCAGCTAGGTGGGCACACACCCTCAGGGCCATTTCAGGGTGCTGTTGTGCTCTCACTGTGTGTGCGAGAAGGTGGAGCTGTGTTGGTGAAAATGTGTCTCCACCCTGTCACCCTCAACTCAGTCTGGGGCTTGCTGTCTTGGTTGGTCACCCCATGCATGGGGAACTGGCCTCTGTGATTTCATGGCCCATGGTCCTGCTGGAGCTGGTGAGGTGGCTGTTTCCCCAAGTTCTAATTCCATCCCCACCAGGACAAATGCAGGATAGAGAAGCCCTAGAAGAACCAGGAACAGGCAAAAAGGGCCCACTGGAAGGTCAGTTGCTTAGACAAGGGGTCAGAGGAGGGAACACCAGAGGTCTAGTCTGGGAGAAGCGATTTCCCGTTGCCTCTTTGGGGCTGTCAGACTGGGAAGGGAGTACCTGCCGGCCTCAGGTTCTCATGGCCTCATGCCTCTGTCCTAGATGTGGTGAGCCCAAAGATGTTTGAGGATCTCAAGAGCAAGCTGGACACCCTGGCCCAGGAGGTGGCCCTGCTGAAGGAGCAGCAGGCCTTGCAGACTGGTAAGCGCAGTATGACTGTTTGAGGGACACACTCAGGAGGGGGCCAGCCCGGTAATGGGCAGCTGTGAGGAAGCAGGCTCCGTTTCCAACCAGTGCCAAGCTCGAGTCCTGTCCTCATATGCTTCCTTTGGGAAGGTAGCCTAACTTACTGTTAGACCCACCCAATCAGGCATAGTTGGGTCTGGTCACAGCTAGAGGGTTGGAGGTGGAGTGCTCCAGGGGCCAGAAGGCACTCCAACAGGAACTAACACGCCCTGGGGAGCGAGAGCTCTGGACCAGGGCCAGGCATTGGAGTGCAGCCTAGGCCAGTCACAGGGGAACTGTTCTTAGTCCCACAGCCCTGGGGCACACTGCTGCACACCCGCTCCCTGTGTCCACCCCTCTTCGCATCTGTAGCTTTACAAGCAGTCTTTGGATAACCATAACTAGGCCAGTATTTGCCAGTCCCAATGTAAAGATACGCCAGCTGATAGGGGCTGGAGAGATGTCATGGAAGCTAAGCCCCAAGACTTCATTTTTTATTTATCTTATTATTATTTGCTTTGTTCTGAGACAGAGACTCACTGCATGACCCTGACTAGCCTGGAACTCACTTTGTAGATTAGGCTAGCCTTGAGCTCCCAGAAACTCATGATTACTGCTTTCATAGAGGACCAGAGTCTGATTCCCAGCATGGTATCTGGTGGCTCTCACAAACACAGCTGCCTGTAACTCCGGTTCCAAAAGATCTAAAGTTTCCTGTCCTCCATGGACACCTGCTCTCATGTGCATTAAATCTCTCTCTCTCTCTCTCTCTCTCTCTCTCTCTCACACACACACACACACACACACACACACACACACACACTTTAAAAATAAAAATAAGACCAGTCAAGGTAACACAAACCATTAATCCCAACACTCAGGAGGCAGAGGTAGGCAAATCTCTGAGAGCTCAAGGCTAGCCTGATCTACAAAGTGAGTTCCAGGCTAGTCAGGGTCATGCAGTGAGTCTCTATCTCAGAACAAAGCAAATAATAATAAGATAAATAAAAAATGAAGTCTTGGGGCTCAGTCATTAAAAGTGCTAGCTGCTCTTTCGAACCTGGGTTCGGTCCCAGCACAACCATCTATAATTCTAGCTCCAAGGGACTTAATGCCTTCTTCTGCCCTGAGGGCAACCTCACACAGACATGGCACACACTCACACAGATATATGCATATATACATTAAAAAACACACAGACATGGCGTACACTCACACAGATATATGTGTATATATATACATTAAAAAACCTTTAAAATTTAAAAATATTTTTATACTTTATTTTTTTATTTCTTCAAGTTACATCTCAGTCACAATCCCTTCCCTACTCCCCCTTCCTGTCCCACCCTTCCACCCTCTTCCCCCCAACAGCTCCCCCTTTCAGTCCAACAAATGGTTCCTTCTCTTATAACAGTAAATACTATACAAAACAACAGAAATAAATACGCCACATTTATGAGAGTTAAATGGCCCAGCATACATTCCCAATGTCCAGTTCATACATATTTGGCCCCTGACTTTAACATTCTACCATCTAACCATCTCTATGAGTTTAAAGTTCTATATCTGACTCAGCTTTCATACTAACTTGAATCACTATTTTAAAAACATCTTAGATCCAGAACACCCTCTTGATTCCTAAACAACTCAATATTTAACTATGAGACTCTATCTATTCTTCAACCACCTCAGAGACCTGAGAGGGATAAATATATCTGATTATGTAGGAAGTGCAGGGCCTGCATCATCCAAAACTAAGAAATGACATATCAGTGGCTGCCTGGACAGTTCCTGTTTTCTCTCCATACATTACAGCATCAATCTTCAGCCTTTTGGTCCCGTTTCTCTGACAGACATTGATTGTAGAGCAGGGATTATGAAGGACTTACCTACCCTGTCTTGGCAGAGCTAGGCTGTCGACTTCCCTGCTACCAAGTTTTGTCCTTTTTGGACAGCAGTCTGTCTATAGTTGAAGCAAGGAGTTTTTCATGCCAAGAGATAGGCTTGCCACTAATTCAACCATCTCACACTGGAGATTCTTCGATGCTCATCTTCTACTTGGAATAGAATAGGGGGTGCTGTCAGGAGCTGATATGTCTCGATATAAAAAAAAATCTTAATTTAAGACAACATCTTTGAATGCCATATTCTGCAGATCTCTTGGGGTTTTTGAAGATGCCCTATCTATCTCTTGTATTTAGATAAGCAAATGTTGCTTGTCTCTTAACAACTTGATTTCTGAATAGCTTAGAGAATATCTGTGATATATTGTCATAGTAGCTAACAAGATGACATGCTTGTATGACTAGGAGTTTGTATTTCTTAATTATCCTAAACGGTTTAAGACGGTTGGTATCAAGAGGCCAGAGCTTCACATTTCATTTTTAAGTATCACTAGGTACAATACCTTTAAGAAGTGTTACCTTTAATTTTGTATCAATATACAAAGATCAATTCAAATTTAAAAATATTTTTAAGGCCGGGCGTTGGTGGCGCACGCCTTTAATCCCAGCACTTGGGAGGCAGAGGCAGGCGGATCTTTGTGAGTTCGAGGCCAGCCTGGTCTACAAAATGAGTCCAGGACAGCCAAGGATACACAGAGAAACCCTGTCTCGAAAAACCAAAAAAAAAAAAATATATTTTTAAAAGATAAGCTGGGCGTGGTGGCGCATGCCTTTAATCCAGGCACTCGGGAGGCAGAGCCAGGTGGATCCTGCTGGGGAGTGGCAGAGCAGAACCAAGGCCTCATAGCCCAGGGAACTCTCCTGCCCCTGGAGAGACCAGGTGACTTTTTCACTCCATCCCTGGAAGCCAGTGACCCTAGCTAAGTGGCCCTTTGCAGCAGAGGGGTAGGTAGCAATTCCAGGAGGAGGGTACCAAGTCCTCTTGAACAGCTCTCTGGGCTCTTCAGTGTCTGCCACAGCAGGGCCCTGAAACGGGAGCAAGCAGGCTTCCAGCGATGGCTGGGACGAAGGTTGGCGGCGGGGGGTCGGGGTGGGGCTGGGGAGAAGGTAGCAGCCTGGAAGAGGTCTCTTTGGCCTGGAGCATCTGTGGCTTCTGTGACAGCTCTCTCTCCCTTCAGTGTGCCTGAAGGGCACCAAGGTGAACTTGAAGTGCTTCCTAGCCTTCACCCAGCCGAAGACTTTCCATGAGGCGAGCGAGGACTGCATCTCGCGCGGGGGCACGCTGGGCACGCCGCAGTCCGGGCTGGAGAACGACGCGCTGTTCGAGTACGCAAGCCAGAGCGTGGGCAGCGAGGCGGAGATCTGGCTGGGCCTCAACGACATGGCCGAGGAAGGCGCCTGGGTGGACATGACCGGCGGCCGCCTGGCCTACAAGAACTGGGAGACGGAGATCACCGCGCAACCCGACGGCGGCAAAGCCGAGAACTGCGCCGTCCTGGCCGGCGCGGCCAACGGCAAGTGGTTCGACAAGCGATGCCGCGATCAGTTGCCCTACATCTGCCAGTTTGCCATTGTGTAGCCCAGCTCCGAGGGACCGGACCGGGAGGGGTGCGAGCCACAAAGGCGAGGGCCGTCGATGGGTGGGGCTTGTGGGTGGCTACGAGGGCGGGCAGAGTTGAATATTGGTGTCCTGGGGAGAGCGGAGCTGATGCAGGCCCGGAGAGGGAAGAGGAGACCTTTCTGTCCCTGTTCCTCCCTGCTTGGTTTTTGCAAATAAAGCTGGTGCAGAATCCCCTGAAGTTGACTGGTCGGCAGGTCAGGGCCGGGAGAAGACTCCAGGAGCCTGGCCCCAAACCCAGGAGAAGGCCTTTTCACGGTTCCAGTCTGCTTTTTGTAGAGTCCGCTTCCCTCTGCTGGAACACAACACACACTCTGGCTGGAACACAACACACACTCTGGCCGGTGTGTTTGTGGGGCGGGGGAAGACTATCCCTTCTCTTGCTGGGGATCCATCTGGGGATGCATGAACATGCAGGGGACTGCAGTGGGGTAAAGGATGAATGGAGGTATCAGGGTTTACCAAGGAGGTTTATATCTGCTTCTATCCTCATCCCAGGGCGCTGGTCCAGGAGCCAAATATGACGGCTGTCAGCACTGCCTGTCTAGTGTGTCCCTTTGTCCTCCCATTCCTTAGAAGCCAGCCATCCCATCAGCCAGGGGTTCCACGGTGTCCCACATCAGCACAGAGCATCATTGAGCCCACCATATTGCAGGAATTTATATGTAGTCTGGTTTTACCCACCAGGACAATATGTGTTACTCTAACTGTCTTACAAGAAGGAAGTCTCAGCACAGGGAAGCTCAGTGACTCTGGATCATGAAAACCTAGTGATTGCAGAACCAGGATTCAACCCTGGGCTGATTCCACAGGCCTGGGCCTTCCTACCACACCATGGTATATTGGTCTCACATGTCTAGAATTCTCCCAAAAATGAATACAAGTAGCCTCGTACCTACCTTTCCCCACGTGGCTATAGGCTAGCTTCTCGTGTAACCTGGTCTAGGCTACCCTTGTGGCCCCATCTCTGGTGGTTTCTCCTAATGCCCTTAGCACAGCCTTCGCTAACTGGAGGGACTTCCCCAGCACCACAGTCCCACACTGATGATGGTGCAATTTGATTGACGGGGATGGGAGGCAGCCTGTAGTGGGCACTTCACCACCAGACTGCCTGCCATTGGTACATCACTCTATGAAATTCCAGTCATGGGCAGGATGATGAGCTACAACTGTTAGTGTGGGAACATTCGAGAGTGAGGCCGGTGCTCAGGACAGTCAGCTAGCCACGAGCTCTGATTCCGAATAGTCCAGGTCAGATTTCCTTAAGTATGCTGATCCCAAGAAATGGTGGGTCCTGGTAGAAAGGCGATCTGGGAAGGCAGAACACTGCCTTCTTCCATCAGAAGATGGCAGTGTGGGAAAGGGAATGAATTCCTGTTTGTCCGCGGGAGTGTTTTTTAGGGTTAGGGCACCTGCTGCACACTTCAGACTCAGTCTGCCTGTCCTCCCAGCTGTGCTGTTTAGGAAAAAAAAAAATATTGTGTTGTCCAGGTTGACCTTGAGTTTGACCTCCAGGGTTCATTCACGAAATCCTTCTGCCTCAAGGCCAACTCTTCACCACTTCCGGGTCTTCACTCTGGGATGGTAACCAGAGAGACACTCTGGAAAGGGGGTGGAGTTAATAAAAGACTCATTGAGATTCACTTTGCTAACTTTTTTTTTTTTTTTTTTTTAGTTTTTCGAGACAGGGTTTCTCTGTGTAACAGCTCTGGCTGTCCTGGACTCGCTTTGTAGACCAGGCTGGCCTTGAACTCGCAAAGATCCGCCTGCCTCTGCCTCCCAAGTGCTGGGATTAAAGGCGTGCGCCACCACCGCCTGGCTCACTTTGCTAACTTAGTGCTTTTCAATCCTTTGCCCTCAGTATGTTCTGCAAAGAGCCTAGCTTGTCAACCGAGTACTATACAAGATACTTTGCGACGATTAAAGGCTTTTGACCTGAACCTTAGAAGTCCAAGCATGAGGTCGCAACACTGTCACGAAATCCCTGCCAATTCTATCAGTTTAGTCACCTGAGCAGTTTGTGTGTGTGTGCGCGTGTGTGTGTGCGTATGTG
>CAJQZJ010003646.1:512854-532330 GCA_907164525.1 Lophiomys imhausi | reverse complement strand
GTGTACATGTGTGTGCATGTGTGCGCGTGTGTGTGCGCACGCGTGTGTGTCCGTGGAGACTAGTGGCATCCGAGCTCCCTGGAGCGGGATGTATAAGTAGTTGTGAGCCACCTGATTTTGGGTTCTAGGAACTGAACTACTGGAGTAGTGTGTGCTCATACCCACCGAGCCATCTCTCCAACCTGCCATTTACAACTCGAAAACTGGACAATAGAAATAATATTGGTGCTAAATTCTGCTTCATTCTAGCAATTAAAGCAACAACAAGACTTATCTGAGTCAGTAAGATGGTTCAGTAGGTAAAAGTGGGGACCTGGGTTTGATCCCTGTGTCTCCCGGTGGCAGGAGGAAACCAGAGTTCTCCTCTGGCCTCCACACGTGTTATCACCGTGCCCCCTCCCATATTCATACAAAAAATGTTCTAAACCTGGTGCTGTGGCTTATATCTGTAATCCTAGTAATTTGAGGCTGAAGCAGAAGGAGTGATGGGTGTTCTAGGTTAGCCTCATCTGAGATCTAGACCCTGTCTCAAAAAACTAAACCAAACCAAAATAAAACAAAAAACCTGCTGGGCCTGGTGGCACATGCCTTCAATCCCAGCATTTGTGAAGCTGATCTCTTTGAGTTCCAGTTCGGCCATGACTACACAGGGAGACTGTCTCAACAAACAAATATAACATTTTTTTTTAACCTCAAAAATCCTCTCAAGGATCCCCAACCCCTTTATCTGATCGAAATATCATATTTGCTGGGTATGTAGCTCAGTGGTATAATGATTGCTTAGCATGCATAAGGCTTTTATTTTAATTTATTTAGTTTCTGTGCATTAGTGTTTTGCCTGCGTGTATGTCTGTGTGAGGGTGTCAGATCTTTGAATCACAGACAGTTGTGAGCTGCCATGTGGGTGCTGGGAATTGAACCCTGGTCCTCTGGAAAACGAGTCAGTGCTCTTAACCCCTGAGCCATCTCTCCATCCCTGCATAAGGCTTTCAGTTTAAGCTCCCTCAAAACACATACACACACAAAATAAATAAATTCAAAAGGGGATGACAGCACTTAGTGTTGGTGGTTTGTGATTGGCCGTACAGAGTTGTGCAAAAATGTAATTTCATTTGGAGGGGTTTTTTGTTGTTGTTGTTTGTTTTTCTCAAGACACAGTTACTCTGTGTAACAGCCCTGGCTGTCCTGGACTCACTCTGTAGACCAGGCTGGCCTGGAACTCACAGAGATTCACCTGCCTCTGCCTCCCAAGTGCTGTGATTAAAGGCGTGTACCACCATGCCCAGCCATTACAGACAGCTGGGAACTGCCATGTGGGTGCTGGGATTTGAACCAGGGTCCTTTAGAAAAACAGCCACTGCTCTTAACAGCTGAGCCATCTCTCCAGCCCCCATTTGGAATTTTTTTAGGATTATTTCCGAGGCCTGATCTCAGATTCTTGCTCGCCTGCTTTTCATGAGCCAGTGATTCACGGAACAGCATGATTTATCAAGTTGGAAATCCTGACCAAACCCTCAGAACAACTCCAACTTCTTTTCCATCAGGAGGCGCTGTTGTTTCATGCACTGTGGACACACAGCAGCGCTAATACAATCTTAAAGGTAAATTGCCACGGGGCAGTTAAGTCTCACAGCTGCCTTGAGGATGAACTCTCAGAGTTTCTGTCCCCTGTAGAAAGCAGCTGGGTGCAAACTGCTTCTCCAAACAGTCCACCAGCCTAGACCTGGGGCCTATGGTGACCAAACACCCACCGTGCTTGCTCTGCCCCACCCAGCTGGCTCTTGAGCCAACACAGTGTGGTGGAATACTTGGTTTGAAATTCAGAGACCATGGGAAGAGGTTGGTTTTGGTCCCAAGAGTTGCTCTTCTATTTTTGCGTTAAGAGAAGAACTAAGCTGGGCTGGAGAGAAGGCGGTGTTTAAGGGCACTGGCTGCTGTTCCAGAGGTCCTGAGTTCAATTCCCAGCACCCACATGGCAGCTCACAACTGTCTATAGCTGTGGTTCCATGGGATCTGAAGCCCTCTTCTGGCGTGCAGATGTACATCCAGTCAAAATACTCATAAACATACATACATAAGTCTTTTTTAAAAGAGCTAAGCAGTGTAGTAGGAAAGTGGTTTTTGGATGAGGACAGGCAAGTTTAAATACCATGTCAACAGCAAGAGACATTTGAATTCTAGGGTTCTCTTACCTGAGTAAACCATGAACCAGATTTTCAGTTATTCCACAGCAGTAGCTCTAGGTTAGGAAGGAATCCTTGACTTAGAGTCCAACTCTGCAGCCCTCTAGTCCTGTGGTCTTGGGGAGACATAGACACAAAACTGTGGTCTCTTCTGCACCATTTACAGTAGGACACTGAGCGGCTAGAGCCAAACTTAAAGTCAGGGCTGGCCGAAGTGAAAATGCAAGGAGTGGCCAGAGGGCTGAAGGACTGGGTGCAGATAGCACTGTTGGAATTAGGGAATGGATCCACAGATGTGTCTGAGTGAAAGACACAGCCACCACAGAATATACCATCCAGAGTACAGGGGGGATAAGGAAGAAATAGTCCCACCCACCCTCATGTGCTTCACACAGGTGACCTAACCCCTGACCTCATGGGAGATCCAGGCAATGCTATTTCGATGCCTGGGCAGAGCCCTCTGCATGCCAGATACCATCTGACAACAAAGTGGACGGACCTGGAATCCAGGCTTCCTCTAGCCCATGTAGTGTTCTGACATTCACAGTTCCCCGAGAGCTGACGTTTATCTGTATTGGGGCATAGAACACAAGAGTCAGAGGTGTCCTCCAAGTGTTTTGTAGTTTAAACATCAATCATGCTTTAAAAATGTCTCCAGGTCATGCTTTCTAGGAGGGATGCCTCTGGGATGCAAGTATTCAAACTTCCAGAATGTTCTCTTAATGTTTCTATCCAGTATTTATGAGGAACTTTTCTACTGATAGTTGACAAAACTTGGAAGATTCTGAGTAAAGAAAGTTCAAATCACATTTCAAATTCCACTGACAGGATGGCAGGACAGGCGTGGGCAAGTCTCCCTTGGATGTCACTGTGCACGAAGTATTTTGCTTGGCATTAGGGCTTAAAGTACAACCCTTTTGACAATTGTTTCTGTAACTTCTGCAAGGTATTGGGGGGGGGCTCATCATTTAAGTAGGAAAGAGGTTGTGACACTCCAGGCACTGAGATTTCTGGGTTTTTAACAAAACTCTGAATAGAAGTTATCATTCTTCAGGCAGCCTGACTTCAACTGCCACATTGTTAGGTCAGGGCTGCCTGAACTCTGTGCGCTGGATTGGCTCAGTGAACTTCTCTGTGTGGGAGGTCACATTGCAGATGTCTACCCAGCAGGTATTTCTAGAATGTTCCTTGCTTTTTCTCACTGCCCACTCAAAATGCCTGTACCATTGGCTTTCTTGCAAGAGGTTCTGGAAGGTGGGCCTGGAAGAGCTTCCTGACCTCAGCACTGCTGTTTACTGAGTAGACACTCAGATGTGGGGCATTGTGTGTGTTGAAGGGCGTCAGCAGTGTTCCTGATTTCTGCCCACTCAGGCTATCAGTTACTGCCCCACTCCTGATGAGAGTCACAGAGCTTGAAGGGCCCCTGAAGCACTAGCGAAGGCAGTTTATAATTAAGATTTCAATTCTGTCCCTTAATACAAGATATCAGGAGATCACATTCCCACATTAAAACTCAGGATGTACAATGAAGGCTCTTTAAAAAATGTCTCTTATAAAAAAAAAATGCTGCCAGGCGGTGGTGGCATATGCCTTTAATCCCAGTACCCAGCAGGCAGAGGTAGGCAGATTTCTGAGTTCTGAGTTCGAGGCCAACCTGGTCTACAGAGAGAGTTCCAGGACAGCTAAGGCTACACAGAGAAACCTTGTTTCAAAAAACAAAGCAGTAACAACAAAGGCTCTTTTTATTGAGCCAGACATGGTGGCATACAGCTCTAATCCCAGAACGCGGAACTGAGTTGGAGGCCAGTCTGGAAAGTGAGTCCCAGGACAGCCAGGGCTACACAGAGAAAACCTGTCTTGAAAAGCAGAAAACAAACAAAACAACTTTTATCCAAGAACAGTGACCCGTGAAACTCATCACTTGGGAAGCAGACACAGGAGACTGCAAGTTCAATTCTACCCTGGCTGACATAAAGAGACTTGTCTTAAAAATAAATAAATACAAAAAAAACCCATTCCCATGAATTCATTTATTCCTCATGTTGCAGACTTTTTCCCCTCCTCCTTCAGAAATCTCCATCACATATGACCCCATCTCAGCATCTGGTCCTGAACAGACTCAGTAATTAAGAAATTTGTACCTTTTAATCCCAGCACTTGGGAGGCAGAGGCAGGTGAATCTCTAGGAGTTCCACAGAGTGAGTCCAGGACAGCCAGGAATACCCAGAGAAACTTGTCTCAAAACAAAACAAAACAAAACTAATTAACTAAATAAATAAATAAGAAATGAACTTGTACCCCTACCCCTAGAAACATTGCAGATGTGACTGCTATGCATCAGTAGGTCACAGAGAGGAGAAAGGCTATATCTACATTCAGTGTTTTGACCTATGAACATCTGAATGAATAGTAGTCTAACATTCCCTGAAAAAGGCAAGCCTGAGATGACGACCAGACTGGCACCATTGGGCCTGGAAAGGCAGCTAGCCTGAGACAACCACCAGCCGGCTGCCACAAAGACCTCTGGGAGCAGACCATGCTAGAGAAGACCCCTGCCCAGTACCATAGTGCATGGAGGGGGGCAAAGCACTCCTGAGACCCTCCTGAGATGACCCCAGACTTTCAGAGACCCCCGGGGACCACTAAGATGAACAAGGAAGTGGTAGAGAAATGGAATATAAAGAGAAACAGAAGGATGTGGGCACAGTGAAAGAGAGGCAGAACTGGAGACTCAAGGGTAGTGAGGAACAACCTGATGTGAGTGGCTGGTGATGCCACTGGGACCATGGTGGGGTCCTGGAGTTCTGGCCTGTGCTGCCACCAGAAGCCACATCTGAGTCTGTGGCCCTGAAGCAGCAGGGGTCTGTTACCACCAAAGGCCAGGCAGATGTCCCTTGATCTGGGCTGCTGCCCAGGGACATATTGATGTCTGAGGGCTGGGCAGAACTGGCCCCACCCCTCACCTGGACATTGTTGGAGAGATGGCCCTGGGGGCATGAGAGCAGGAGAGCTGCTCTCCTAGCCAGATGCAGTACTCCACATTGTGGGAGCTGTGGGTGAGCTGGCCCCTGAGGATATGAGCGTGGGAGACCTGGTCCTACCACTAGTCTCCTGTGTGGTGGTGTAGATGAGGGAGGGATACCCTCATTCTTCCTCCTTGCCCCTCACTACCTGCAGCAGGTGGGAGACCTGGGCCTGGGGTCATGAAAGCAGGAGAGCTGGTCCTGCCCATCATCAGCTGCAGCACTCAGGAGAGAGGGCCCTGCACTTCACCTGGGCAGCACAGTAGAGCTAACCCTGATGGTGGGGGCACGGGTGAGCTGGCCCAACAACTTATCTGCCATGTGGTGACATGGGTGAAGGAGAGTTGTGCCCCCTTCCCAGCCCCTTTCCATCAATGGCAGGCAGAAGAGCTGGCCACGGGGTTATAAGAGTGGGAGAATTAGCCATGTCCCTCACTGGCTGCAACACTAGGGAGAGTGGATCCTGCACCTTGACTGAGCAACACAGTAGAGCTGGCCTTGGTCTTGGGGGCTGCTGGTGAGCCAGCCCCAAGGACATGAGAGCAGGAGAGTCAGAAGGCCGACCAGCTCAGATACCTCTCAGGCCCAGATCCAGGGCTTTGAATTGGCCTACCCCAACATCAACCCCACCAAATCAACTGTTGGACTTAGGTTTCTTAAGTCATTGGTACAGGTTTTGTTTTTTATCTATTTAAAATTGTATTTATTATTAATACATGAAGGGGCTGGTCCTACAGATCCAAAACTACAGGATCTCTATGATGCAGGGCAACAACAGGATATCTGAGAGGAGTCCTAGTGAGGTTCCACTGTCAACAGAGCAGCTGAGGCCTCATACCAAACCGTTCAGTCATTGGAATGAACGTTTGCAAGCAAAGATGTGTGGACAGAAGGGTATATATACTGTGGGACACACTATGACACACTACAGCTTTCACAATGAGATTTTTTTTCCCTCTGTTTGGGGGTTGCAAGGGTGGAGGGCAGGTACAAGCGGAGGAGGAGAGGAGTGGGATTGGAGCACATGATATGAAGTTCACAGAACACATGTGGCGGATAGAGAGGATTGACTCTCACAGTTTGTCCTCTGACCTTCACACAGGCGTGTAACACATGCTCCCTCACCTCCACACCCTCACACAGATTAATAACAAATACAATTTTAAATAGATAAAAAACAAAACCTGTACTGATGACTCAAGAAACCTAAATCCTTTTAGGTTGCTCTGAGAGCACCTAGTCTCTGTGACTGCCACCTCAGGGGCAGGGGTATGGCCCTTCCTGCCAGTAACACAGCTCCCGTAGGGGAAGACTGATCAGAGTAATTTTCTGAGCCCATCCTAGTCTTGCCTGCCTCCTCACTTCTGTAATCCCAGCATGTGGGAAGTGGGGGAAGTGGAGGCAGGAGGATGAGAAGTTCAAGACCATCCCTGACTACTATTAAATCCCAGGCCAGCCTGGGATACATGAGACCATGAGACCCTGTCTTAGGAAAAAAAACTTTAGCCAAGAACAGTCAGAACATTTTACAGCTGTCCCTCCAACCATAATCCCTACTCAGCTCATTCCTCTGGTTTACAGGTTGTCTCAATGTTACTGACAGCAGGACACAGAGCTGAATGTGAATGGCCTTCCTGCCCAGTTGTTTTCAGAGATCTCTTTATGTAGGTGAAGCTGGTCTTTATTGACACAGAAGAAAAGAGTTTCAGAAGGAATCAGTATGAAGCAAAGCTGGGACTTTTAAAGCCAAGAATGAGTTTGTTGAGTAAAAAAAAAAAAAAAAAAAATGGGATTTATGAAGAGAAATAACATACAGATTTAAGCACACTTGTTTGTTAAGAGTCACTTAAGAAAAGGACATCCATGCACAACCAAGGTAAGGGGAGGTGGGAGTGGGCTTCTCCAAGGAGTCACAGTCTGAGCTTTTGGATATTGAAACTGCAAAATGGAGGGGATATTATTATTTACGTGTTAAGGTGGGGAAGAAGTGAGGAACTCTTGGAGTGGGTCAGGGTTTTCCCAGAATAGGTTTCCTCAATTTTTCTGTATTATGTAGTTTTCTGGATGTGTCCTGGTATCAGATGCATGATGGGAGCAGGTGGGTCTGCCAGACAAATGCTGTGTAGATCAAGACAGTGGTTGTGGTGGTTTGGATAAGAATGGCCCCCACAGGCTCAAATATTTGAATACTTAGTCATCGGGGAGTGGCACTACTTGGAAGGATTAGGAGGTGTGGTCTGTTACTGGAGGTGGGCTTTGAGATTTTTTTTAAGAGCCCAGGCGAGGCCCAATGACTCTCTCTTCCTGTTGCCTGCAGATCCAGATGTAGAAGTCCTAACTATTTCTCCAGCACAATATCTGACTGAATGTCACTGTGGCCCCTGCCATGTGGCAATGGACTAAACCTCTGAAATTATAAGCCAGCCCCAATTAAGTGCTTTCTTTTATAAGAGTTGCCTTGTTTGTGGTGTCTCTTCATAGGCATAGAACACTGGCTAAGGCTGTGGTCTTCTGACTTAGTCACATTGGTTCCTGCTGGTTTGGGATGGTCTTACTGTTTGTTATATGACTCTGGCATTTCATTAACCCATTAAAATGGGATTATAGCTCATTTGGTAGAGTGTGTGCCTTACATTTATGAGACTGTGGGTTCTACCACCAGTACTGCAAAAACAAAACAAACTATATGTCACTCTGTATCCATAGGTAGTTTGCTTCTTGTTCCTTACTAGACTCATTAACAACTAAAGGGAAATAGCTAGTGGAACAGAGTCAGTCCTACCTTTGGGTCATTCTTGGCAAATGAATGAGCACCGCCCCTACCTATGGCTTATAGTTCCCCTCCTGGCCACCCTGTGCCTGCAGACTTCCTCCCAAGCATTTTATATGCCAACTTCTCTGTTTTATCAGCATGTAGCTTGGGGATTGGCACACAATGGGTATTCAGTAAGAGTGACCGGAAACAACTGCATTGAATTAAATGCCCGGAAGGATAACTGCCCCTTGCTTTAATGCTACCAGCAATAAAACTCTTCATGCAAACCAAGCAGGTGTGACGCTGGGCTCAATTGCTGTTCAGGCCTTGGCAAAGATCTGAAGGCAAAGTTTGTTCAAGAAATCTATGCTGGCAGCAATTGTAGCTAAAGTGCAGTTTTTCATCTTAAAAATCAATGACCCTGGCTAGGAGGGTATAAATGAAACTAGTTTTTTCCTTAAGTATCAAAAACAAAGACTATTATCTCAGAGGGACCTTGTTATCAATCCATATCTAGGTTATTTAAACTAACCTAATTGAACACTAGAGGTGTGTAACAAATTTTCATCATTGGGAATTTCTGTTTGGCCGTGTTTGTCTAAGAGGCTGTATTTACAGAAGTATCATAGAGTGCCTTTGGAGTGGAAGGAAGGAGATCACACGCTAGATGAGGAAGAATCACTTCTACAGCACACACCTCCCCACTCTCCTCCTTCAGCTGAGAGAGCATCATCAGTAAAAGGTGCAGTTTGGTAACAAAATAAATCTTTAACATTCTTTCTGATTTTAGATGTTTGTGTTTTGTTGTTGTTTCCGTGTAGCTCTGGCGGGTCTTGTTTCCTTTTTTTTCTTACTGTATTTTAAATTATGCATATGTGTCTGTCTATGTATGCATGTGTACATGGGTGCAGGCGCTTGTGGAAGCTAGGAGAGGGCACCAGATCCCCTGAAGTTCCAGGCAGTTGTGGGTCACCTAACCAGGTGCTTCCAAAACAAGTTTTGTCCTCTGGAAGTGTTCTAAACTACTGAGCCATCTCTCTAGTCCTTTCATTTTTAATTGGGGATTGAATATAGAACTTGGTGAACTGGGCACTGGGGCACACACCTTTAATCCCAGCATTGGGGAGGCAGAGGCAGGCAGATCTGAGTTCTAGGCCAGCCTGGACTACAAAGTGAATTCCAAGACAGCCAGTGCCATCTCAAAAAACCAAAAACCAAAACCAAACAACCAAATAAACAAAAAAGAACTTGATGCATGCAAGTGCTTTACCACAAAGCTATGATGTCCTGAGATACAGTGATAATTTTGATTTCTTTAAAAAACAGAAATGTTATGAGACTATGGTTTCATTTTAATCCCAGGGGTGTGGGGCTGCTTCACAGCAGGTGGCTGTCATTTGCTTCATGCCGTAGCAGGGGCATAAGGTTTTGCCAGCTGTAGGTAGTTTCTGCAAGTGTGTGATGTTTGGAAATGCTGGGGACTTTTCAGAGGACATACAAATGCGAGAGTCCCATACGTGGGGTTGCTGTTTGGATGCTGTTGGCTGCAGTCTGTTAAGTAATTGTGAACAAAGAAGAAATGAGGAGGAGGAGGAAGAGGGAGAAAGAAATTAGATATCCTGACCTCGAAGATCAAACTTGCCCCAAAAAACTTGATGGCCCTTAATTGGCAGGAACTATTCTAATGACAATGTCCAACCCTTTCCTCTGTCATTTATTTTCTTTCCTATCTAGTGTTTTGTTTTTTTTGTTTTTTTGTTTTTTTTTTTTCGAGACAGGGTTTCTCTGTGTAGCTCTGGCTGTCCTGGACTCCCTTTGTAGACCAGGCTGGCCTCGAACTCACAGAGATCCGCCTGCCTCTGCCTCCCGAGTGCTGGGATTAAAGGCGTGCGCCACCACTGCCCGGCTCCTATCTAGTGTTAAGGGGTTGAGGGGAGGAAGAACAGGGTGGAGAAGGGTGGAAGAGAGAAAGGAACCCACAAAGAAACAAAGGTCAGTTACACTGAGCCACGCTTTTGTTTTGCATTTACGATCCTCCTGCCTCAGCTTCCACACGAGTAGCTGGGATTACAGGTCTGTACCAACAGTCCTGGTTACTGTTGACAGGTTTGTTATTGCTTGTTTGTTTGATTTTGGGGTTATGTTCCATATTGTTCTGGAATGTTCTATGTTGGTTTTGAACTTATAATGATCCTTTTGTCTTAGCCTCTCAAGTGCTGGGCTTACAGGTATGAACAACCACACTTGGCATTTGGTGCTTTTTTTTTTCTTTTTTTTTTTTGTCATCTGTATAGTCTCTCTTATTTTTTTTCCCAATTTTTGACTTGGATTATAGACTTTATTTATTTCAAGAAACAGAGACTTCCTGTGTAACCCAAGCTGGCCTGGAACTTTTTATGTAGCCTAGGCTGGAACTGAACTCACAATCCTTTTACATCAGCCTCTTGAATGCTAGGATCACAAGTGTGGCCTAGGCTTTTGTAGTAAGCTGAGGCCAGCTCTGTTCTGCTGTCTTTCTCTCTCCCACGGCATTCTCCCCATCCAGGTTCATGGTGATTCTTGGCTGTCGGTGACCCAGGCTTGTTCCCTAGGGAACTGGAAGAGTCACACAGGCTTATTTGACGATCATTCCTCAAAGAGAATTCCCCCGCTTTTCTCTCATCCCAGCTTGTGCTTCACAGCACTTACATAATACAATGCATTACCTATCAATTTGCTTTTTTTGTTACTGCTTCTTCCAATTTTCAACTCTACCAGAAGCCTGAAGCAAGCTTACTGCTTCATCCCCAGGGCCTAGTTAGCACTCAGTAAATAACTCATTGCCTGACAGGATGAAGGGATGAATTACTGCAAGTCAAAATGACAAATTTACTTTTTGGTTAGGTGCTTATCCTGACTTTGAGTGACACCTCTGGGGAAGCAAAGTTTGCTCAGGAACAAAGGTCGTGAATCAGAACCTTAAGATGGGAAAAAAGATGGCAGCCATGGAGAGCTCGAAGAAAGCAGTGCAGGTAGTTAAAACCGGGAGGCTCCTCCTTAGAGCAAGAACTTCCTGCGATTTACATACGGGTTAGGGGAGGGAAATAATTTGCTGCTTGTTCCTTGTGATCTCTCTCCCTCCTCCTCCCCCTCCCCCTCCCTCCTCTCCCTCTCCTAAAACAGTGTCTTATATAACCTAGGCTGGGCTTGAACTCCTGCCTTACCTTCCCAAATCCTGGGATTATAGGCATGTACAACCTCACCTGGCTTCTTCTTGTGTTCTTAAATATCCACACAGCCATGGCACTCATCCCCAGTAAGGTTTGGTCATATATCTGGGTGCTGTACAGCTCACTAAAGCTAAGACAAAATTAACCATCTTAGCAACTTTCCAATTGTCTTCAAATGAACAACTACTCAGGAGCCATTCCGTTGGTAGCTCTTTTTTTTTTTGTGTTGTTGTCAAGAGTGGAAAATAATTCCCATTTTGCTTAAACCCAGTAGTACCTTTATTTATGTTAAGCCATGTGAACAAAAGAAGGGGACTGGGTAGCCTCTCAGTTTCACGACCTTTGTTTCTAAGGCATCTGTTCTGCTGTAAAACTCTAAGAACTGATGCCTCCAGGAGCCCTGAGTTACAGGGCTGCGACTAGCAGCTCTGAAACAGACATGTGATATAGAGGAAGCACCCACCATCGCCACCGAGGACCAGGGCTGGCGGCTACCTTCAGCCTCACACTTTCTGGTTGTAAGAACTCTTGTTCTCCAGCGTTCTAAATTCTATGGAAAAGCCAAACCTAAATGATAAAATGTTAACTGGTAATCTTTTAAAATTACTAACAAAAGCCAGCGTCCCCAGCGATGCTCTGGAAACATCAGAATGTGCGGTACCTCTCTAATTCTAGCTCTGCATCAGCTAACACAAACCAGGGACATCGCGAAGAGGGTGAGAGTGTAGAAAAGTACCCCAGGAAGTCAAGGTTAGTTGCAATGTTCCTGCTCGAAGGGGGACAATGCTGACAAAGATCCCAGTAATGTGGTCTTCCATGCTTCTGTCTGTCCTCTACAAAAATCTTTGTGTTGGCTGGGTGTGGTGGCGCACACCTTTAGTCTCAGCACTCAGGGGGCAGAGGCAGGCAGATCTCTGTGAGTTCAAGGCCAGCCTGGTCTACAAAGTGAGTCCAGGAGAGCCAGGGCTACACAGAGAAACCCTGTCTTGAAAAACCAAAAACAAACAAACAAAAAAAACCCTTGTGTCCCTGGCTTCCCTAAAATGACCTTTACGTGGGTGACATAACCCCTGCCCAAGTTCATTCAGTGCTGACCCTTGAATATACTGAGTTTCCTGCCCATCAACACTTGTCTCAAGGGTATTTTGGCTTTCAAGTGGTGAGCAGATATACTACTTGGGTCTGGCAGTTGTGGGCAACGCTCTTTAGATTTCCTTATACTGTATGTAAGGAAAGGGATGGAAGAAGAGGATTAATCTAGCTGTTTTTACTTCCCTGAGTGGCAGGTGGTTCTAAGAACTTACTCGATTCAGAGGTTATTGAATTTTTATGTGCTCAGGGCTGAGTGTGAGGTAAAATGAATGTTTGAATGTACTTTGCAAATTAAAAGAAAAAGTATCAAGCCTATCATACAATCAAACAGTTGGTCTGGTTTACAGGAGGACCAACTTATTCTCACACCCATTCTTTTACTGAAACACCCAGCGGCTTGGCTGCCTGCTGTCTGAGCTGATCTACATAACAGCAGGGTCTTCTAGTGTCTGTGGTCTAATTCCCTTTACCCTCTTCTAACTCAAGGTTTCAATATTTCCACCAAGGCTATCACTCCTCACTCACCCCTCCCCTCCCCGGCCACCATGAGACCAGACTCAGTTTCATGAGTCCTTGCACTCAGTCTACACACACACACACACACACACACACACACACACACACACTAGTTAGCTTGTGGGACACACTGCTGGGACTTCACAGTTGTGTCTCAATACTGAGCTCATCAATACTATGAGCTGGGTTGGGATAATTAAACATACTTGTCTTAGTCTGTCTTGTTGCTTTTAACAGAATGCCTGTGACTGGTTATTTTGCAAAGAATGGTTTATTTGGCTTGTGGTTCTGAAGGCTGGGGAGCCCCAGGCCACGGCATTAGAATCTGTTCAGCTACTGGGGTGTATACATGTGTGTAGGTGTAAATGCTCATGTATACATGTGTGGAAACCAGAAGATAATTCAGGCGGCTTTCCTCAGATGCCCCTACCTTTTGAGACAGGGTCCTTCACTGGCCTGGAACTTGTCAAGTAGGCTAGACTGGCTTGCCAGTGAGCTACAGGGGTCCACCTGTCTTCACCTTCCCAGTGCTGGGATTATAGGTATGTGCCACCACACCTAGCTTAAAACCTTCCTTTGGTAAATGCCAGCCCCCAGGCTGAAGAGGTGACTCAGTGGGTCAAAGCACTTGCTGCTCTTGAAGAAACCCAGGTCTGGTTTTTGGCATTCAGCATTCAAATGACAGCTGACAGCTTCAGTTACCAGGGATCGGATATCCTCTTCTAACCCTCCATGGGCACCAGACAGGCACATACATGCATTTAGACAAAACACTTATACACATTAAAAAAAAAAAGATAGTCAGGTACATGTGCCTATAGTCCCAGCACTGCAGAACTGGAGGGGCCCTAAGGCTTAATGCCCAGCTAGTTTAAGCCAAATCGGGAGTTCCATATTCAGTGAGAGACTCTGCCTCAAAAAACAACCCGGACTGCTGCAGGTGGAATTACACTCCTGGCCGGAGTCACTGCCACAGACTTCAAAATGGATGACAGAAAGTAAGGTGTCTCCTGCCGTGTAGCCTGGGATAGCCTAGAACTCACAATTCTCCCTCAGTCTCCTAGTGTGAGATTACATGTGTGTACTACCATGCCTGGCTAGGTCTCATTTTTATTTCAAACAAAAACATTTGCTCCCCACCGGGCATGGCAAGAGACTGCAGCAGTAAGCCTGGTTTCCTGAGCAGTAAGGCCTTGGTGAAGAACTGAAAGAGCTACATGCGGGTGGGGCTCATCAAAAGAAACAGCTTCTGAACAAGGGGCCTCTATGGAAACGGCACAAACGGCGGCAGCACTGAACAACCGGATATGTGTTTATTTTGTTTGTTTATTTATAAAAGTATAGGAAATGAATAAGATTTTTATCTAAAATGTCTCTACATTAAATAATTTTGTTATATGCTTTGCAGATCCACAGACTGGTCCTCCAACCCACACTGAGGCTACAGCTGAAGGACTTTGTCTTGTCCCCATGGAAGAGTCAACTCTTTCCTTCCACATGCAGCCACAGGTGCAGCCAACACACATGGGTTTGACTGTCTCCCCAAGGGGCACTTGAAAGGCAGAAGCCAGTGGGGAGGAAGCATAGAGGCCCCCGATGGGCACAGTGATTCTAGGTGAAGGAAAGGGTCACAGCTGCCCCTGGCCCTTCATGGAGGGTCATCAGCACCTTGGGTAGCCGGGTAGGAGACAAGCTTCCCTCCTGGAAAGGAATTCATCCCTCGCCTTACTGGAGAGAACTTGAGAGATCGTGGAGTCTGAGCCTTCCAGGAGATGTGAGTGCCCTGTCTCAGAGGCTTCGTGGGCAAAATGATGAGATACCTGCTCAAGGTCAATTCCCCGAGCTTCATGAAGCTCATTTATTTCTTGAAGGTTTTGCCAGAGATCTTGAACTCTGTGGTGTGCTAAGGTATATGACCATGGCTTTCCCTCTAGATCATGCCAGGAGAAACTCCTCCCTCTGTAAGTGACGGAATCTCCACTCAAGCACATAGTGTCACAGCAGAGGCAACAGGGAAACATGGGGAGCAAGTTGCCCTGGACATCCTATTTGAGGGCCAGAGCCACCTGTGGCTTACTCTGGCTGGGCATCTCTGGCCAAAGGAAATGCACCCAGCATGAACAGGCCCTCTGAGCTGGACTGTTAGGGAAAATTTTTTTAACTTTAAGCATTAGAAAAAAAAATTACAGGTCAAACCACTTTTAAGGCTGGGTCATTTTGTATGATCTCCTGTGAGTACCAGTGGCAGGAGGGTGTCCCCTCTTCCTCCTACCCTCGGGGATGCTTACACCTCCCAAGCCAGTGGATGTGGTGCCTTAAACACGGTAAATGGACTTTCCCATGGTGATCAAGTTAAGGCTGTTGATGTGGAAACTGTCCGGATTTGCAAACGAAAGCAGGAAGTGGCTGGATAAGTGAGCAGCCAAGCTGGGAAAGGCAAGGAATTCCAAGAGGCTTGGAAGCATAGCTTTACCAACACCCTGATTTTAGTAGAGTCAAGCTAGTTTGGGAACTCTGACCTCCAGAACTGTTTTTAAGTCACCAGAGGATGTGCTGCAGTAACACCCGGAAACGGATACAGACGCCACTGTCTGGTGTTCATTTA
The DNA here is from genome assembly GCA_907164525.1 of Lophiomys imhausi. NCBI lineage: Eukaryota > Metazoa > Chordata > Mammalia > Rodentia > Muridae > Lophiomys > Lophiomys imhausi. Next base: position 516,947 of record CAJQZJ010003646.1, on the reverse strand, counting down.
TATTATCTATTTTACGGTATTTTCTTTCTTTCTTTGGTTTTTTGAGAAAGGGTTTCTCTGTGTAGTCCTGGCTGTTGCAGAACTCATTCTGTAGTCCATGGCTGGCCCCGAACTCAGAGAGATATTCCTGTCTTTGCCTTCCAAGTGCTGGGATTAAAGGTGTGCGCCACCACGCCCATATTTATATATTTTTCAAGGATCAAATTATTCTCAAAATTTCTGTTTACATGTCAAAGCATTGAGAGAGCCGCATAGGACACAGGGAAATTTGTCACATTACGAGGCATAGGGGACAAGAGGATCTATGATAAGTTCTGCAGGGAGACAGCTGCATGCAGCCAAGGAAGATTGGGAAATCTCTTATGAGTACAGACACAGACATGCACACATTCTTCTGGCTGGCAGACCAATCATCCCCCTGTGGCCTGCAAAAACCAAAACACAGTTGTCCAAACTAGTTAGCATGAGTCATTATTAGACGGCGTCAAAGGAGCTGTACGTGTTTTTAAGAGAGGGTCTTAATAGGCCAGGAGGGCCCCCAACTCACTACATACTTGATGATGACCTTGAACTTCTGATCCTCCTGAGTCCTGGGATTACAGGTGTGCACCGTTTAGCTTGGTTTTATGCAGTGCTGAGGATGGAACCCTGAGCTTTGTGCATGTTAGGCAAACACTCTACCAACTGGGCTACACCCCCCAGCTCCACATCCAACTTGTAAAAACACACAGGATCACCAAATAAATACTAGTACTATTACTAAAAAAGACTGTCATTGTCATCCAGAGACCTCCAGTGAGAGCAGAGACCTCAAGTTGGAACTCCTAAGAATCAGCTAAGTCTCTGCTTATCATTAGGAATCCAGGGCTCACTGTAGTCCTGAGTGGACTGTGTCTCTCTTCTGTCCCTGTGGCCAGCCCCAACACAGCCTGAGTTCAGGAAGGCCTGAGCCGTTAGAATGGCATACCCATCAGAAGCTATGATTTGCTCATCACTGGAAGGAGTCCCACCAGAAAATCAGGGTTTAGTGACACCTTGCAAAAGCTACTCTTCCTTCTAGCTGATTGCTCTTCCATCTGACTTCTGGTTGGGACAGTTCTGCGTGTCTCAATGCCTGGTGCCATGCGCCTCAGCAAAGTCTTTGGAATGGGGCCAAATTATTATTCTTCTGTCTCCACTGGCCCCTGGGTGTCGAGTAAGGGGATATCTGTCTCCCTGACACCTATCTCCCCATTGTTAGGGTGTGAGAAAGTGTAGGGTTCACTCTCAGACCCAGGAGGGCTACTAGGAGCCGGCTCATCTGCAGTGAACTTTGCAGTTGGGGTCCTGGAGAATATAGGGGGAGGGGAGGGAGGGCAGTCCCCCATGGGGCCCTGGAAAGGCCGGTAGGTGTCCACCTCTGGCTGGACAAGGGATCCTCCGAAGTCCTGCAGCAGATGTCCATACACCATGGTGTCATCGATGACTGCATACACATGAGAGTCATTGTCTTTTCGTCTTTTCTGGAACTTTTGAGTCTGGGGCACTTGGGTATTGGCATTGCCATTGTAGATACCCACAGCAGGACCTTTGTCGACCTTTTTCCTGTTTGTAGAGAGCGACACGAGAGGATGAGAAGCAAATCAGATGAGTGAGCCTGGGAGTTGTTGGGGGTTCTGGTCCCAGCTCACCTAAGTCCTCGAAGGAACTACCCTAGGGGCTACTCTTAAGCCAACAGCCATTCAGGGGAACCAAATATGGAGATACCTAGTAATTCCTCCCCCTTTCTCTTCCCAGTAATAGGGATGCATGAGCCTTTCTAGACCACATCAGCTCCGCATGCCCAGGCAAACCTTCAAGAACACTCAGCACTACCCTGTACTAACGCTGATTAGCTAATTCCAAACCATTAATATCCACGACTCAGGAAGAGAGAAGGGTACAAGCTAGCTAATTTTCTGCTAGAGTTGAGGACAGAACAGCTCATCATTAGCTGAGTGGCTCTGTCCCCATCCCATCAACCAGCAGCCATCAAGGAAAAAAACCTAAAGTACAGACAAAAATCCAGGGTTCAGTGAGCTATTAGCTTTGGGTATGTGGTGTTCCCTGGTACTCAGACATGGACAATTGTTGGCATGTCTGCCTTGGGCACACAGCTTTGCTTCAATGAATAAAGCAGCAGGGACTTGGACAACAGCTGACTCACAAGGAGGTTGTCAGTCCAATTAGCTTAACAAGCTGTAGACTGCAAAGGCTGGCAGCTTACTAATTCTGGTCTATGCTTTTGTGAGGTAAAAATCCATCTGGCCTTGACCGGCTCCCCAGGCTCTTGCATGAAGACATCCCTCCTGCATGGCCTCACAGTGCCTGTCTTTTCTCTCTATCCATGGATTGTGGAAAAGACCCTGTCTTGTCCCTGGCTTATGCCAAGGAGATCCTCAATAAACACTTACAGCAGGAGCATTCAGTGTCATTATTTCCCTGTGTCCTTGCAGTACCCCATAACACGCACACAACTGGGGGACGGGCTTCACTCAAGCATGCCAGCATCAGCCTCACACAACTGAACAGCACAGAAGGACAGCTTGTGCTGCAAGTCTCAGGTCAACCTGGAACAGTTTGGAGAAGGAGGCACGATGGCCGGACTCTTCCTCTCAACCAAATCCAAACCTTCAAGAGGGATCTGGGGTTAACAGCATGTGTCCCAACTAGTGGGGCATGCTGTGCATCCCAGACAAGAAAGCTTCCTCCTTTCTTATGTAGTTATGTGCAGTTCACAGGAAAAGGCTTCTTGGACCAGGAAGGAGCCAGACATACCTCAACAGTTGGAGGCTTAAAGACAGTCCCATTGCACAGCAGGAATTTGCCCAGGGCTATCATGAACTTAAAAAAGTTTGGGGCTGAGGAGACAGTTGGTAAAGCGCCTGCTATGCAAGCATGAGGAACGAGGTCAGATGCCCAGCACCCGTGGGAAAAGCTGAGTTGGCGACTGTGATCTCAGTGCCAGAGGGGAGACAGGCAAGCCTGATTCCCCAAGACTCACAAGGTGGAAAGAGAACCGATCCTCACAGATTGTCCTCTGACCACCAAACGTGGGCTATGGCATGTGTCCATAAGCACATGCATATATACACACACAAATAATAAATAAAATGTAATAAAAATTATAAAAAATTATTTTTTAAATTGAACAATGACAACTGATGTTGTTCTATGGCCTCCTTAACATAACCTGAACACACATGTGTACCACACACGCCTGGACACACATGTGTACCACACACGCCTGGACACACATGTACCACACACGCCTGAACACACATGTGTACCACACACACCTGCCCATTCACAAAAAATTTCTTTTTCTTTCTAGAGGTTCAAATCATGATAAAGTAAATGGAGATTTCTCTGGTTTTCATCAGATATAGGAAAATTGATGAAGTCTGATGTCAAAAAAATAGATTTTAAAAGTTATTTACTTTTCAAGCAATGGAAGTGGCTATCTTAGGGGAAAGGAGATGAGGAAGCTAATCGGGCCCTGATTCCTCCTTAGCTCTAGGGCCACTGTTTGGCACTGGCCCACAGTCCCACAGAGAGGCACAAAACAGTTTAAGAAACCAAAGGAGAACAAGTCAGGGCAAAAGACTTGTTTTCCCTCCAAGTAGCAGAGGGAGTAGTTCCTGCTGAAATAAAAAATCACTCCTGCTACCATCAGCTTAATAAGGAAACACAGGAGACTTTTGCTGGGCCCAGGATATATGTGTGTGTGAGTGTGAGTGTGAGTGTGAGTGTGTGTGTGTGTGTGTGTGTGTGTGTGTGTGTGTGTGTGTGTGTGGTGTATGTATTTTATTCCCCCAGGTATGCCTCCCCATCTTCTGAAACTGTAATTCACCCTTGGTAAAAATATTTAACATTGATCTTTGTGGGAAACCGGGAAGCAAGAAACCCCAATACCACTGAAATGAATAAGCTGGATGTGTTGACACATGCCTGAATCCTAGCACTCAAGGAGGTAGAAGAGGACAGGGAGTTCAAGGCCAGCCAGAGATATATAAGACCCTGCGTAAATCCATCCATCCATCCATCCATCCATCCATCCATCCATCCATCCATC
>CAJQZJ010003646.1:500437-511287 GCA_907164525.1 Lophiomys imhausi | reverse complement strand
TGTGTGTGTGTGTGTGTGTGTGTGTGTGTGTGTGTGTGTGTGTGTGTATGTGTGTGTGTGTGTGTGTGTGTGTATACACACACACACACACACATACACACATGGAGCTCAAGAGTGAAGAACTGCAGCAGAAGGATCCAGGGGGGTCAAAAGAACATGGCAGAAGTTGTGCTGTTCCTTCTATACTTCCTTTGGTGTCTTGTGCAGTTCTCAACAGGGCCAGCTATCAGTGGAGAGTCAAGTAAACTCAGGGGTCTCGGACGATTTAGGCTGGGACCTTTGCAAATATCAGCATATAGCCAAGAGCAGCAGTCCTGCAATCAGCCCATGCTGCCTGCAGATGAATGAAAGAGCGAGCCGGAGAAGCCCAGCTCGGAACGCCCTTGCCTGGTCAAATGTGTGAACAATAATACATGCTGAACAATAGCCAACAATACAGGCATAGCTAGCACTTCATCTGTTTCCCGACTTGCTTGTTCCCTGCTCCTCAAATGCCAGTTTTCTTTCCTTCACATCTCTAGGAGACCCTGAAAGCCCTTACCCACAGTCCTCGGGGTAAGAGTCACCCAGAAGAGCAGATCTAGCTGCTTGCCATTCATGGGGCTGCAATTGGAGATGTTAACCCAGAAGCTGTGCCGGTGAAAGCTTGGCTTAGGCAGGACCTCCTCCTCCAGGCTGAAGATCTCCTCGGCCCTGGTCCGCTGCTCCTGGATGATCATGAATGCACGCCCAGACTGGCAGACCACGCCAGAACGCTCTTTGAAGAAGGTCAGACAGGCCACTTGGTTGCTAGGCACACTGATGTTCCAAGACACCGAGGAGAGGGGCGGCAGGCCATGGTCCCAGTTGGGTGTTCTCAGGTAGACCTTGTTTCTTGTGTCCGGGGTCACGGCGAAGATACCTTCCTCTGCAGGAAAGAGAACAGATTCAGACAGATGTTTCACTCAACAAAATAAGAGAGGAAGGGACAGTGTAAGGGATACTGAGCAGTGTACACCAGCACCATCCAACAGAACTTTCTGCCATACTGGATGTGTTCTGTGTTGTGACTGCTCAGCAGGCAGCCATGATTCATATGCATCTGTTGAGGCCTTAGCATGTGCCCAGTGCTAAAGTCAGCATCTGAGCTGTTCTGTGTAGTACAGGCTCAGGCACCAGGCCACAGTACTACTGGGAGGTAACAGAACCTTTAAGGTCGCGTATAAGGAAGTTAGGTCACCGGGAGTAAACCCTTAAAGGGGCTTTTGGGAAGCTGTCCTTCACTCTTTTTTTGGTTTCTGATGACCATGAGGTGAACAGCCTCTCCCATTACACATTCCTACTATGATGCATTGCTCCAACACAGATCCCCAGAGCAACTGGACCTACCACGGATCTGAAACCGTGAGCCAAAATCAAATTTTCCTGCATGCAAGTTCATTATTTCATGGCAATGGAAAGCCAACATAACAGAGACTCCTATTTTTCATTTATTTAACACTGATTTTGGTTTACATAATCACATGTGGTTATTGTATTGGTCAGTGAAGGGCACATCTCTGTTAGACTAGGCACCCAGGTTCTTTTCAAAGAAAGGAGCAAACGAACAAACAAACATCAGAACAGTTTGTCAAATGAGGGTTCTCAGAAATGTCCCCAACATGGCAATCCCCCTGCCCCACTCCACTGTGGGAGTGACATATATCTACTCCAGAGGAAAAAAGCTCCAGGTTTAGGCAGAAATCTAGAACTGCAAAGTTAAAGGGCTTCCGACATGCCCACGGGTCCACTGTGTGCTCCAGATAAGAACCAGCACTCTGCCCTGACCAGAATGACCCTGATTTTCAAAGGCTTTCCAAAGCGGAATTCCCCGGTGGCCTTGGAGATGGCCATCATCTTGGACTGACCTTAATCTATTGCCAAAGATCCATTTCTTTCCCACTGTGCCACTGAAAAACCAAACTCAAATAAAGGTCTCGGCCAGTTTTAAAATGACCTCTAAGTTAGCGTGACCATTCTTTGAGCAACACGTAATGTGATTGTGACTTTTGCAATCAGCTGCCGTTCAGGTGCCCCAGCGAGCCATCTGGACCTCCTTCTCAACCCCAGAATACCGTGAAACCTGACCCCCCTTTGCCATGGAGAACAGGACCCTTGTACCTGCCACTTCTTCCCTAATAATCCCCTGCTGTTCTCTTCACGATATGCTGAACTGCAAAAGCAGAATCATAAAGACAACCCAGGGCTGGGGCCTAGTTGCTCATTTCTCCTTTTTCTCCTGTCAGCTTCCAAAAAAGACTAGAACCTTATTCTTTGCCTTGTTGCCTACCAGCTATTGCATCCCACTGTCAGAAACTGTTTTGGAATTTATAAACTCTGATAATTTCCATGGGAGCCTGATGAAAAAGTCAGGATTAGGACCCAGAGTCCTGTAGGCTTCTGATATGAGGACCAACCTTTGGCAACAATCCCTTCTCTCTAAATTGGCAACTTTGCTAAAGGGCTCTGTTATGTTTTAATGTGAAAAGTCCCCCGTAGGGCTTGTGTTTGAAAGCTTGTTGTCTCTGAGTGATGCTGTGGAAGGTTGTAGAACCACAGTTAGTGAGTGGAGACTTGCTGGAAGAAGTGGGTCCTTTGGGCCCTGAGGTTTTATAGCCCCACTTCCTGTCCACTCTCTGCTTCTGAAGTGCAGGCAAAGGCTCATGCGGCTATGATCTCCTCACTATGTTGGACTGTACCTGTGAACTGTGAGCCAAAATAAACCCTTCCTATGTGTTTGATCACGTAACAGGAAAGTAACTCAAAAGGGTTATACAAGATCCATTGAACATCTAACAAGAATGGCTAAGAGGGTCTAATGGTGGGTGATCAAGGGACTGTTTACCTTTGAAATATGGTATGATAGACGCGGTCAGACCTTGCTTGGAGACTTCCTGTTGGAAGCTAGGAGCATATGTTCGCAGTGTCACCGAGCTGTTTTGCTTCACCAGGATCTTCTCGATGGAGCCTCCTGGGCAAAAGGAGCCAAAGTACACGTCCTGGCCAGGGGTGGTGCTGGCCACGAGGTAGCCAAAGCTGGTGTTACAGGGCCTCTCACGAGTGTGCTGCTGTAGCTTCTGGCCTGGCACCAGCATAAGGCTGAGCCTGTCCTTGGGCACCAGGAGTTTCCAGGAGAAGTCATGGAGCTGCACAGGCAGCTGGAGGATGTCCCTGGGCACCTGCAGGTGGAAGGACTTCCTGTAGCAGTAGCGGTGGTCCAGACAGCCTGGAAGAGAAAGCTGGTAGTACCGGTGTGCAGGGGGGAGGAGTGCACCCTCCTTAGCATACAGGCTAGGTTACAGACGCAATCTAGGGCCTGCCTGCTTCCCTCTCCACTCAAGACTCTTCCCTAGCTTTCCTGTCAACTCTCTTCTTATTGTCTACTGTCCTCGGAGCCAAGCTGCTGTGAGGACTCAGGACCCATCTTTGTCTGGGATGCTAAGACACATGTCTCCACCCCAACACACCCCGCACTTCTGTGTCATGTTAGAGCTGTGGGTAGCATCATGAACACCTCAGTCTGCATTGCTCCCTATTGCATCCTAATTGGGTGGCTTCATGCTGCCCTAGCTCCTGGGACCCTCAGCTTCTGCATAGAGGATCCTCAGCAGGAGATGACTGAGTTTCCTTCTCTTTGAGACAGTGTTTCTCTATGTTGCTCTGGCTGTCCTGAAACTCTCTGTGTAGACCAGGCTGGCCTGGAACTTGTATCTACCTGCCTCTGCCTCGTGAGGGATGGGAGGTCTGGTCAACTACATCTAGCTTGGGTTCTTTTTTTTTGGTAGCCAAAGATGACCTTAAACTTCTGATCCTCCTGCCACTTCCCAAGTGCTACCATTAGAGGAGTGCACGCATGTCTCATGCATTGCTGGGGATTGTCCAGGTGTTGTGAACATTAGGAAATCACTGCTCCAACTGAACTTAATCTCCAATGTTGAGTATGAGGCTTGCTCCATTTGTTAAAAGACTCTCACAAGCCACAAAAGGAGCCAGGCTAAGTCCATTTTGTTTCTTTTGTTTGTCTTGTTAGGTTCTCATTTTTCCCAGGCTGGGCTTGAACTGGCATAGTCAAGAAACGGTTGGTTTCTGTGGTGTTAGGACTTAAAGCCAGGACTTACTACATGGTACTCAAGCATTCTACCAACTAAATCACACCTCCGTGTCTCAGGAGTCTAAGTTGTTGACATGCAAGGAGGCAGTTAGTAAGCAAGTAGAGACATAGGAATGGGGCACCTGAGCAAAGAAGGAGAGAATTTCCCCAGTGGGAGGCTGGCAGATTGGGCAGAGACAAGCAGGGGCACAGGGCCTGCTGTGACCTTCTGAGGGATGAGTGTTCAGCAGACATCAGCCCTAACAAGGCATGTCAATACTTGCCTACTCTCTCTCTTGCTCCTGTTCACTTCAGTGATCATTTCACACTATACATTTTACAACCCACCAGTAAACTCCACCAAGATAGGCAAGGTGGCTCAGTGGGTAAAGGCACACGACACCAAACTGGACAACCTAAGTTTGATCTCTGGAGTCAACATGGCAGAAGGAGAACTGATTCCCATAAGTTGTCCTCTGCCCTCCTGTGCGCGCGCGCGCGCACACACACACACACACACACACACACACACACACACACACACACACGATAAAAATTGTTTTCTTTCTTTTTTGGTTTTTCAAGACAGGGTTTCTCTGTATAACAGCTCTGGCTGTGCAGGACTTGCTTTGTAGACCAGGCTGGCCTCGAACTCACAGATATCTGCCTGCCTCTGCCTCCCAAGTGCTGGGATTAAAGGCGTGCACCACCATCGCCCGGCAAAAATTGTTTTCTTTTTAAAGAGGCTGTGGCAAGGGATGGGGAAAACATATGTAGTCTGAGCTTTTGTGTAAGGGTATAGTTAGGGTTCTCGGTAAGGGCATACTTAGAGTTTTCTCCACATTCATCCACAGGCGTGTCAAGTCATCACACAGGAAGGAAATCTCGTGTTTGGAGCCAGCTGTCAGGGTGACATTGGCACTACAGGTCCGAGACTCTAGACACACGAAGCATCCAGGAACAAATTTTCGGCCATGTTTGACTGGCCGTGGCTCTATGGTGACTGACATGGTTCGTTCTTGACTCAGGTCCACCACGTAGGTTTTATCTGAAACCACAGAGACAAGGTGTAAGGCATGGAGAGGCAGCTACCACGTGAGGTGGTCAAAGTACAAGTCACCTCTTGGGATGAGCATGTTCAAACATGCACACACATGAACACACATGAACACGTACACACACACATGAACACACACACACGAACACACACACATATGAACACACACACACACACACACACACACACACACACGAACACACACGCACACACACTCAACACTTCCTATGCCATTCTCTTCCTCTGACAAGATCTCTGGGTCCTGAGCTTACACTACTGCTGTTAAACTGTAAAACTCAAAGCTAGTTCCACACTCTTCGGAAACTTTTGGTTTGATTAGAATTAGCTAAGACTGTAATGTTTGATGTGTTCAGCACAGGGTATGTTAAACACATTTAAAATGCAGTATGTCCAAGAGTCACCATAGTTTCTGCCCACCTCTGTTTTGCTGCTGATGACTGACATTTTGGCTCCCGCTGAAGGGTCAAGGCAAGAGAGGTCTTGCAAGGCAACTTTTCTTTCTTTTTTTTTTTTTTTAAAGATTTATTTATTTATTATGTATATAGTGTTCTGTCTGCAGGTATATCTATAGACCAGAAGAGGGCACCGGGTTTCATTATGGATGGTTGTGAGCCACCATGTGGTTGCTGGGAATTGAACTCATGACCTCTTGAAGAGCAGCCAGTGCTCTTAACCGCTGAGCCATCTCTCCAGCCCCCGACAAGGCAACTTTTCAATGTCCTCAATAAAACCAGACTAGCTGGGACTAGAGAGATGGCTCAGTGGTAAGAACACTTGTTCTTGGAGTGGATCTGAGTTCAGTGCCCAGCTCCCACATCAGGTAACTCAGAACTGCTGTAATGGCACTGCACATACATGGCACACACACACACACACCCCACACACATATGCACACATACACACCACACACAGATACACGTACAAATCTTAAATACAAAAAACAAACCAGCCTACAACCCTGAATGCAGACCTATGCTTGTTTCTTACTGTGCTAAGGCCAAAGAGCCTGCTCAGTGTCTAGCAGTAAAACTATCTCCACATCAGGCCCCCACGTCCTGAAACTCCTACAGCGTCCAGAGTCTGTGTGTCCTGACTGAAACAGGACAGGCAGCCACCTTCCCTAAGCAACACAGACACAGGAGGAGGGAGGGAACACATTACTCACTGCTTTCATTCTGTGGATGTTGGACCAGGACCTGAAACTGGAGCCGAAGGATTCCCGGGCTCTGGGCATCCTGGTCGCAGCCTTGCAGGGAGAGGTTGAAGTTGCCAGCCATGTTCCCTGGCTGCTTGTCGTCCAGCTTGAACACCTCTGGGTTGGTGGTGGATCCAGGGATATAGTATTCAACTCGCTCCTCCTTCCTTTCGCAGTTGGACACATTGAAGTTGAGGAAGGAGACACTGGCCCTTAGGTGTGCAGGGACAATGAACTGCCAGGTCATGAGCTCGTCCTCAGGGAAGCCTCCCGGGTAGTTGGCAGACATCAGGGTTGCTGAGCCTTCGCCCTCAAATACTGACTCAATGATGCACAGGCCTGTTGAGACAGATCGAAGACAGACAGACAGACAGAAAGATGATGCTGACACCTGTCCTGGTTGTCCATGGCTGAGGGCAGGGGTACTGGGGAAACGCAGTCCTCAAGAGTAAAGCCCCACGTACTATTTACACGGAGGGCGTGCAGTCCTGTACTGAGCGTGGGAATTAGGAACGAAGACCCACTAACAGTGTAATGGCAAATGTTTAATAGGTGACTGGGTTGGGGAAAGGCCAGTTTGTTGAGCATACCCATCTCCTCAGGGTAAAGCTCCCAACAGATCTGAATGTGGAGCTGAGCAGTGTTCACACACACACACACACACACACACACACACACACACACACACACGCACACACACACACACACACACACACACACACACACACACACTTGACAGCATCAGGCCATAGCAGAAGCACAGGGAAGTGACTAGCATTGAGTATTTATTACCTTTGCTTCTAAGATGATTTACCTACCTAAAGTTTCTATAATCTTATTTTTTTGTAATGTTGACCTGTTGAACACTGGCTGCTTCAAGATTGACTCTCCTGAGGCAGGCGGAGTGAGGAAACCAGCACAATGGTGTTGATGCACTGACATGCTTGGAGAGGACAGAAGTCAGGGTGACCAAGTCAGAAGCACGCTCTGGGCAAGAGAGACAAAGAAGCCAGAAGCCGGGCCTGGCAGTGAATACTTATAATCCCACCACTAGGAGGATGGAGGCAGGAAGATCAGGAATTCAAGGCCAGCCTCTGTTACATAGTGAACCTGTGGCCAGCCTGGGCTACATGAGATTCTGTCTTAAAAAATAAACAGCTGCTGGGTGGTGGTAGTGCACGCCTTTAATCCCAGCACTTGGGAGGCAGACACAGGCAGATCTCTGTCTACAACCTGTGGCCAGCCTGGTCTACAGAGTGAGTTCCAGGACAGCCAGGGCTACACAGAGAAACCTGTCTCAGGCAAACAAACAGAAAAATGAATTGCTAACATTGCATGCTGAGTACTGTGGAACATTTTGCACACATCCATCCATCTGAGTACCCTGGAACACTCTGCACACGTCCATCCATCTCAATACCATGGAACATTCTGCACACGTCCATCCATCTGAGTACCGTGGAACATTCTGCACACATCCATCCATCTGAATACTGTGGAACATTCTGCATACATCCATCCATCTGAATACCATGGAACATTCTGCACACATCCATACATCTGAATACTGTGGAACATTCTGCACACGTCCATCCATCTGAATACTGTGGAACACTCTGCACACGTCCATCTGAACACACAGTCGAGATAGGAGGTGCATCCTCACGTTTTATAGATGACCGGTTTGCAATACTGAAGCCTGAGATGTTCCTGGGGTGGAACCAGGGTAGGTGTAAGGCCATTTTCACACCCTCTTGCATCTTGATCCGGGACACGGTGCCATTACTGCAGAAGGTCCCAATCCTGACCTCAGTGGCTTCTATACGGCCACTGATGGAGTGAGCCACCCCATCTGCACAGCGCTCGCCTGGCCCAATCTGCCTCAGGCGGGGGGCTGAGAACTGCAGCTCCAGGCCAATGCTCTTATGAGCTCTGACGTCCCAGATGTAGGTTCTGTTGAGGATGGGCAGCTCTGATGTGGATGGCTGAAGACGAACCTCCCCAAAAGGACATGGGCCCGACATGCAATCTGTAACACAGTCACAAAAACAATTTTGATCATGGACACTGTAAGGCCATGTGCTGCCCTCCCTCCTCAGCCCCCGAAAGTAGGCTTTTTGGGATTGTGCCCAGGTGGTTTTACCACCCCTAATTGCTCATTGGAGGCCTTGTGCTGGTCAGCGCTCCGGCTGGGGAGTTATTTTGGATCAGAGAAGTCTAAGAGGCATGGCTACGCTCTCATTCAGATTTGGGGTGCAGGACTGAGAAGTCCTGGCTTTACTGCTTCAGGTGCCACAACCTGGGGTGACGCTGTATCACGTCAGTCTTGGAACACCCTATGTTTCCCCCAGGAGAGGCTGGACTTTAGGAAAACAATCACCCGCTGCTCAGTTTCCTCCTGGTCCCTCTTTTGCCTCCCTCCGGCTGGGGTCCTTTGTGGTGGACAGTCTACACTGTCAACTTGACAGAATGTGTTATCACCATGGAAACAAATCTTTGGGCATGTGTATGAGATTTTCTAGACTAGATTAACTGAGGTGTCTGGTAAGAGTTTTCGTTTCCTAAGAAACCCAGTTATGTGCATGTTTTTGTTATAATCCCAGGTGTGGGATATGGGGCTGCTTCAGTTTGTCAACAGCTGTAAACTCTAAGTGTCTTGTGCTCTAGCAGGGGTGTGGTTCAGCCAGCCTGCAGAAAGTTTAATTCTGAGGACACTGGAGAGGGGTATAAATGCCAGAGCCCAGAGAGGGATGGGAGGTAGAGGTGGAAGTGGAAGGGGAAGGGAAGGGGAGGGGGAGGACAGTGTGTGTGTAAGAGGCTGCTACTCTCCCTGATGCTGCTGTTCCCCTGCACTTCTGCTGGTTCATTCTGCTGTTGTGTTTACTGCTGGCTGGTTTGTTGCACTGCACTGCTGGATATCCTGAGGACTGAGATTGGTATTTCCCCCAAAGAACCTACTGAGCAGGCAGTAGCTCAAAGAGACCTATGCTCCTTTCCCCTATAACCTTTCTTCTCTCCTACCTAGTGTTGGGGGGTTAGAAGGAATAAGGGTTGGAAGGGAGGTAGAAGTTTAGGAACTGTAAAATAAAATAGAGTATTAAAACAAAATAAGAACCGCCTACTACAGAGGTGGGGAGACCTGTCTTGAGTGTGGACAGCAGCATCACCTGGGGCGGGGCCTTGAACTGAATGAAAAGCAGAAAGACAGCTGAGCACCAGCGTTCATCTTTCTCTGCTTCTTGGCGAGAGATACAATGTGACCAGCTGCCTTCTGCTCCTGGTGTCAAGTCTTCTCCACCATGCTGGACAGGATCCCTTGGAACTCTGATCCAGAATAACTCTTCCTTACTTCCTTTTCTTTGTCAGATACCTTGGTGCAGTTGTGAGATAAGCCATAATATGGAAACCCCTCCCCAGTCCATCTTTGGACTGAAGACACAACGCTGATCCCAGACTCAGTGCTTGGTTTCCAGTTAATTTTCCCAACTGGCTTCCTAAGGATAGCTTCCTTGTCTATTTGGATATTAATTTCATGGTTTTGAGGGCACACTGCCAGGGTCTACCTCTATAAACTTCCTTTTTCTTTTACATCTCATTAACATACTGGGCACATGATTCAGCATACAGTCCCTCTGACTGGCTTATTCCCAAAGCACCGAGCTTCCCCACTCTGAGGCTCTCTCGACTCCAGGGGCACTGCAGAGGTAATAACTAATTACATCCTTTGATAAAATTTGTTTCCTAAGCCTTTTAAAACATGATTGTTACTATCAAGGAGGATTTAGCAAAGACTGAAATAATAGAAAGCAGGCAAAGTCACTTCAGGGTTTTTTGTGCTGTACATGGAGGGTGAAAAGGTGTAATAGCCTTTGGTCTTGGAATAAGAATCTGTGGGTCCTTACTTGTACTCCACTTGGGTGTTTGAAAGTGCTGTTGATGGGCTTGGGGAAAGCTCTTGTTCTGTAAGCATGAGGACCTGAGTTCAAATCACTAGTATTCCATAAAAATCTGGCCATGGTTGTACATTCCTATAACCTTAGCATTGAGGGGCAGAGAGACAAGTGAACCCAAGCTTTTAAAAGTCAGTGAGAAATCCTGTCTCAAGGCAATAAGAGCAATAGAGGAAGACCCCAGTGTTCTGTTCTGGCCTCTGCATGTGCATGTATGCATGGGTCTGTGTCCGTGCACATTCATGTGCATGTATATACCTGTTACCCACACTCAAAACCTGAGTGGGGCAATGCATGCCTGTAGTTAGAGAGCTGAGAGGCAGAGCCAGGATGATCCTGGGACCTTGATGGCCAGCCAACCTGGCCAATTGGTGAGGTCCGGGTTCAATGAGAGATTCCATCTCAAAAAATACAGTGGACACTGGTCATCAGTCTCTGGCTTTTACGGGTTGGGGCACAGATGTGCCTGCCTACACACACACACACACACACACACACACACACACACACACACACACA
>CAJQZJ010003646.1:439304-499304 GCA_907164525.1 Lophiomys imhausi | reverse complement strand
TCAAGTAACTCAAACACTTCCTCTCCAGACAGGGATATGATTTTGATAAATTTTCATTGAACTGCTGCACAATGAGAACTAATATGTCAAACTCCATTCAAAGCTTCCGGATGTTTGTTGGAGAAGGAAACGGGGTGCAGGCACTTCACTGGGCCTATATCTCTTATTTTTAGAACAGATACTTTATCGCCTTGACAAGTTGGAAGCATGGATTTTCACTAGCCACCAAGTGATTCGGGAATCCTTGTGCAGACAGACCAAATGTGCTGAAATGCTTTACTTGTGAGATGGCTCCATAGTGACCCTTTTCAAAATTAAAGTAACATGCTTTTAAAATGACAACAGCAAAAAGGGCAGTAGAGAAGACTAGAAAGGACGGCCCAGGGGATCACACTTACCTCCTTAACCTTCTAATTCTAATTTGAATGTTTGTGTCCTCTCTAAGACCACAGGAGGTAATTAAGTCATAGGTGGAAGGCATTAGTGCCTTTACAGAAAAGTTCAAGGTGATGGGATTGTCACCTCTTGTGCCTTTTTACCTTGGGCTTCTCAGTCTCCAGGACTGTGAGAAAAATACACTTCTGGTCTTTGTAAATTACCCAGCTTCAGGTATTGTGTTATCACAGCAAAAAAAAAAAAAAAGTTCTATGGCAAGACCCTTGTTTTTTAGTTCTTTTGAGAACATGAGCCAGAGACTCACAGACCTACAGACCTGCAGTTTATGGATCTGTCCTGTGCTTGGTGAAGAGACCGTGTGGCCAAGTGGTTAAGAACAGAAGAGTAAAGTTGGGTGTCATGGTGCACACACCTTTAATCCCAGCACGTGGGAAGCAAAGGCAGGTGGATCTCTGTGAGTTCCAGGCCAGCCTAGTCTACATAGTGAGCTCCAGGACAGCTATGACTCTGTCTCAAAAAACCAGAAAGGAAGGAAGGAAGGGAGAGAGAGAGAAAGAGGGAGAGAGGGAGGGAGAGAGAGAGAGAGAGAGAGAGAGAGAGAGAGAGAGAGAGAGCAAGTGGGCTACAGCCAGAATCTCTGGCTTCTGTCCTACTCTCCCCGTCAAGAGCTACGCTAGCTCAGACCTGTCTGGTCTGCCTGGGTTCTCTAGAAGATTAACCATGAGCCCATGGGAAGCACATAGGCCTATGACTGGCCATGTAAGAGCCAGCTTGGAGACCTGAGACTTCAGTGTGGACCTGTCTCCAGCACCAGAGCCCAGACCAGCCTGTGAAAGCATCTAGGGCAGGGACTCACACAATAGTTCGTTAGGGCTCACTCACCAATACGCTTCTCGATCTCCATGACAAAGTACTTCTCCGGGTTGCTGCAGCTAAAGGTAAAAGACTTTCTTTCTCCGGGTTTGATAGGCAACTGGGTCACATACTGTCTAGACGTGCCGATGTAGCAGAGTTTCACGGGCAGGGCTGGGCTCGCCAGTTTGATGTGCACTGTAATGCCACTTCCGTGGGGCAGAGCAATCTCAGATGCTTCTGATGGAAGAAGCAAGAATGACATGAGGAAGAGGTAAGATCAGTAAACCTGCCGTGGTCCCCCTGGCCTGGGAAGGAGGACAGTATGAAGGTAGGGATACAGTCTATTGTTAGGGATGTTAACTTTAATAAAAAATAGAAGCCACTCTTGCCACACTGCTGATCCCCTGGGCAGTGTGACAAGCAGAGACATTGTCCTGACTCTTCTTTGTGACTGGGGTGGGGGTGGGGTCAGACAGCGCACACATGACACCACACAGATATCTTCTGTACACAGAGACACTTATCTGCAAAGAGCTGCTGCTGCCGCTGCTGCCACAAGCACCTTACAAGCAACAGCATACATTTGTCCAAGGGGACAGGAGGACACTGGTCCAACCTAGTGGTACAGGCTTATCACCTCAGCTCCTTAGGCGGCTGAGGCAGGAGGATCAGTACAACACGGTACTTCATGCTCTTATCCTCATGACTTCCCTACTGTGATGGGAAGGGAAATCTCTTCTTCAACCGTAACCTCAGAAAAACCCTTCCATCCTCAAAATAAGTCATGCCAGATATTTGGTCGCAGCAACAAGAGGAGTAAGAGTTCCATTCATCTACAGCAGCTTTCTCTGACCAACCATTGCTCCTCCTGCCCCACCCAGAAAATGCTGTTCTGGGCGCTCTGTTCCTCTGGCTTTAGTCTCTAGCCTGAGGGCACCCTGCCATCGCCCAAGTTTCCTCCTCTCAACACCAGCAGGTGGGTTCCCACAGGAGGACAGCAGAACTGGCCATCTTGCTCAGCTGTAGCCTCAGGACCCAGCTACTGCCAGGGGCCCACAGGACACAGAAAACTTCAAGCCCCCAAACATTCTATATAAAGGTATAGACCCCACAACCTTGTCTTTTCCTGAATTTAGTTGCTCACAAATATATGACCATTCCTTTACTCCAGTGCGGGCTAGTAAATCTTTCCTGGGGTAAGCAGGGAGACACACACACACACACACACACACACACACACACACACACACACACACACACGTGGAGAGCCACAACCCTAAGATGGCGCCTGGCTTAATGCCAGAAAGCTCAAGCTTAGCTGTAAACAAGCCTTATTTGGTAGTGGCTGCCTAGCCCGGTGTGCTTCCTCCTTTTGTGAGCCTATCTTGGATCACCAGGTGGCATGATGTGATTGGGTTTGAGTGGCATATAAGGGCTTGGGGGAGGAGAAGCGGAAACACAAGCAGAGACACAAGCAGAGAAGCAGATGTACAAGGTTCCTGAATAAACTGCTTGAAGAAGAATTGTGGTTGTGTCTTTCCTGCTGGTCAGGGGGTCGCGGCAAGTGGTGGCCCGTACGGGGAACCAGAAAAGACTCAGAACTCCTGCAGTCAGGGGCAGTGCACTGGTAAGTTCCCGGGGTAAATTGGGACAATAAAGTTTCGTGGAAATTGCGAACTAAAGGTAAAGTTTCGTGGAAATTGCGAACTAAAGGTAAAGTTTCGCGAAAATTGTGAACTAAAGGTAAAGTTTCGTGGAAATTGTGAACTAAAGGTAAAGTTTCGCGGGAAGTTGCGAACTAAAGGTAAAGTTTCGCGGGAAGTTGCGAACTAAAGGTAAAGTTTCGCAGGAAATTGCGAACCGAAAGTAAATTTTTAATCATGGGATCGTCTCAGTCATATCTAATTTTTCTGGCTCTTCAGGAGCTACTTTTAGCTAGGAAATTGAAACTTAAGAAGTCAACCCTAGAGAGATTTTTGAATGAATGCGACTCCGTGGCTCCGTGGTTTGCGGTGTCTGGGAATCTTACGGTATCCTGCTGGGACAAATTAGGCAGGGACTTGGATTTTGCCTGGGAGCAAGGTACATTGCAGGGAGGAGCACGGCCTATTTGGAGACTTGTTCGTAGTTGTTTAGAAGATCAGAGATATTGCAAGGCCGTGGAAAAGGGACAAGAGGCATTAGAGCAGTTAAAAGAGGAGCGCTCGGTCAAATCTGGGAAAGATACTTTGGAAGAGGATAGCTCAGAGTCTGAAGAGGAACTTGAAATGTTAGCAAAGGAAATGGAGAAGTCATCTTTGAGAAAGAGTTCTCACTGCACCCGGATAGAGCCCTCAGGTCCGGGGCCGCCTATGTTGGCACCGCCTTCATATAATGAGACTTCCCCTCCGAGTGGTCCTAGTGGGCGGTCATTCTGTCCAAATGTCTGGAGGGAAGTGAGACATGAGCTGTACTACCCTGTCTTTCAGGATGGAGGGGGAAATCGTTATCATGAACCCCTCGATTTTAAGGTAATTAAAGCACTTGCTGAGTCTGTCCGCACTTATGGGATTAATGCTGCTTTCACTGTAGCTCAGGTGGAAGCTCTTAGTCGTTATTGCATGACTCCTAGTGACTGGATGAGCTTGGCACGTGTCTGCCTGTCCTCTGGGCAGTATTTAGATTGGAAGGCTTTCTTGATTGAGTTTGCTAATGAACAAGCTGCTGCTAATCCTGCAGCAGGAAACCCAGCCTGGGATGTGGACATGCTTCTTGGGCAAGGTCGATTTGCTCAACAACAAACTGGGTATCCGGCTCAGGTGTTTGAGCAAATCAATTTAATCACAACCAGAGCTTGGAAATCATTGCCTAACAAAGGGGCAGTGAATAGCAATCTAACTAAGATTATTCAGGGTCCCCTGGAGCCTTTCTCAGACTTCGTGGCTAGAATGGTTGAAGCAGCTGGAAGGGTATTTGGAGACTCTGATTTGGCAATGCCCTTAATTAAACAACTTGTGTATGAGCAATGTACAAAGGAGTGTAAAGCAGCTATCACCCCTTATAAGAACAAGGGGTTGGAAGCCTGGATGCCTCAGTGCAGACTGCCGCTACCTTGGATAAATTGTCAGCCAATGAAGCCACGGCCTTGGTTGATTGTGGCAGGTGGCCCAGATTGGCTATGAGTGGAAAATGACTGGTTTGTGTGTGACCTCTGTGCCATATCAAAATTATACTGTAGCTGCAAATTTGTCTAAGCAACTCTCTCAGTATCTTACAGGAAATTGGTCTGGCGAGTTTGATAAGCTGATGCAGAATCTGAGAATTGCCATCATGCATGTGAATTCCACCCGGGTTGATGTCTCTGTTGCTGAAGGACTGTCAACATGGATCCTCCGAGCCATGAATCATCTGAAGGAATGGGCGGGAATGGGTGCCCTAGGAGGCATGCTCTTCCTAGTCAGTTTCATTGCCCTATGGTGTATCTGTAAGATGAGGATTTCACAGAGGAGAAGTAATGACATGCTGGTGCAAGCCTTTGCTGCCTTGGAGGCTGGACAGCCGCAAGCTTGGTTAACTGTCCTAAAGGACTAAGCTATCATCACGCTCAGGATGCAAGGCTAAGCACTGCACTTGGGGTCAGCTTCTAGCGACTTCAAGAAGGGCATGTTTGATTGCATATGGGTTGGTATCCTAGTTTCCCATCTCTGAGAAAAAGATACTGGACGGGTATGGCACTAGCCTCGTTGGCTACTGGGCGCGGGGTCATTACAATGTCCTTTACATGCATATCAGAGATCAGACCTCTACCCTTGCCTGTTGCGTTTTAAAACAAAAAGGGGGAACTGTGGAGAGCCACAACCCTAAGATGGCACCTGGCTTAATGCCAGAAAGCTCAAGCTTAGCTGTAAACAAGCCTTATTTGGTAGCGGCTGCCTAGCCTGGTGTGCTTCCTCCTTTTGTGAGCCTATCTTGGATCGCTAGGTGGCATGATCTGATTGGGTTTGAGTAGGCATATAAGGGCTTGGGGGAGGAGAAGCAGAGACACAAGCAGAGAAGCAGATGTACAAGGTTCCTGAATAAACTGCTTGAAGAAGAATCGTGGTTGTGTCTTTCCTGCTGGTCAGAGGGACGCGACACACACACAGAGAGAGAGAGAGAGAGAGAGAGAGAGAGCTATTTTCTGAGACAGAAATGTGTTTTCTCAAATGCTTTGTCCTGAAATAGTATAACATTTGAACTTTCCAAGACAGACTCAAAGTCTAAGGAATTTTTTAAGATGTCAGATTGAGTTGAGATCCATGTTCAGAATTGTGGTCAGTTTTATATCTGAACAGTGCATACAACCTTTGTGTCGTTTCCAAAAGCGTATACATGTCTTCCATCCTGACTGTAAGAAGCTTGCAGTAATCCTCTCTAGGCTTGGCCCACCCTTCACTATAGCCTCCAACCCTGGGTAGCCAAGTCAAGGTAATTCAATTCAACATCAAGGCAAACAATTTGCCAGTTTCCTTCATTAATACTTCTTAGGGTTTCTTTTCACCTTTTAGCCAAACCATAATTGAAAGGTATTATTGTTAATTAGTATCATTTTAATTGTTAGATACACGGCAGCTAGATCAGCAGTTGTGGAGCTGGGGTAGAGGAAGAGGGAGGGTACCAGGAGGCTCTGACGGGTGCAGAAGCTGCTGCACATCTTGACCGTGGTGGTGAGGGCCTGTTGTACATATGCCAATACCCATTACTCTGTACCCGTGCTGGGATGCCATTCTATGTCATACCTTAACACATTTTAAAAAGAGCTCATAAAAAGTCATACATACATCTAAAGTACAGCTTAATGTTTTGTGGGGGCTGTCTTCTTTCAGAGTGTATGTAAACATTTCATATCTCTCTAACCTAGATTCAGAGAAGACCAAAGCCGAGCTCACCAAAATCTTCCTCTCAGGTAGCACCTGTTTGCAAGCAGGTCAGGACTCAAAGTAATGTTGACAGTTTGTCTTTTAGAAATTCAGGCTTTTTAGAATCTTTGAAACCAGATATTTATTCAACAAACATTTTCTGAGTCTGTAACATATTCCAAGGATCACATTTGGTACAAATAATGTACTGACAAGTCAGCTGTGGTGGCACATATAATCCCAGCACTCAGGAGGCAGAGACAGGATAATCTCTGTGAGCTCAAGGCCAGCCTGGTCTACATAGCAAGTTCAGACCAACCAAGGCTATACAGTGAGACCTTGCCTCAAGCAGTTTTTTAAATTAATTAACAGGAATATCCAGAGTTGCTGTCCCCAGGGAGGTAATAGTCTAATTTGTCAATTTTAAAAATAACAAAACTCCCTGGGGGGGGGGGCTGACATAAGATCTGTTCATCTGTACTAGAAGCACATTAAAAAAATTATTTTATGAGTATGAGTATCTTGCCTGTTTGTATGTCTGCACATTGTGTGTGCCAGCAGAAGCCACGACAGCATAGATCCACTCTGGACCTGGAGTTAGAGATGGTTGAGAGCCATCATGTGGGTGCTGGGAACTGAAGCTGGGTCCTCTAAATGACAACCAGGGATCTTAACCACTGAACTGCTGTGTTGCTTTTGTCCCTGGAAGCAGTTTGGTTCTTTTTTGTTTTTAGTTATTTACTTTTCCACATGAAGAGCCAACTGCTCCCATCTACACAGGGAGCCCACCTACCACTATTGTGGACATTCTATTTTTGGGTCTAACAACCCAGACTGTCACATGAATTCATTATGATCTGATTCCAACAGACCACCACCCAAATGAGTTCCACTCTCTGGTGCATTCTACTGCCCAGCCACTGTGTCTTTGCTACAGGTTGAATATGAAATATTCCCAAAGGTCCATGTGGCTTGTCCCCTGGTGGGCACTATTTTGGAAGGTTTTGGAAATTTCAGCGAACAGGACCTAGCTGGAGGAAGTGGGAGTATCTTGTCCCTGGCCCCTTCCTGTCCACCATGAAATGAAGAAGCCCCTCAACCCATCGTCCTGCTGATGTGATGATGTTTCTGCCAAAATACACACGGCCAAGCAACCATGGACTAGGCCCTCCAGTGACCCAGACCATTAGATCCTAACGGTTCTACTCAGCTTCCAAAGAAAATACTGAGTTAAAAACTTGTGTTCACCACTGCCAATTCCCAGCCACATTTGCATAGAAGGGGGTAGTTCTTCCCTCACATGGCTGCCATGTGTACCTGCAGCCGTCATTCTGAATGATCTGTGAGACAACAGGAAGGGCAGAGAGGGAATGAGGAGGTGAGGATTCCACCTGGGGCTCCCGACCACTTCAGTGATCTAGAGGCCATTACTTCACCATAATGAGGGATCATGGGAACAATATTGCTTGCACAAAATAAACCGGAAGATCATTTGATCACTCAGATACTTGTATCTGAGAACATTTTGTTTACATGGTTTTTCCTCATATCCCCTCAACCATTTACCATACCTTGTAACTGGAAAAAACAACACTTGAAAGTAAAACCTGAGCCTTTCCTGCTCGCTGTCGGGCCTGGCACACCAGAGCCCTTGATGAAGGCACTGCAGTTTGAAGGAGAGGAAGGAGACCTTTCTTCTTCTACATCTCTTTCATCTCCGCAGGAATTTTATACTTCATTGGTGGAAAGTTCGAAAGGTTTGGGACCCCAGTCCAGAGAAATGCAGAAAACACTACCAATAGTGGTGTGACTTTGAGGTCTTCTGGGCTGAAAGAAATCCAGGCCAAACTTCTTGGGAACAGCGAATGAATGCCCAGGTGTGGGGCCTGGGCGAAGCTTCCAAGGCTTCACTGAGTCACAGCTCTATTTAGCGCTATTCATTCTCCTTATTAGGGCATCTTCACTCATCCCACCTTGTCTGCGCCTCTCCGGTGGGAATTCCCAGTGTTTCTAACCATCATTCATTATTCACGTATCACGCTTCACAACTGCTCCTTGTTGTTCCTTCTCCCTACTGTCCTGTTTTATTGCGATCCTCCACGACAGAGATTTAAATGCTAAGGAGGCATTTTTCTCCCATATTTGTCAAACAGCTTCTAAGATCGACACACTTACAACTTAAACACTTTTAGATGTGTCAGAACTTGCTGCCTTCATGCTTCCCTCTGGGGCTTGGCTCACATTCACTTTCTCCATCCAACCATGATGCACTAGGCAGGGTCCAGCCAGGGTCAAGGTTAAGCCCGGGTACCCTCAGGCATGGTGCCCTGAAGGAATACCCAGAATGCCAAGGGAGAAAGACACAGAGTGTTAAATGTGAATCAGCATGGCTGATCAGTCACGGCTTGTGTGGGAGGGAGTTCGACTCCAAAGCCAGTTACAGGAGAGGACGAGGCTCATGAGAACTATCCTCTCTTGAAAAAGACGCCACATTGTGGACCAACCTCTTTCTTTACTCAACGGATTCACCAGCTAATGTTTCCTGCTTCCACGCCTCAGATACAAGTTTTTTGGTTGAATACGGGGTAAATGAGTGGTTTGCTTCTAGCACTGGGTTTGCAAAACACACTTCATTAACTCATAGCTTGCCAGAGGATAGGGAGCTGATGGGGTGATTTTATGCAGTCTAATTGTTAATTAATTGGTCCTGCTTGCTGTCTGTTACTTACGTTGTCTCCGATTGGTTGGATAAATGCTGAGGCCTGAGATTGGGCAAAGACAGAGGTAGGCGGGACTAAGGTTCGGACTTCTGAAGCAGAGAGGTTCATGGGAAAAAAGAAGCCTCCAAGAGAAGAAGCTAAGAGCAGGAAGGAGGACACATGCCATGGGTTAGAGAACATCCGCACAGCATGGAAAATAGCAGTCCAAAGGGACCCGCCAAACTAATTAAATATAATATAAATACTAGTAAATAATTTAATTAGCCATAATTCTACAGAGAGCTCACACCTGGAGGCCCTGGGGCCACCAATAGAGCTCACCACAAAGGACACTCACACCCTATTAGTGACTTCTTCCACCTTCACCCCCAGCACCAAGGAATGATTCAGTGTGATCTTAGCTGTCAGACCCTATCAGAGTCTGAGGCCATCGAGCAAAGTCAAAATACCCTGCAGCTCCTGCGGTTAAGTCAACAGTTGTCTGGGGGTGCGTGGCGCTGGCCATGAGCTCGGGCTTCACTTGTTGGGGCCGGAAAGTCCGCACAGCTGTGTGTTGGGGTGAATAGAACAGACTTAGAGTTGGGTTGCTTTACTGTTTGCCTCCTGTGTTTGCTTGGGCAAACTGCTTAGGGATAAAAGTGGAACCAGTTTGAGGCCCCAATGAGTTAAGTATACATAAAGCACTTACTTGGGAGGGCTGGGGGAGTCAATCAATATTCACCATGTTTTCTGTAGACAGTCTTAACAATGGAGCCTTTCACTATCAGTGTTATTGATGGGTACTAGAGAATGGTGTCCAGGATAGTCCAGAATCACCAGCTTGCCTGAGCCCAGAGCACAGAATCCTGGCTAGTGGGGCAGTGTTGAGGTCTAAACAGCACCTCTAGGACAAACTCCTAGCATACTCTCACTCTGAGGTGCAAGTGCGAACGGAGCCCCACATTCTGTCAGCCTTAGGAGCCCCACATTCTGTCAGCCTTACCACGCTGCTCACTGGCTGTGACGGTTTCCCACTCCTGTGACTCATGTGCCTCCAATGCTCCTGGAGACTCAGAGACATGACCTCACTTCTCCGCTCATGTTGAGCTCTGGACTCAGTTAGACAGACCTGCATGCCTGCCCTACTTAGGGACCACAGATGAAATGTCCTCTGCATGTTGCCAAGCTACCCAGTGAGGGGGTACTGCTGCCACTCTTAGGAAGTAAATAGAGTTATTGGTGGCCGCCAAGAGTCTGGGGTTACCACCAACATGATGGGCTCTAACAGGACCCGCTCTGGGAGGGAGTGGCTCTCCTACCAGTCTCCAGCCTACAGGCCAACACTGAGGCTCAGACAAATTAAGGAAGTCACTCAGGCTTTTATGACTAAGAAGAGGCCAGGCCAACACAAGGTATGATACTCAAGCCCAGGGTGTGTTCAATGAGTAGTCACAGATCTAATTCCACCCTAGGAATTTTACACACAGCCAGGAACTTTCTGATGAGAATGGTTTGTTCTCACTATCGCGGTAAATCAAGGCAAAATGAAACATTTCTGAGAACAGAATCCCCCAGCTAACAGCTCCAGACATTCATATCCCTCTCTCTTCCTCTATCTCTTTCCCTGTCTCTCTCTCTCTCTCCATCTGTCTCTCTCTTCTTGTATTTAAGATGGGGTGATAAATATTCAATCAGGCCTCTGGTGTGGTCTGGCAGAAAATGCTTCTCCCAAGATTAGAGACCACCCTGTCCTGGGTATCTGGACCATGAAACCCCTAGTTCACTGGGTGGGGGTCAAATAGAGCCTGACAAGCCATTCTAACCACTCTGCCCTTATCCCTCCTACATTATTCCCATGGGTGGTTTGGGGAAAGCAGGACAAATCTCTCATTCTCCTCAAAACTCCAGACAGAATCAGACCACACCAGGTGGAGAAGAGAGAGCAAAGAGGATAACTGAAGTTTTTTTGTTTGTTTGTTTAATGTGTGATAACAGGACCAGGAACAAGGGGACTGCAGGTTAAACAATGAACAGCCCAGCCTCTGACCACTGTACGTAATTCGTGATGCCAGGCTACACTGCAACAGGGCTACTTCAAATCATCTCAGCATTCCATGAAAGGTCAGAAAGGTTCACTCTGTCACACCTCAAAGTGTGGGTCACGAAAGTCACTGGAAACCACAACAAGAAGGAAGAACTAGAATGGGGCTCAAACAGCTTGCCAGTTCTTTGGCACACAGGAACAGTGGCCTGAAATGTCCTTTCTCTGCCTTCGTAGGTGTTTAGAGGCTTCTGCGTTTCCTGTTTCCCCTACTTTTCTTCTTCTCCTCTCTCTCCTGTTTTTCTTTGTTTTCTTGAAACAGGGTCTTGTGATCAGCTCAAGCTGACCCTGAACTTGGTCTACTTATATGTGGCTGGACTTTGGGCCACCAGACCTGGCAAAAGATAGCCTTTTAAACATGAAAACACTTTAGAACTACTGGTGATTAATAACAGAAATATCCTATGATTAGTCTCAGAACTTTATTAATAGTTTCCTAGAGGCCTCAGGCCTCAGAATCTTTTCTTCTTTTTAAAAATTTTATTTTGATTAAAAAATATGTGTGTGTGTGTGTGTGTGTGTGTGTGTGTGTGTGTGTGTGTACGTGCATATGAGTGCAGATGCTTGAAGAGTTCAGAAGAAGGTATTGTGTCCCCTGGAGATAGTTATGGGCAGCTATAAGCTGGCTGATGTAGGTGCTGGGAATTGAATTCAGGACATCTAAAAGAGTATTACATTCTCTTAACTGCTCATCCATTGCTCCACCTGATTACTGTTACTCTTTTTTCTCCTTTCTTTTTATTGTTTTTTTTGTGTGAATTTCACATCATGCATTCTGATCCCTCTCATCTCCCACCTCCCCTCAGACCCACCATCCATCCTTGCAATCTCTCCCAACATAAAAAAAAAAAAATCCCATTGTAGAAGCTGTAGTGTGTTTCAGTGTGTCCCACAATATTCCCTTTTGTCCACACTTCTTTGCTTGCAAATGTTCAGTGTAATGATTCCTTGGTCTAGTGTGAGACCTCTGACTTCTGCTACTTTGTCAATACTGGAATCTCACTGGGATTCCTCTCAGATATCCTGTTGTTGTCCTGCATCAACAGGAGATCCTGTAGCTTTGTGTCTGTACAACTGGCCTCTTCATGCACTTCAGCAGTTCATCCATGGGGTAGATGTTGGGATAGGCCAACTCAAAGCCCTAGTTTTGGGCCTGAAACCCACACATCCAGGGCCAGTTCTACTGTGCTACCCATGTAAGGTACAGGGCCTGCTCCCAAGTGCTACAGCAAGTAAGGGGCTGGATCAGCTCTCCTCCTCTCATGACCCCATCAGGGCCAACTCTCCCACCTGCTACCTGTGGGGAGGGCATCAAAGAGTAGAGGGAGCCGGGCGGTGGTGGCACACGCCTTTAATCCCAGCACTTGGGAGGCAGAGGCAGGTGGATCTCTGTGAATTCGTGGCCAGCCTGGTCTACAAAGAGAGTCCAGGACAGCTAGAGATGTTACACAGGGAAACCCTGTCTCGAAAAACCAAAAAAAAAAAAAAGAGTAGAGGGAATCTCTCCCTCTCCAACACCACCAAAAAGCAGACAAAAGTCAGGGCTGGCTTTCCCACACTCATACCCTGGGGGGTGCCTCACCCATATCCAGGGCCAGCTGTACTGTGCTGCCCAGGCGAGGTGCAGGGCCTGCTCTCCCAAGTGCTGTAGCATGTGAGGGGCAGGGACAGTTCTCCTGCTCTTGTGACCTCATCAGGACCAGATCTCCTGTCTACCACTAGTGGTGAAGGAAAGAAGGAGGGAAAGGGATCTCTCCCTCACCAACACCATCACAAAGCAGACAAAAGGCAGGGCTGGCTCTCCTCCACTCACACCCTGGGGATTTACAGTTAACTTTAACACATATCTTTTGTTGTACTCAACACACTGGGCAGAGTCACAAGCTCAAATATAAAAGGCACAGTGGGGGAAAAGGTATAACTGCTGAGCAGGCAGAACTTGCTCTATTAGGTAATTTGCAATTTTTCAATTCTGATTATTTTTCTAAAATACATCAAATATTCTCTGACACCCCCCCCCCAATTTACAGCCACTGGTTATATGTTTGGACAGTGAACTGTGGGAGGCAAGAGTATACAGAGGAACCTCTAGTCTGTCGGCTGAATGGACCTTGTTACCCAGATGGCTTGGGCTAGATCTTTTCAAACAAGAACAAACTCACTGAGTTGGCTCAGTGCTAGGCCTTATAAAAGCAGATAGAAGCTAAAACCAAATCAAAATTATTTCATCAAGTTGTTCTTTAGGGAAATTGTTCCAAGAAGTAAGGCAGATCTGGTCACCTTTTCTCAATTCCTAGTAACTTAGCACTCTATCCTTTCTACACAACCACATTCTTTTTGTTTGTTTGTGACAGGGTCTATCTGCCAAGGCTGTCCTTGACTCTGGATATTCCTTCACTGCCTCAAGAGGGCTGGAATTCCAGGTATTGCACACTACTAGGCTCCACAACCATTCT
The DNA here is from genome assembly GCA_907164525.1 of Lophiomys imhausi. Lineage (NCBI taxonomy): Eukaryota > Metazoa > Chordata > Mammalia > Rodentia > Muridae > Lophiomys > Lophiomys imhausi. Next base: position 485,920 of record CAJQZJ010003646.1, on the reverse strand, counting down.
TTTTTTTGTTTTGTCTTTTAGGATAAGGTCTCTATGTAGCCCTGGCTGACTCGACGATGGGTTAAACTAAGCTGGTTCTTCCTTGCCTCCACCTCGCCTGTTAACTTGCCCACTACCAACAAATTCTTGCAGAAAGCAATCTCAGAACTTTTTGAAAATAAGGCTACATTTCAGAAATTCATTTTAATATAACAAAGCTACTATTATCTTTGAATTTTTTAAATTTAAGAATATAACTATATAATATGATATGATATAATCTGTAATCCCAGCATGTGGAAGGCAGAGGCAGGACTTGAAGGCTGGCCTTACTATAATAAGTTTGGTAGCAACCTTAGGTACTTGGCTACATAAGATTCCGTCTCAAATTTTGTTTTCTTGTTGTATTAAAGACAAAACTCTGGTAATAGAAGAGAAATCAGTGGTTTCCAGACAGGAACTGATTGTAAAGGGGTCAGGAGGAACTTTTTGGGGAGTTTTTCAATGTAAGACACACTCAGCAGTGCCTGGACAAGTAAGTTGTCATTGAGACTGGTGGATTTTATGGCCTTATTCCTCAGTAGAGTTTAAAAACAAAAAGCACCTTTTACATTTAGATAAACAAAACCTCAAGCATAAAGTAAGGCACAAGGTGGAAGGCCGACCAGCCAAACATCTCTCTCTTGTTCTGGTATCTGCTTCTTTTCCCAGAGGTAATGACTGCGGCAGGCGTGGTCTTCCTGGCTGATCTACGGCTGTGTGTGTACAGAAACACCACCTCCATTTACTTTTTGTTGCCAGAGGCTGGGTGTCAGAGCTGCTGTTCTGGACCCGTGCTTCCTGCCTGGGCATCCCTCCACAGTAGTTTACACAGTGTCACCTCATTGTTTCACGGGCTGCCTGGCACTGCCCTGGACAGAGCAGAACAGAATCTAGCTAAGTGCCTTCTAGTAATGGACCTGTCGGTCGTTTCTCATCTCCAGGCACTGGGCAAGGATAAGATGCTTAGAGTTGGAAGGGAGGGTCCATTGGGACACACTTCTCCAGCTTCCCTGACTCATTGCTGTAAGGACAAGCTGGAACAGAGCACAGGCCTGAGTCTAGAAGACATTAATTCAAGACTCAGCTAACGGGGTTGAGGATGTAGCTTAGCTGGTAGAGAGCTGACCTAACATGCAGGAAGCCAAGAGTTCAATCTTCACACTGTATAAACCAGGAATGGTGGCACAGGTCTGAAATCTTAGCATCTAGGAGGCAGAGGCAGGAGGACCAGAAGCTCAAGGTCATTTTCAGCTTCATAGAGAATTTGAGACCAACCTCAGCTACCTGTCTAAACAACAACCACCACCCGCAACCCAGTTGCATCCTACAGACACACAAAAATCAAAGGACGGAACCCAGGTTTTCATGCATACTAGGCAAGAGGCTTTGCCACTGCTGCATTGCTAGCTAGCCCCTGTGCCTGGTTTCTGCAAGATGACCCAAGTACTGTTTACTACATAAATCATGTCTTCTTGTGTTAACAAGATTAAGAGCTTGCTCCTGAAATTTAACCCAAAGACTGAAGTGTCCGATAAGACTGTCAGCAGTCCAGGCCCGTTCTGGACTAATACTCCATTTCTCGGCAGGGGGCCGATTAGAGCCCAGGGCTCCAAGGGACAGCAAGCTCTGGTTTCACATGTAGCCTTGGCTAGCCCAACCTGGGTCTGCAGCACTTGGTCATAAGGAAAGCTGCAGTTCTGGGAGACTTGTGGGGCATTCCAACTGAGTGTGCTGAGTAAGCGATACATAACCTGCCTGGTCAGTCCCTCCGCTAACAGGAAATCCATGTGTGAGTAGACACTTGCTTAAACAGTGCTTAGGAATGTGTTCTGTGTGTCACGGGGAACAACTTAGAGCCTCTAATTTAGCAAGTTCTCATCAAGGAATTTCCCCTGGGAGCCCCAGTGGGCTGAAGCACATGCTGTGGTGTTCAATCTCCTAAGGTGAACTGGTGACAATGTCCTAAGCTGTCAATTCTGAGCTTCGGAGGGACATGCACTAGGCCAGTCAGCAGCACCCGCCCTACACACCCTCCCAGCAGGACCTTGGCGAGCTTCCAGGTACAGCCATTCCTCTGTTGTGCCTCAGGGCAGCCTTAGGTTCGGAAACCTGCCCAGCTGGCCTAGTTAATAAGCAGTGGTGTCATGATCTGAACCCACGGTTGCTCAGTTACTGTGCAGATGAGCCCTTCTGTCCTGGAGCCAAGGCCCAGGAATCTTACTAGGCTTCAGAAACTCTGAAAGTTACAACTTTAATGAGGTCCCTCCCCAAGGTTGTAAAGTAGCAAACACTGCTGAGAGAAACTCTTCAGTGTTCCCGAAACTTACAGAGGGAGCTCCAGAGATGCAGCTTTTGTGGTCATTTCCCAAGCTGGAGTGGGCTTTCCGGTGATACACCTGCCTGAGTCACTCATGTTCCTGTAAGTAACCCCAATAAACTCACTGGCTCACTGAGCTAGACGTGAGTGGAATCAAATCTTTGGTGTATTACTGACGTGCCATCTGGGGTGAAGAGACATTTGCTCACATCTCCAACTCCAATGTCAGCTGCTGAGCAAGATGGTTTCCAGAGAGACAGGCCTTTGACACCAGGTGGGACATTTGTCCAAGGATATGGGGACTATAGCAGTGAGCAAGACCCAGAAGCAAATACTGTAGTGACTGAGAAAGGCTGGACGTCAGTGCCCTCGGTGGTGATGAGCTAGGCTTGTCAGCTGGACCATGGAGAGCAAATGGCCTATGGTCTCTGTGGCCTGGAGTCTCCAACAGGGCAGGCTTCCAGCATGCACAGAGGCTGTGAGGCTCCTAAAGAGCAGCTTCCTACTGCGTTAGGCCAGTTTGCCCTGGAGTCCAGGGCTTGCCTATTCCTTATTCCCAAAGTCCTTCCAATGTGGAACTCCATCTCCTGGCCCATGCATACCATGGTGGCTTGGGGCCAAGTGTATAAGCTATTCTGGAGCCTATTCTTCAATAGGCTGATATTTGCACTTCCAGATAACTAAATAGTCCAAGGATCTGTTCAGATGAATGCAGTTCACGCCTAGACCCACCCCACCCTGTTCGCAGTCCCCAGCCAGAGCACATGGTGCCAAGAACCAGAGGCATGCTCACAGTCCCAGGGTTTATGATATGGATAGCTAGGCAGCGGACAGATCCTTCCTAGTGCTTGAAGCAGATGAACAGAGAAGCCATATGCTGAAGACAGGAAAGCCAGAAAGTGGAAGGGGCCTGGGTCCTAGAGGAAAGCCTCTGCTTTGTATTTTCTGTAGCCAGAAATAAACATCTATGTCTTGGGAGATAGCTCAGAAGGTAAAATGCTTGCCTTGGATGCATGAGGACCCACATACAGGAAAGAAAGAAAGAGAGAGAGAGAGAGAGAGAGAGAGAGAGAGAGAGGGGAAGGAAGGAAAGAAAGGAAAGAAAGAAAGAAAGAAAGAAAGAAAGAAAGAAAGAAAGAAAGAAAGAAAGAAAGAAAGGAAAAGAAAAAAGCAAGGCACGATGGAACATGCTTGTAATCTCAGCAGTGGGGAGGCAGAGGTAGGTGTAGATTCCTGGGACTTGCTGGCCAGCCAACCTTGCCTGCTTGGGGAGTTCCAGGTCAGTAAGAGAGAGACCCTGTCTAGAAAAACAAGGTAAATGGCTACAAAGGAATAAACCCTGAGGCTGACCTCTGGACTCCACACACCTGTGTACAAATGCAGACTACACCTGGAGAAACTTACATACTCCCCACCCCATTCACAAAGAAAGAAATGGGTGAGCCAGGATGCACGTTTGGTGTTGAGAGTTTCAGTAGTTCAGGGTGTGTTTCATCCCAACCATCAGACTTAGCTCAACGCTAACCCTGCTTGGATGGAAATTCTAAGCCACTAGAGGCCCAGGCCTGAGCATAGCCTCTCAACACACAGTGATATCCCGAAATGGCCCAGAAAGAAGAGGAACATGCAATATGTGGCCATGAAGGACAAAGAAACACAAATGGAGCAAGGGACGCAAAGGAGTGAAGACCAAGTTCAAACACTCTTTTTAGACACCTATTAGAAAAATGAGAAAATCAACACACAGGGACACCAGGCCGTGGGTGTTAGTGTAACAAGAAAAGTGAATCAGAAAGCAAACAGCCAGAGGATGGGGTGAAATAATGTGACGTTCTGAGTGAGAAATGTCCCTCACAGGCTCATGTAGTTGAGGAAGTATATCACCTGGGGTGGGCTTTGAAGATTTTAGCCTGGACCACCCACTCCCTGTTCTCCTGTCTTTCCCTGTCTCTCTCTGTCTCTCTGTCTCTCTCTCTGTCTGTCTCTCTCTCTCTCTCTCTCTCTCTCTGTGCTTCCTATGTGTGGATGAAATTGTGATTAGCCAGCTTTCTGCTCCTGGCACCATACTATCCCTACCTGTTGCCACACCTTCCCTGCTACAGTGAGGTCGAGCCCTCCTTCTATCCCTTATTTTACACTGTGGTCATGCCTCAATTAGTGGAAAGCATTCTGGAAAACGCAACACTGGCCATTTCGCTGTGGTGCAAATGTCACTGAATGTATCAAAACAAACACAACAAACCTACAAGGTACAGAGCCCTTGCTGGACCTGGTTCTTAATGAAGTCAAGGGACATGACAAAATAAATGACTGCTGGAATAACACGGAATACTGCTGTGCAGGAAAACACTCTGTAACAACACATGTATAACACAGACACAAGTTCTTGGCTTGTTGTTTGCCACCGTAATCATCTTCTAGGCTACCGACACTATGTATTTAATCAATGGCATGTGAGTTAACTTTACCAAGGCAGCACAAACGTGAGTGACAAACACCTTGCGCTCCATGTGGGGACAGCTGTGACATCACTATGCAATAGAAGTTTTTGTTTTGATTTATTTGAGACAGGGTCTTGCACTCAGACGATCCTGCCTCTACCCCCTGAGTGACAGTAGCAACTATATCTCCACTGTGATCTCAGGGGCTGGCCACTGCATACATGGCCTGTTATTGAACCAACCCTGTTTCTAAACAGTTTTTAAATTCTTGAATATGAACAACAAAGAAAGACACCCCACACCAACCAGGTATAATGGTACACATTTGTAATCCTATTATTCAGAAAGACCACCTCAAGCTTGAGGCCAGCATGGGTTACATAGGAGTTCCAGGCCAGCCAGGAATACATAGTGAGATCCCATCTCAAAAAAAAAAAAAAAAAAAAAACCACTGCCAATAACACAACACACACAAGGATACCCATTGGAAGGTGGCCAGAGGGTTGCAGATTTCCATCATGGTGACTTGCTTCAGGCTAGCCCTTTAACCTGGTGTTTCTAAAGTACCAATAACAACATAGATCACCATGGTCCTTAAAGCAATGGAGTAAATTGTAAGCTGTTTCAAGAAAACCACCTGGAGATGTTTCTGCCTTTCCGACATGCTTAGGACACTCAGTGGGATTTAGAAAAGGAATTCTGTTGGGAAAGGTAATACAAGAATGACTTACAAACCAGTCACCTCATAATGCAGACCTGTAATCCTACACTTGGGAGATAATAGGAAACACCTTTAATCTCAGCACTGAGGAGGCAGAGGCAGGTCAATCTCTGTGAGTTTGAGGCCATGGGGTCTAAATAGTGAGTCCAGGACAGCCAGAGTTATAGAGGGAGGCCCTGTCTCAAAAAACCAAGAAGATAAAACTAAATAAAAATGAAAGAAATTTTAATGAGAGAGAGAGAGAGATGGAGAGAGAGCCCATTCCTAGGCTAAATGCAAACATAGCGCTAAGTCTTATTTTGGATTTTACTGTTGGTTTTGTTTGTTTGTTTTTTAAATCAAGGACAGTTTTCTAGGATGCAGACAATGCCTCAAAACTGACCAAAAGTCCTGGCCACCATCTCAGTATCCCTATAGTCTGGTTGGGCTATCTTAGGCAAGTTACTTCACCTCTCTGTACCTGCCTCTCTGGGAACAAAGGCATGGGACATGAATACCCATTCATGCTTCCCTGTCTTTATTTTCTCAGGAGAAAAAGAGCCTCTTTTTTTTTTTTTTTTTGGTTTTTCGAGACAGGGTTTCTCTGAATATCTCTGGCTGTCCTGGACTCGCTTTGTAGACCAGGCTGGTCTCGAACTTACAAAGATCCGCCTGCCTCTGCCTCCCAAGTGCTGGGATTAAAGGCGTGCGCCACCACCACCCGGTTTAAGAGCCTCTTTTTTTAATTGTTCAAACATTATGACTTCTATTTCCCCATCAAAGTTACTCTGACCAATATCTATTTTGAAAACATTTATTTATAGCTCTAAACAACACTTTTAAGATGTGCCATGAGTCTCTGCTTGTGTTCCACATTCCATGGAACTGAGAAGGTCAGGAACCAGCAGAGACCCCCGAGTGTCCAAAAGGGAGGTGAAGTGGGTTACCCTATATGCCAAGAGACCATGTATGATAAACTGCAGATATGGCCTAGCACTCTCCAGCCAATGCTGTCCGGGGTTCACGGTTCATGACATTAGTTGTCAGTTACATGTGTCTGCCAGTGTCTCACTACACATTCAGAGCCTGTTGGGCATTCTGCATGGCTGAAGAGCAAGCAGCTTTATAACTGCCCCTACAATGAAATAATGAGACTTAGGGCATCCACCTTTCACAATGATAGGCTTTCAGGAAGGGACTACTGAGGTTAAGTAGAGATACCGAACATAAAGTAGTGAAGTTCAGGCTTTTCACAGAAAATACTTCATGTGCTTTGGCTGACAGGAGGAGTAGCAGTAGCCAGTTCTTCTAGAAACCACAAACAAGGGATCTGTCTAGGATGGCAAGGCCTCAGGGCAATGCTGATAATTAAAAGCTTATTTTTAAAAAGCAAAACAAAACAATTGAACCAAATAAAAATGAAAGGTTCGGAAGGGATGAGGTGGGACTGGGTTCTCCTTGGCAGGTTGTCTTGAGTGTTTTCAGCCCCTCAGAAGAGGCAATGGGCTAATTACAAGCTTGTGGTAAGTGGCTTGAAACAATTTGATTGTGGAATAATTTTTACAGTTTGGAGTTACAATTAAAGGGTGTGAACTTTTCTTAATTAGCAAAGCTGAGGGCCCCAGCCACAGGTCCTCCCATTAGGGGCTTGGCTACTTGAGGTCAGCCTTCCTTCCCATCCCCCATCAACACTGCTGGGCAGAAACTGGAGGTTTGTACCGTAAGTGAAAATGTGCAGATGTGTGTGTATGTCCGAGTGTGTGTCTGGGTGTGGGCGTGTGTGCCTGCATATATATGGAAGGGGGGGTGCACACTCGTGAGCGTGCCTGTGTGCAGGTCAGAGGTCAACTCGGGGAGTAGCCTCTTTACTACTATGCAAGTCCTGCGGACTGAACTCAACCAGTCAGGCTCGGTTACAAATGCCTTATTATTCAACTCAGCCATTTTTCTTGCCCTGTGCTATGTAATTCTTAATACCCGTCCACTGAGTAGACCTCTCAGAATGAAAATGGTTGTGAGTGTGTCTGTTCATGTAGCCCAGTGTAACCTGGAATTTGTTACGTAGGATGACCTTGAACTTCTGATCCCCCCCCCCATCTCCCAAGTGCTGGGATTGCATTTGTGCAACACCACACATTGCTTCGGATTAAACCCAAGGCTTTGTGTATTCCAGGCAAGGGCTCTGCCAAGTGAGCTACATTCCCCAGCTCTTAAAAAAATGTTTTAAATATTATAGCTATTCTAGAAATTATATATATATATAAAACCAAAGTGGGACAAAACATCTGTGAGCAAAGGTGAACAGTCTGTGGATACCATGAAGCCCTGAATGTCTCCTGTGACTCACCCCAGGGCAATCTGTGGGGTGTGGAGGAGGGCTGTGGGATTACACCTCCTGCTAGTAACACATTCCAGACAACAGTCAGGGTCCTCTTTTGAATTTGTGTCATTTCAGTTTTGGAAGAACAACAGCAGCAAGGCAATGGGGTTGCTGACATGGTCTGGGGTATCTGGTGGCTCTTGAAAGCAATTAGCATGGTGTTTTAAAAAAGTTTTCATTCTAATCCATCCCCTCCTGGCCAGGGTGGATCTGGTGGGGATACCAAGTATGCCGCTTTCCTTTTCCCTTCATCTCTACAGTGACACTAAGTTTATTCCCACTCTTTGTTAAGAGGTCAAGGAGGTATCAAAATCACCCACTGTGCCAGGCTCAGATACAAATAACAACCCAGAGGCTCCATCAGTTAGGTGCAGCCTGACTTCAGGACAACCAGGGCACTGCTGAGTCAACATTATGTGACCTGAGGTCACATATATAACGTCCTGCTCCTGATGTCACAGATGCAAAGTGAGTTGGTAAAATTCCTGGTGTTTACACAACTCAGCTAGCTCAGAGCTTCCTGGAAGACAGGACTTGAGTGGAACCCCGGGAACTAAGGGACAGCCTCCCCATGTCTGGGTGAGAGTAAGACTGGTGACATGTCATCTGCACTGAAGATCCTGCAGACTGACAGGCTATTTTCAACTTCCTAACTATGGAGAGTTGGAATGTTGCAGATTGAGAGTTAAAATTATCTTGGACAATCTTTTAGTCCCCTTAATAGCCATTTATCACCCACTTCTGTATCTGACCTAACATCTTTCTTACTGTCAGGTAAAAAACTCTGATTATATTAACTTAGGAGACCATTAGCTTCTACGAACCCAACACCCAAGAATGTCATCAGGTAGCATCTGAGAACTAGCCCAGGGATTTCACCCCTTGGCTGGAACCCACCTATTTCATGTTTCCATCCCTTGATTGATAACTTTCCTTTGTTCCATGACTATGAAAGTTCATGCAACTATTTCAAGAATCCATGTTCCCAAGCTATGGTCACTCCTATGGGTCTAAGAATAACCAACCTCTCTACTTCTCTGTGGTGTAGACGGACAGCAGCCAGTTCAGGGCAGACTATAGACCTTGTTTTCAGTGATGATTGGACTTAAACCATATTCTCACTGGACAAGTTTTCGACTATTATCATACAGTGCTGGGACACACCATACCACCTTCTCTCTCATCCACACATATCTTCATTCTCTATTTTCTTAATTCTTGAAATGTTTCTAAAGCAAAATTTCAACATCCCAGGTCCGTAAAGAACTCACTATGGGGGCTGGAGAGATGGCTCAGTGGTTAAGAGCACTGGCTGCTCTTCCAAATGACCAGGGTTCAAATCCCAGCAACCACATGGCAGTTCACAGCTGTCTGTAATGGCTGGGTGTGGTAGCTCACGCCTTTAACCCCAGCACTCAGGAAGCAGAGGCAGGTGGATCTCTGTGAGTTCAAGGCCAGCCTGGTCTACAGAGTGAGTTCCAGGATAGCCAGGGCAACACAGAGAAACCCTGTCTGGAGGACCAAAAAAAAAAAAGAACTCACTATGAAGTTGAGAATGACTTTGAATCCCTGATTCTCCTGCCTCCACCTCCAGAATGTGGGATCACAAGTATGAACCATGGGGCCCAGTTTATAAAGTGCTGGGAATTGAACCCAGGGCCTTGTGTGTGCTAGGCAGGCACTCTACAAACTTGGACAACATACTCTGCCCCTTAGACTGAAAAGTCAGTCTTAAGAAAGTGGTGGCCCACGTCTCCAGCAGTATGGAGGTGGGGTATGAAGCTCAGTGGGTTCAAGGCCAGCTTGGGCTACAATGGAAGGCACTGCCTCAGAAAAACAGAAGCCAGACTCTAGCAACAGCAAAATACATAACCATAGTGTGTGTGTGTGTGTGTGTGTGTGTGTGTGTGTGTGTAACTTTGAAAGAGGTCCTAAAAATTTCTGTCTACCAGGCAGAAATATGTCGTCTAATGTTGGAAAAAGGAACCAGGAAGTTTTCCTGCGCTTTGCACCTAAGTTCAGCCACACCATTTCAGTTTTACTCTTTGCTAATTTATCTACTTGTCAAGCACAAACACACCCTTAGGTATTGCAAAAGATATCAAAGACCCCAATCACGATTTAGACACACCATTTTTAAAACATAAAAAACCTGTGCGAGTCTGAGAAAGAGCCTCACATAAAGTATTTATTTGAAGAAATCTAGTTTTATTCACCCTTATTCTACTCCTAGGGCCCACAGTTCCGGTTCTTCCCTGGCGCAGATCTCAGAGTCAGGGCAGCCTTTGCTCCCAACCCAAACTACTCTAAACTCACAGGCTCGACGAAACTACCCTCCAGCCTTCTAGCAGGGAAGGGGCGGGTTTCCGTGGGGTCTCCACTGCCAGACGCCCAAGTGGCTGTCCACTCCGCCGGTGACTGTCCCCTTGAAGCTGCTCATAGGCCTCAGCCTAATGGGGCGTGCGAACAGGTAAAGAGCTACCGCAGTGGGACGTCAAATACCGTCTTCTTGCACTTATTTCACGGGCCCAGGTGGGGAGTGGGCCCGGAGAGGAAAGCTCTCCCACGTCCTAATCGGGTGTCCCCAGGAGTCTCAGCAAAGTCCCCACGGCACGACGCGCTACCCTGAGTGCCACCCCCTAAGGCTTGCTCCGCGCACTCCTTTGCTCCTGGGCCGGCGGAGCTCACTCACGTCCACGACTCTCCCACGTGCCGCTGCGGCCTGCGCTCGGGGCGAGCGGTCCAGGGGACCTCGCGCCACCAAAGCTCCCCGACCGTGCTACCGGGTTGGGAAGGCGCAGCCCCAGATCACGCGCCCCCTCCGGGCGCCTCCCTGGCCACGGCTTGCTCTTACCTGTCCCGCGCAGCAGGCGAACGGTTCCCAGCAGCAGGGCCCCCAGCAGTGCGACTGAGAACCCGGAGGCCGAGCGGGCCATGACTCGGGGGGCCACCTCCGTCTCTGTGGGGCACGACTGTGGCCTGTGTCGGCGCGCGGCCTCAGCGGCGCCGGGGCACCGAGACGCAGCCGCGCCCCGCCCTGCCCAGCCGCTCACCTGCGCGCAGGACCCCGCCCCGCCGCTCAGCCAGCGCTAGGGTGACCCACGCTTCCTCTCTGGCCTCCTCCTCTTCCTGCCTCTGCTCAGGTACTACCATCCCTTGCCCGGTAGCCTGGAGGCAAATTTGTCCCCGCCTTCCTGGGCTTCAGTTCCTGACTCAAAGTCCAAAGGACCTTGGTGACAGCCAGCTCCTCCTCCCTTCGCTGTGCAGGTGTGCCTGGTTAGGAGGGCAGTCTTCCTGTGGGTCACTTATCCCTAACCTTTCCGCTTTCGCTGCTTCTGGACCCAGGCCGGGGTGGGGCTGAGATCACGGCCCAGCTCAGTCTCTCCCCTGCAGTGTCCAGGGCTCACATCAGCCTTTCCCAGTGTCTGACGGGACAGGGTTTCGGATTTGGGAAACGAGCCCAAAGTTGCCAGCGCAGTTAGGACAGATGTGATGGTTTAAGGTGGGTTCTGCCTAGTTGCCGTGTTGTTCTTTACTGAAGGTGGGGTTTCACAGATGCTGGGCAAGGGTGCTAGTACTGAGATACTCCAGAAACCCTGAGCTGAGTGTGGGAAAGACTGATTTGAGAGAGTGCAGGAGACTGGAAAGGTCCAAGAGAAGGAACCAAACAGGTCCTCAAGGCCACTGAGTTGGGCTGAGAGTGGGGCTGTGTACACAGGGCTGCTGGGCTGTGCAGTGGGTGTGAAGGATTCAAATCAGAAGTTGATCTGTCCTGCCGGTGTTGCTGGCATCAGTCCTGTGGAAATAATTAACTCAATTGTTTAACAGTATTTATATTATTAATTGATTGGCGGCTGTTAATCCTTAGCCAGCCATTATAAATGAACAGACGCCACATGGATTTTTAACAAGACTTGGCCTGGATTCAGCAATCTTGGCCCATCTAAGCTAGCTCATAATTCTATTACCCAAATATGACCCCATATATACATACGTCCCTTTTGGACTGTTATCCTCCACACTATGCTGATGTTCCAGGCCACATGGAATGATCTTCTTTCATCTACCCCATAGTGTGCATGTCTTCCTTCTTGCTCTTTGTTTCTTCTCTTGGAGGCTTCTCCTACTCATCAACCTCTCTGCTCAGAAGCCGGAGCACCTTAGTCCCACCTACCTCTGTCTTTGCCCAATCTCAGGCCTCAGAGAATGCCTCACAAGGGGCGGTAACCAGATCCCAGCATTGAAATCAGCCTATCAGAAGTAATGTATTAGACCTTCCTCCAACACAGTCCCTTCTCAGATGTAGCTGAGCTACTTATCTCTGGTTTCAGAGGTCCTGTGGGGCCTCCTTCCATCCTCTAAGCCAGTGGTTCTCAACCTTCCTAATGCTGTGACCCTTTAACGCCCCATGTGTGACCACAACCATAACTGTTTTCATTGCTGCTTCCTAATTGTAATTTTGCCTCTGTTATGAATCGTAATGTAAATATTTATGTTTCCGATGGTCTTAGGTGACCCTTGTAGATGATCAGGAGCTCTTGGCTGGCAGGCCAGGATTCAGCCCAAAGGACTCTGTGGCCCTATGGATCTACTGTGCCCATGGGCCAGGGTCACTCAGTCCTCCTAAGGAACATAGGACAGGGACAGAAGCCCATGCCCAGTGTCAGTCAAAGTGTGACCACAACTTCTCTTGAGCTCCAGGAGAAGCTGAGCCTGTCGTACCTCCCCAACCCTCCATCACAACAGAGATGAGAAGAGTTGCTTCTGCAGAGCTTCATCCTTCCTTCCTTCCCTTCCCTTCCCTTCCCTTCCCTTCCCTTCCCTTCCCTTCCCTCCCTTCCTCCTTCCCTCCCTCCCTCCCTCCTTCCTTCTCAGTTTCCATTGTGGAAAGATACAAATACTCTCCAGTTCCTAGCAGCCTGAGGCAGGACCTCAAAACAGCTCCATCTACAGAAGAGCCTATAAACAAGGGGGGATCTGACTTCTGGTTCTAAATTCACTTTCCTCACTGGCAATTCTTGGTTCTTCCTGCTGAATTAATAGAAAGAAAACTTTTTATTGTTGATTTTATTCAGTTTGTTTTGAGTCAGGGTCTCTCAATGAAGCTCTGGCTGTCTGGGAACTCACTATGTAGAACAGGCTGGTCTCATTGCAACAGAGATTTGCATATCTCTGCCTTCTAAGTGCTAGGTTTAAAGTCGTGTGCTACCATGTCCAGCAAGAAAAAAAATCTTGAGGAAAAAGCTAAACTTTTACAAAATGTTTATTGTCGCGTCCCTCTCGACCAGCAAGAAATGACGCAACTCACAAAAGCTCTTCTGCTGCAGTTTATTCAGGTCCCTTGAAAACAGTCTTCCGAAAGGGCCGGGCAGACCCAACCCACAGGCTAAATACTAAATGAACAGCCAATCAAGTAAAGCCAAGTGGTGCTATCTTAGAGGCCCACGTATGCGGAAGCAAGCCAGATCAGCGGTCTTAGCCAAATATGGACTTGTTTATCATCGAGAGCGCTCACCGTCGGGCTGGTGGAAGGCGGAGACCAGCGCCATTTTTAAGGCACAGCACGTCGCAGCTCTCTACAGTTCCTCCTTTTTTTTTTTTTTTTTTTAAAGTTGGTAGAGGTCCCTGGAAAGGTTTCGTAATCCCCCTATCTGGGGATCTCACGGTGGGCCTGAGCCTGTAGGAGGGCGGTGCTCAAACTCTTACCCGTCTCTGGGTCAGCCTCCCCACTCGGGACTGCCCTGTCTTAGGTGGCCGAGACTTACCCGTCAACTCCGTCACTGACTTACCAGACCCTAATATCCGTGGAACGAATTCCTCAGTGGGCAGGGACTATGCTTAGTGAAGATTTACTTCACGGCAGCAAGCCATGCCTGAGGGGACTGGCCTGCCTCAATGGCGACAAGGGCTTGTATAATCATGGCTGCATTACGCTTTTGTGTGGCTCTCATTTTATAGATGCACCATAGGCAAACCAGAGAGGCTAGCATCATTAGTATCGCCAAAGAACCTACACCCGCCCACTCCTTAAGATGATCCATAGCCGTCTGTATCCAGGAAGTCAAGCCAGTAGCCAGGCTCAGATCCACTCGAGTGGAGTTGATGTGGATGATTGTCGCTCTCAGCTCTCTCATCAAATTTTCAAATTCAGCCGACCAATCCTGTAAGAGGAACTTTGACAATTGTCTGGACAAATTAGCAGCTTTTGTATAATTTTGATATTGTACGGAAGTAACACACAAACCTTGCATTTTCCACTCACACCCTAATTGTGCTAGTTGCCAAAGAGAATCAATCTGTTCTTGTATTAAATCTATGCGTTGATTAACTATCATAAGACCTCCTTTGAGATGAGAATTCATAGAGGCCTGAGTATCCAATGCCTGTGCCACAGTGGCTGAGATGTTATTCAGGGTGTTGGCAGTCTGTATAGAACTAGACAAGGCAATAGCTGAGGCAGTAGCTCCCACAGCAGCAACAGTGATAGCAGTAACAATAGCTGCAGTGATGCCAAAATCTCTTTTAAATCTGAATAGCATCATGGTATTAGGAGCCTCTACAGGAACTGGTACATATCGAGGCATTCTAGTCACCACAGCCACAGGAAAGGCTGTGGCATTCCAGCATAGGGCATAAAAACATGTGCCTGGAGTGCATACTAACTTTTCTTCACCTAAGGATGCACTCCCATTACTTACAATCCACAGAAAAGGAGGCCAGAGACATACTGGCGAAGCTGAAAAGCTCTTGTTGCGATAAGAATGAAACAAAGAATTCCAAGTACCAGAGCCACTACCGCTAGAGAAATCCAATCTGGTAGCAGACCCTAGGGAAAAATTACCTCTTTGATAAATTCCTCCCCCAAGCATAATGACAGGTCCCAAGTCCATGCAACTTCCATTTACTCCACACAAAAGCCACAAATCAAAAGGATTGGTGGCAGTCTGCTGAGGATCCCTAATAGATATATCAAGCATTCCTGTACAAGACTTATTCACTATATTACTAATCATGGGGCTAAAGGAAAAATAATCTTGTTGAACCCAAACTGCTCTGCGCTCCTGACATCCAGTCCAGGGAAAAGGTCCCTCCTCTCCCATGGATCCTCCACAAAAAGGTGCCCAGCGTGGCTGTCTGGGGGGGTCCCGGTCAGAGACTCGTGTGGGCCACCATCCTTCAAGGCGAGAACCATTGCCTGAAAACAAACCACCACTCCTACCCCCAAACCTCAATTGTGGTAAAAAATCTGCTGACTGCTGAGACAATTTAATGCATTTTGTATCATCTGACCTATTGAAGCTCAATAAAAAGCACAAACTACCCTTCAAGCTGACATTTCTATTACCCTCTATAGGGCTTCTCTGATCATCAAAGGGAAGGTAGGGTAAGCCTAAGCTTCTATTACTGCTAAATAAGCGTGGAAACACAGTTGCATCATGTCTGACCGACATCGGCTTTGGGAATATCGACAGGATCCCCCATCTCGGCTCGGTCATTCCTGACATACTCACTGCTACTAACACCAGGATCCTTAGGAAGGTCTTCATGACGAATCTTCCTCACAAGGCGTTCAGGCACCCACACTGGATCTTGTTGATCCTGAGGAAAAACACAAACAGACCCTCTCGCCCATGTTAGCACGGGGTCAGGCCCCCGCCAAGAGCCTGTCAGAATGTCCTTCCACTTCACCATGCTTTTAGGTGAACCATGGGAATCCTGATGTCTGTCCGCTGCTGAGCGGCCTTGAGCATCCAAATTGAAAAAATTTAAAGTAAATAAGGCTAAAGACATTCTCTCCTTGGGGGTACGGCCTTGGCCTATTCCCCGTTTTTGTTTTTGCAAGCATTCTTTCAAGGTGCGATGAGCACGCTCCACAATTCCTTGTCCTTGAGGATTATACGGTAATCCGTGATTAAGCTGTACCTCCATCTGATTACAGAAGGAGACAAAGGACTGTGCCGTATAGGCTGGTCCATTGTCCGTTTTTAGCTGCTGTGGTTTTCCCCATGCAGCCCAGGCCTCTAAGCAATGTCCTATGACATTGCGAGCCTTTTCTCCACTCATAGGTGTAGCATGTATGATACCTGAGCAGGTATCCACAGATACATGAATATATTTTAAGGTTCCAAATTCTGAAATGTGGGTAACGTCCATTTGCCAGATTTTGAGTGGCATCAACCCTCTAGGGTTCACTCCCACACTGGGAGGATGATGATGAATCACACACTGAGGACAGTCCAAAACTACTTGTCTAGCATCTGCTCTAGACAAATGGAATTTCTGCTGTAGAGTTTTTGCATTTACATGAAATAATTGGTGAAACTGTCTGGCTTGATCTAGGAATGAGCTCCAAAAAATGCATTCCATCCTGGTCCATTGATCAACTTTATCATTACCTTCACTTAATGGTCCAGGTAATCCTGTATGTGCTCTAATATGTTGAATATAAAAACACCTTTTTCTCTGCCAGATTAAAACTTGTAACTCTTGTAATAAGGCACATACAGTACTACTATTCTTAATAGGACCTGCTAATTCTAATACTTTCACTGCGTTGACCACATAGACTGAATCTGAAATCAAATTGAATGCAAATTGACATCTTTTAAACACCTCCATTACTATTTTCAATTCTACTATTTGGGGGGAGCCCGGTTGAAATTGACATAACACGGGCTCTTGTCTTTCTATCAAATAGGCTCCACAGCCTGTCTTTGAGCCGTCAGTAAACACATTTGGTGACCCTTGAAGTGGTACTGCTGAAGTAACCTTAGGGAATATCACTGGGTGCTCCTTAAAAAATAATAGTAATGGATGTTTAGGATAATGGTTATCAATCACTCCTTCAAAGCTACATTGCAATATTGCCCAGTCATCTACAGTGCCACACAAAATCTTAATTTGATAACTGGAATAAGGCACTATTATACTGGCAGGAGCAACTCCAAAAGACTGCAAGCATTGTTGAATACCATTCAAGGCTAAAGCAGCAAGTGCAGTGGGATAATATTCTATGGATTTTTTCGGAGAAATCTTTGAATAGGTCCATAATAATGGACCGTCCTGCCATAACAATCCTGTAGGTTGACCATAGGTGGCAAATATGCACAATGCAATGGGCTGTCCTTCCTGCCATCTCTTTAGGAAGGCACTCTGTAACCTTTCTTCCACTTTACATAAAGCTTTTCTTGCTTCGTCTGTTAATTGCCTAGGAGAATTAAGTGCTGAATCACCTTTCAAAATATCATATAGGGGTCTTATTTCATAATTTGGTAGCTGTAAATAGCCTCTTACCCAATTGATATCTCCTAACAACCTTTGAAAATCATTTAAAGTCTTTAAATTATCTTTTCTTATCTCAATCTTTTGAGGTATTATCTTTTCAGGTCCAACCTTCGCTCCTAAATAATCTACCACATTTTCCTTTTGAACCTTATCAGGAGCAATAAACAACCTTTTCTTTTTTAATAATAGAACTAATTCTTCATAGGCCCGATCTAACATTTGTTCACTCTTAGCTGCCAGTAAGATATCATCCATATAATGAACACATCTCAAATCTGGAAAATTCTTTCTCAAGGGAGCAATGGCTTCCCCCACATATAGTTGGCACATAGTGGGGCTGTTTGCCATGCCCTGGGGTAATACTACCCATTCAAACCTCTGATCAGGTTCCTCATGGTTACAGGATGGAACAGTAAATGCAAATCTCTCACTATCCTTGGCACACAAAGGGATGGAGAAAAAACAATCTCTTATATCTATAACTATAATGGGCCATGAGGCTGGCAAAGATGATAAAAGCGGCAAGCCGCGTTGCACTGGGCCCATGATCTGCATTTGTTGATTTATGGCACGCAGATCATGCAATAATCTCCATTTTCCAGATTTTTTTTTAATGACAAAGATAGGTGTATTCCAGGGAGATACAGATGGTTTTATATGCTTTAAAGACATCTGTTCATCCACCAAATCTTTGGCTGCATTCAATTTTACAGAGGAAAGTGGCCACTGAGGAACCCATACTGGATCCTCCGTTTTCCAAGTTATAGGAATGCCCTCCTCAGTGGCCCCTAGGAAAAACCCAGGCCCTGTCTCTTTTGTCTTTGCTGCATAGATATGGGACTCTTTCATCCCTGCAAATATTTTCCTATTCCAAAGCCTGGAGCATATCCCACATCTTGCATCATACGTTGGGCTGAATCAGAATAGTCATTACTCAATTTAAATCCCATATCCTTTAAAAGGTCTCTTCCCCAAAGGGAGATAGGGAGCTCAAGTACATATGGCTGCATTTCTCCTGAGTGGTTCTCTTGGTCCTGCCACTTTAATAACCTTGCACTCATATCTGGAGTCTTAGCATAACCCAGGCCTTGAAGTGTTTGAGAAGAGGCTTGTACGGGCCAACCTGAAGGCCAGTCTTTCTTTGCTATGATACTCCTATCAGCCCCAGTATCCAAAAGGCCCAGGATCTTTTTACCATCAACTTTTAACTCCAAGACGGGGCGTTGGTCCAAATCCAGGGAGAGAAAAGTCAAATCTGTGCCCGTGGACCCAAAACCATCTTTTCCTCTCTCTCTATCCTTTGCTGCATAGCGGTCATGTAAGCTCGGTAACATGATCAATTGAGCAATTCTATCTCCAGGAGAGATAGCCGTTATACCACAGGGGGAGGCTACCATGATCTTAATCACTCCTGTATAATCTGGATCTATAACTCCAGGATGGACAATAAGTCCTCTCAAGGCTGATGATGACCTCCCCAACAACAAACCAACTGTACCAGGTTCAAGGGGTCCTTTAAAATCTGTTTCAATTAACTGGACCCCCATTTGGGGTGTTAATACGAGTCTGGTGGTGGAGCAGAGGTCCAATCCTGCTGAGCCTGCAGTGGCTCTCCGTGGTCTCTCGGATGGCGGAGGGTTGGCCATCTCTCTTGATTCTGCTCTTTGTCCTGATTCTCTACTGCCCCATATATTTGTGGGCCCTGAGGTCGTGGGCCCCGCTGTCCGTTTTTTGGACGAGCGCCACCGTAACCTTGAGTTAAAGGCTGGCCATGGATGTCTATCACTGAACGGCATTCATTAGCCCAATGGTTCCCTTTTTTACATTTTGGGCATAACCCCGGCCGCCTGGGGCGTTGTACATTTCCTGTACTTTCTGTACTCCTTCCCCTGGGGCACTGTCTTTTAAAGTGTCCCATCTTGCCACACTTAAAACAAACTCCTGAACTTCCTCCACCTTTTCTGGCCAACTGTATTACTGCGGCAGCAAGACCAGCATTAGTTAACGGCCCTCCAAGCTCTCTACACACTTTCATCCAGGCTTCTAGCCCTTTGTTCTTATAAGGGGTGATAGCAGCTCTACACTCTTTAGTACATTGCTCATAGACCAACTGTTTTATTAGTGGCAAAGCAGCATCCGGGTCACCAAAAATCTTCCCTGCTGCTTCCACCATTCATGCTACAAAATCTGAAAAAGGCTCCATGGGGCCCTGTAGAATCTTAGTTAAGTTCCCACTCACCTCCCCTTTATTAGGAAGAGATCTCCAAGCCTTGATAGCTATCTTGTTTATTTGCTCATAAATCTGAATAGGATATCCTATCTGCTGGTTGGCAAATCTCCCCTGCCCAAGCAGCATATCTCTATCCCAGGCTGGATTTCCATCTCTCTGATTATTGGCTGCTTGCTCAGTGGCATACTCAATCAAGAAAGCTTTCCAGTCTAAGTATTGCCCTGGACTTAAGCAGGCGCGGACCAGGCCACTCCAATCACTTGGAGTCATACAATATCTGCTTAATGCTTCCACTTGAGCCATTGTAAAAGAAGCAGTAGTACCATAGGTACGAACCGACTCTGCAAGAGATTTTACTACTTTAAAATCAAGCGGTTCCTCGTACCTGTTCCCTTGTGGGTCTTGATATACAGGATAAGCAAACTGTAATTCTGTTCTTACTTGTGTCCACATCCCCGGGCAGAAAGATCTCCCTACTTTCAGTGACTGAACAGGCTGATCTATCTGAGTGGCTTCTGGATATGGAGGAGGAGTTGAAGGTGCCATGGCAATGGCTCCACCCACACCGACTGCAGCAGCAGCTCCTCCCACACTGACTGCCGCCTGCGTGTCCTTCTCTTTTATCTTTTTCTTTTCCTTTTTTCTTATAATAGTCCTCTCCAACTGTTCTAGTAGAGCGTGTAGCTCTCCTTCAGAATCTGTGCTCTCTGAGTCCTCAAGATCTCTAAAATCTCTAAAATCTGTGAGATCGGGATAGAGAGGAACTTTCTTTTTGCCTCCCTTTTCACTGTCTGCCTGCTCAAATCTTTCGCCTTTGTTACTTTCCTTTTCACTGTCTACTTGCTCAGATCTTTCCCCTTGCAGCAGTTCCAAGGCTGACTCTCCCTCTTTGATTGCATTACAACACCTCTGATCTTCTAAACAACTCCTCACCATTTTCCAAATCGGTCTTACTCCATGTTTCAGAGTCCCCTGCTCCCAAGCAAAATCCAAGTCCCTGCCCAATCTGTCCCAGCAGGATACCGTAAGATTCCCGGACACCGCAAACCACGGAGCCACGGAAGCACATTCATTCAAAAATCTTTCTAGGGTAGACTCCTTAATCTTTAATTTCCTAGCTAAAAGTAGCTCCTGAAGAGCCAGAAAAATTGGGTGTGACTCAGACAACCCCATGTTTAAAAATTTACTTTCAGTTTGCAGCTTCCCCACGAAACTGTATCTTTTGTTCGCTATCTCCGCGAAACTTTACCGTACGTTCACTATCTCCGCGAAACTTCACCGTACGTTCGCTATCTCCGCGAAACTTTACCTTGTGTTCGCTATCTCCGTGAAACTTTATTGTCCTGATTTATCCCAGGAACTTACCAACGCGTTGCCCCTGACTGCAGGAGTTCTGAGTCTTTTCTGGGTCCCCGTACGGGCCACCACTTTGTCGCGTCCCTCTCGACCAGCAAGAAATGACGCAACTCACAAAAGCTCTTCTCCTGCAGTTTATTCAGGTCCCTTGAAAACAGTCTTCCGAAAGGGCCGGGCAGACCCAACCCACAGGCTAAATACTAAATGAACAGCCAATCAAGTAAAGCCAAGTGGTGCTATCTTAGAGGCCCACGTATGCGGAAGCAAGCCAGATCAGCGGTCTTAGCCAAATATGGACTTGTTTATCATCGAGAGCGCTCACCGTCGGGCTGGTGGAAGGCGGAGACCAGCGCCATTTTTAAGGCGCGGCACGTCGCAGCTCTCTACAGTTTATGGCCTGGTGTGGTAGCGCATGCCTTTAATCCCAGGATTTGGGAGGCAGAGGCAGGTGGATCTCTGAGTTGGAGGCCAGCTTGGTCTACAGAGTGAGTTCCAGGACGGCCAGGGCTACACAGGGAAACCCTATCTCAAAAAACCAAAAAAAAAATAAAATAAAATATAGGGCTAGAGAGATGGCTCAGTGGTTAAGAGCACTTGGCTGATATTCCAGAAGATCCAGGTTCAATTCCCAGCACCCACAAGGTAGCTCACAACTGTCTGTGACTCCAGTTGCAGGGGATTCAACACCCCACACAGACATACAGGCAGGCAAAACACCAATGCATGTAAAATTAAAATGAAAAACTTTAAAAATTTAAAAATAAAAAATGTTTATGCTGACGAAACTATGAAAGCAGATTTTGATCTTTTCCTTACTCTAGGCCTACTTGCATATCACTAAACAGACACATTGTTTCCCAGGAAAAATAAGGAGGGAGAAAGATCGGTCAAAAATGCTCCTTGACTAGTTGAGCCTAAGGCACAAATTACTACAACTCATTTCTCCGACATTTGCTTAACTGACTTCCATGGTTGGGACAGTTGACATTGACCTAAAATGAGCCAATCTCAGATGTGAAGATTAGTGATGTTCCACACAGCAGCTAAGTCGAGATGAGGAAGCAAGGAGTCATTTGTTTGGTGAAAAGTGTTCTATTAGTTAAGATGTCCTGAGAAAACAAGCTGGTTCTTGGGGAAAGTGCCGACCAGCTATGAACATGCTCCATCTCCTTCACAAGGCAGAATGGGAAAAGTCAAGAAAATTTAGGCAGCTAGGCCTTCTTGCTGCAGGAGAGAAATGGCAGACTGAGATGTGAGTTTTAAATTAGATCCTGTGGGTCTGGTGAGATGGTTCAGTAGCTAAAGGTGCTTGCCACCAAGCCTGATGATGAGTTTGATTCCCAGATCACCACATAGAGGAAAGAGAGAAGTGATTCCTGCAAGTTTCCTCTGACCTCCGTATGTGTGCTGGGATATGTTTGCCACACAAAATAGATACACACACACACACACCATATATATATATATATATATATACACACATATATATATATATATATATATATATATATATGAATCAGGTCCTGTGTATGGTAAGATTATATATACACAGTGAGACTCTGTCTCAAATAAGAAAACAAAATAAAGTGATAGAACAGAATAGACTATCCCACCTCATTTTGACTTTTCCTGAAACTCTTTTACAAAGGCTAAAAGAACAGAGATTTTAAAAGCACAGAAGTTTACATAAATGTGGAGAAGAAAAGACAGCAGCAAAATTGATCCTAGAGGCTGTAAATGTCTTGGGAACCCAGAGGAAGTAGAACACTGCTCTAGCAATGGGGAGGTTGCTAACAAGATTTACACTGTGAAATCCTCATAAGAAAAGAAAAGAAAAGGAAGAAAAATCCACCCAGGAAATGGCAGCTCCGATTCCGGAACTGGGGGTGAGGAGGTGTTTTTAGTGGGAGCTGCTAAAACAGGGAAGGCTGGGAGAGAGCTGCAGAGAAGTCTTACACAGCTAGCGCTCTGAGCCATCTCCTGCCTTCTTCCTGGCTGAGCAACTGCTTCTGGAGACAGAATCCCCAAGATCTGTGCTCAGAGCTTTTGGCGTAGATGAGGGCCTGGGAAGTGTTCTAAAAATAGATTCAGAAAATATACGCATCTAGAATTCTGGGAGTCCACGGTCTGCCAACTGCTCCATTCTCCCTGCTGGATGTGAAAGGATTTTCCTGAAATTTGAGGGTGCCAAGATGCTGACCCCTCAATGAGCTGGCCAGCTCCTCCCATGAGGCTCCTAGCTCCTTAGTCTACCCACAATGCAATTCTCACTTCTAAACTCTGACCACATCTGCCTTCTGAGGAAAACTGTGGTATGAATTTATTAAAATAACCAATTATGAGAATGTTTTTGTTTAATCCTAAGTGTGAGGCTGCTTAAGACACAGGTGTAAAGTATTAACTGTCTCGTGAGCTAGCAGGGGCGTGGCTTAGCCAGCTGAGCAAGTTTAACTCTGAGAACTTGGGAGAGGGGAAAAAAGTCAGAGCCCCAGGAGAAGGGGGCTCTACAAAGAAGAGAGAAAGGGCTACAAAAAAGAAAGAGGTTGCTGCTCTCCTGGCTTCTGGTGCCCCCCCCAAACTGCTGCTTGTTCTTCCTGCTGCTGCCTCCTGGTTTGCTGGACTTCTACTGAGACTGGTATTACCCCCAAAGAACCCAACGACCCTAATCAGCAGGAAGTAGCTCAAAGAGACCTACTTCCCTTCTCCCTCTAACCTTCTTTCTCTCCTGAATAGTGTTGGGGGGGGGTTGGAAGGGAGGTAAAAGTATAAAGTATACTAAAATAATTAGAGTGGATAACTAAGTATAGTAATAAAATAAATAAAAGCTACTTTGAAAAGGAAAAGATGAAAGAACAAAGTCAGACAAAATGATTGCTAACTCCCTTAGTCAGATGTAGGCGACATTGTATCGATGAAACAGAAACAGGTTGTAACAAAACACTGTTTAGGGAAATTTGGTTTTGTTTTTTAAGACAAGATTTCTATTTGTAGCCCTGGCTGTCCTGGACTCTCTTTGTAGATCATACTGGCCTTGAACTCACAGAGATCTGCTTGCCTCTGCCTCCCGAGTGCTGGGATTTAAGGCATGTGCCACCATGCCTGGCCAAAAAAAAAAAAAAAAAAAATTAAATTTCATTAAACAGGAAAAAAAAAGTTTGGCTTTGTGGTGGTGGCACATGCCTTAAATTCCAGCACTCAGGAGGCAGAGACAGGCAGATCTGTGTGAGTTCAAGGCCAGGCTGGTCTATAAAGAGAGTCCAGGAAGGTCAGGGCTACATAGATAAATCCTGTCTCGAGAAACAAAAACAAAAACAAAACAAACAAAAAAAAAAACCAACAAAAAAATTTTTTGGAAAAATTTTTTCCAATAGTAGCATATATTTTTAAAAGCAAGCAGAGATGCTGAGTGTGTAACTCAGTGGTAGAGGGCCTGGTTAGTATACACAAGACCCTGAGGGAAGAATATTGAGCTATTGAGCTACAAATCATGAATTCCAGTAAGTTCCCTGGAAAAGAGCCGATAAAACAAGAGATCACCAACAATGTCATTCAATCCCTCCCAGGCAAGAGTGACAAGAGTTTCCAGATCTGACATCCTATAGAGTGCCCTGAACAATAAATATCATGGACTCTCATCAAGACACGTTGTGGTGAGATTTCAGAAACCTCTAACAAACAGACTCTATAACTTCCAGAGGCAAGAAATGGGTCTTACCAAAAAGAACAAGCATGGAGAGATAGCTTGGGTTTGTTTTTCAAGAGCAACCCTGGAAGCTGGAAGACTTTCAAAAACCTGAGAGAAGCTAACTTCTTACAATTATAGGCCCAGCAAAACTTCCAGAAGTGGTAAGATAGGAAAAAAAAAAAAAAAAAGACATGGTAGGGTGTGTGTTCCATACACTTTTTCATAGGAAAATACCAAGGGACACATCCCATTACAAAGAAGAAATACGTAAGGGCTGGCAAGATCGCTCAGCAAGTCAAGCTGCTTGCTGGCAACCCAGGCAGTCCTAGTTGGCTCTCTGGGATCCACATGGCAGAGGAAGGAACCAATTCTCAAAGTTGCACTCCTTCTTATCTCCACATGTGTATGATGGTCTGCTTGCTCCTACACAAACATACACACACAAATAAATGCATTTCTTTAAGAGAAAACAAAAAATAAAGGCAGGGTGGACACACATTTCTAGAAGTTAAACCTGATCAGTTAAAAAAAAATTAATATTAAACCTGATCAGTGCCGGGCGGTGGTGGCGCATGCCTTTAATCCCAGCACTTGGGAGGCAGAGGCAGGCAGATCTTTGTGAGTTCGAGGCCAGCCTGGTCTACAAAGCGAGTCCAGGACAGCCAGAGCTGTTAAACAGAGAAACCCTGTCTCGAAAAACCAAAAAAAAAAAAAAAAACCTGATCAGTTTAAGAAAAGTAATATGAAGTTACACATTTTAAAATCAGATATAAAAAAGTGATTGTTTAGAATAAAGAAAAATATTGCAACAAATTACAAACTTGAAATAGTTTTAAGTTTGGAGAAATGGCTCAGAGGTTAAGAGCAGTGGCTGCTCTTTCAGAGGTCCTGAGTTCAATTCCCAGCAACCACATGGTGGCTCATAACCATCTATAATGAGATCTGATGCCTTCTTCTGGCCTGCAGGCATATATGCAGACAGAACACTGCATATATAATAAATAAATCTTAAAAACAAAAAAGTGTTTACTACCACACCCACCAACATTATTTTAAAATGAATAAAACATCACAAATGTCTCTAAATCCAGAAATGTAACATAAAGCTTTTACTATTAACTGCTTGTTATTTTAGGTCATTTTGCAAGATGCATCTTATCTATTTAATTTGTATGTGGACATGCCTGTGACAAAGTTTGCATGTGGAGGTCAGAGAATGGTTAGTTTTCTTTTTCTACCACATGGGTCCTAGAGATTGAACTCAGGTTGTCAGGTTTGTTTTGTTTTTATTTTTGGGGGGATTGTTTGTTATTGTTTTTGTTTGTTTTGGGGGATGGTTTGGGGTTTGTTTTTGTTGTGGGGTTTTTTGTCTTGTTTTATTTTGTTATTTTTTGAGAAGGTTTCTCTGTGCCCTGGCTACCCTGGAACTAGCTCTGTAGACCAGGCTGGCCTTGAACTTACGGGGATCCATCCGTCTCTGCCTCCCGAGTGCTGGGATTAAAGGTGTGCACCACCATGCCCAGCTCAGGTTGTCAGGTTTAATGGTAAGAGTTTTTTTTTCCCACTGAGCCGCCTAGCTAGCTCTTTCACATTTTTTTTTTCCTAAACAGGGTTTTACTATGCAGCCTTGGGTGTCTTGGAGCTTGCTGTGTAGATCAGACTGGCCTCAAACTCACGGAGATCAGCCAGCGTCTGGCTCTAAGAAACTCATGGACTGACTGTTTCTGGCTCTGCCCACTTTGAGTTGTATTCATCTTCCAGAACTACCCACAGACTTCTGATGTTGGCCATGAGGAAGTTATAAGGGGATGCCTCTCTGGGCTTGTTCCTGTGACTCAGTACAGTAGGTGGATGGAGTACTCAGTGAAGCCATTACTATGGTGGTAGGCCAAATGACGATTGAACTGTAACATGGCTGTGAATTAGGTTAATGCCTCTTGCCAAACCTCAGTGAAATGTATCTTCAGGAATTTAACAGTAATTCCCTTACTCAGGTCCCAAAGCTCCTGAAGCCATTCAATGATACTATATTCCATAGGCAACTGTCTGATGGTGTAGAGGAGGGGAAGTGTGTGTGTGTGTGTGTGTGTGTGTGTGTGTGTGTAATCCAGATAATCCAGAAGGCAACCTTGGGTGCCATTCCTTAGGTGTTTGCCTTGCCTTGATCTTTCTTTCTTTCCTCCCTCCCCTCTTTTCTTCCCTTATCTTCTTCCTCCTCCTCTCCTATTAGAGAGGGTCTTTCACTGGCTTGGAACTCTCTGAGAACATTAGGCTGACTGGCAGTGAGGCCCAGGGATCTGCTTGTCTTTGCCTGTCCAGTACTGGGATTTCAAATGGGCGCCATCATACATGGTTTTTATTTAGTTTTGTCTGACTTCTGAGGCTGGAATTCAAGTCTTTGTGTTTGCAAGGTATGTGCTTTACTGACTGAGTTGTCTCCTTTAAAACCTTGAGTCTTTTGTTTAAAAAACATATTCATAGCCAGGCATGGTGGCGCATGCCTTTAATCCCAGCACTTGGAAGGCAGAGGCAGGGGGATCTCTGTGAGTTCAAGGTCAACCTAGTCTACAAAGCAAGTCCAGGACAATCAGGACTGTTACACAGAGAAACCCTGTCTCAAAAAATCTTTTAAAAAATATGCATTTTATGTGTGCCTGAGTTTGTATCTGTGTACCATGTATGTACAGGAGACTGCTATCAGAAGATCCGTTATATCCTCTAGAAGTGGAGGTACAGATGCTTGTGAGCGACTATGTGGATGCTAGGGATTGTACCACAGTCCTCTGCAAGAGCAGTAAATGGTCTTAAACACCAAACCATCTCTCAGTCCCCTACCCCCGCATCTCTTCAAAAACTTAACAGTCATTTGGAACTAAGTCTCATCTTAAGCACAAGAGAAGCTGCTGGTGGTGGGAGAGCAGACCCTAGTCACCATAACAGGAAAGACTTTGACACACATGAGTAGACAGGATGACTCAGCAGCTACTAACATCATATTCCATGCGGTTCTTGTATTTAGAGGTTGGATCTGCGACTTCTTGGCTGTGTGAACTCCTTCGTCATATGTCTCAGCTTCTTCATTTAGGAGCTCAGACTATGAGAGAATGTATTCTGTAGGGCCCTAGAAAGATGAACACATTGCTGTATGTATGTATTACTGTACTACCTGGTGCTGTATTACTTGGTAGGAAGGCCCACAGTGCAGGTGGCTGAGGTTACTGTTGCCGTGGGAGCTGTCACATGTGGATATGGAAGCTGGGAGTGTGGGACTTGGAAAAAGAGCCCTGCTCCTCATACGGCTTTGAGTTTTGTTTTCTTTTTTAAGACACTGTAGTTCAGACTGGCCTGGGATTCACTATGCCTCAAACTCATATAGTCCTACCTCAGCCTCCCCTCAAGTTCTGGGCTTACAGGTGTGTGCAGCTACAGCCAGGTTAGAAAGAGAACCCTGGAGACAAACTTCTTTCTTTAAGGTTTCATTTACACCTGGAAGTGTCAGCTCTCAGGCAGGAAGCTGTCTTCCTCTTATTCATCTTCATGTTCCTGCTTGCTGAGTAGGGTTCAACAAACAAGATCCAGGAAACAATATGGCCAAGAATGTGTGGATTGTCCTGCTACCTCACTATTGCCCTCAAGAGCTGTTTGAACTTTGCAACCCTGAAAAAGTGAACACAGCTTTCATTTTTAAGGATAGTGGCTGGAGCTGGAGAGATGGCTCAGGATTAAGAACATTTGTTGTTCCTCTAGAGGACTGAAGTTCAGTAGTTCCCAACACCCATATTAGAAAGCTCACAACTACCTGTAACTCCAGCGCCAGAAGATCTGATACCCTGTCTTCTCTGGGTTCCCGACTGCATGCTCATGCGCGCACACACACAAATTATCTGGGGTTTACTCAGCAGTAGGTTGCTTGTCTATGAGACACTATTTGCTTTCTGTGCCCCCTCTCCACAAGAAAAGGAGAGGAAGGCAATAGAGTCCCTGGCTCCCAAAACAAGACCATGGTGGTCCACTCTGGACCCTGACCTGTTGGAGACAGCTAGGGAAGGACTTAATTCAGTTGGAACAAAGAGGAAAGGGAACATCAGTCTGAGTCAGGAAGCTTCTCTGAGTGAAGCCGTTCAATTTGCTTAGCAGAGGGAGATTCTTTTTTTCAGGGCACAAATAACTCCTAATGTTGCAAATGCTTAGCGCAGTTTGAGAGGAATGGGTCACAGTTTGGAGTCTGATATAGAGGATGAGGCTGGAGGTTTGTAGCATTAACCTTGTGGGTAATTTGCCCCAGAAGAACCACCTGGTGAATTTTTAGTCTTAGGATGAGTAAAACAGATTAAGAAAAATCTTCCCTGAGCTTTAAATGCACCGTCTTGGTCTGGGGGCTGAATAAACTCATCCATGTGACTCAGGAAATCCACAGCAAGCAGAGAGTGCCTTCCAAGGTCACCCCAGAGTGACCCAAAGCCCAGAGATTCACACTATTTATTCCCTGAATTGCACCATCCAAGAGGTCAGTGTACCAAGCCAGGGGAGGAACAGGGAGCATACAGCTGGAGACAGCTCCCTCCTAAGCTTGTGCAACCGGCTCTCTCAGTCATATGCCCCTGGGAGAGAAGGGGCCAGGCCTGTTAGTTCTGGAGACCACAACACCCTCGGATATGACCCACAGCCTCGTCAGGCCCCAGCCTGCCAGTGTCACTCTTCCTTTGTGTGTGGAAGAAAGATAATTTCTGAGTAAGTGTGTGGGGCTTTCAGGGATTTTCCTCCTGGTAGAGAGGGAGTTAAGTAGTATAATCACAGGGCTTGGGTCTCATCCAGTTGTCACCTTCCTGGTGGACGTGGTTCTGGAGAAGGTATGTGGCAAAGTTGGGTCACATAGCAGGTGACCTTCAGGTAGAATCCAGATGTCCCTCCAGCAGTCCACAAGCTTTCTTTCCTAAAACAGCATGGTCCCAGCTCGGCTGGCACATCTGGTGGGCACAGCCTCTCATCACTATGCATCCACTGACAGTGCTGCATAGCCCGGCTTCTAAACCAGCTCTGCGTTTCTCCCCAGTCTGGCAGAAGACCCTCACTGACTTAGTCACCACAGTGTGGAGGCTGGTGACAGGGAGGTGGCATCCTAGTAAGGAGGGGGATCAGAGAAGATGTAGGGTGAAGTGGCAAGATCTCCTCCTGGGTGCTGGGAAGGGTGGGGCTAATGGACACAGTAGGGATGGACACAGAGGAGACTGCCTTTGCCCGGAATACCCTCTGACCCCACAGACTTACTGAACCCCAGTCTGTGTGTTTGGATGGCTTGAATGCGTTCATTTGGGAAGCCTCTGCTTTGTCTGTGCACACGGGCTGGCTGTCCTGCCATGGAGCTAACAGCATGGTGACCACCACGCTTATCTTTGCAGCCCTAACAATTCAGGGCAATACAATCTTACAGCCCATCTAGGTCTTGTCTTTCCTTTTGTTACTTATATATTTTTTTCTCAACAAAAACTATGAATAAGTTTATCTCTATGTTTTATACCCTGTTTGTTTTAAAGCTTATTGGGTGTATGACCTGCAGGGAGGTTTGGCTGGGAATAATTATCTACTCTAAACTTATAGTTTGGATTGGGGGAATAGCTTAGCAAAATTTGTTAGGGGGGGTTGGTGATAGCTACACTAGCAGGCTCTAACAGGGGCTCAGAATTTTTTTTTGTTGTTATTGTTGTTTATTTGTATTTGGACCTAATCAGACTCAAAGTATCTTTTATTTTGAAAATGAACCATTAGATCTTTCCTTATTTATTTATTATTATTATTGTTGTTTTTGTTTTTCAGACAAACTCTCACTTCAAACTCAGAGATCTGCTGTCTCTGCCACCTGAGTGCTGGAATTGAAGATTCTTCCAAATCCAACAAATCTCTTTTTCTTTTTGAGGCAGGGTCTCACCTTGTAGTCTCATGCAGCCTTGGCTGGCCAGGAGCTCGATATGTAGATCAGGCAGGCTGGCCTCAAACTCATAGAGAATCTCTCCTGCCTCATCTCCTCTGTTGGGATTAAAGGCAAGGCCTCCCTGTAAATCTTATTTCTTACATTTGTTATCATAACTAATCTAGAGAAAGTTAGTATAGAAGAAGCACGCAGGACAAATGTGGAGACCATGCCCCTTAACAGGAGAGACTTGAGTACCAACTGATTTTGGATCCACCGGGTTCCTGTAAGCAGCATCTCTTGGATGCTGAGGGATGTCTACTGTTGTAGGAAGGAAGCCAGCAGCCAGTCAATGGATGTTTCATGTACATAGGGACTGATCAGAATAGGTGTTTAAGAAGTCAAGCCATCCTCTTCTCGTCAGACATTAATTTGCCTTTCCTTGGTCTGACCACAGGTCTGTAGTTCTCAGCTCACAAGGAGACCCGCTCCTTTATCAATGGTTGTTGTTGCTTCACCTTTCCACTTGAACAGCGAAAACATCCAACTATCTGTACCAGGTGTTCTACAAGACAGCCAGGGCTGTCTCAAAAACAAAACAAAAAGGAAATCTGAAATACTGCCCAAGCTTCAGTAAAAACAACAGTTGAAGGTAATTTGGTGTCTTGAAATGGACATCAGGTCAAAACTTAATAATAATAATAATAATAAATCATTAATTGCAACCTACAAGTATCCTCATTTAGAATGTTTTTGTTTTGGGGGGCACTTGTATAATTTTGGGGTCACATTAATGACAGCTTCAGTTCTTTGTGGACTTCTGACAGCTCAGAGGTTTTTCCTGAACCACAGAGGCCTGTGTCAGGATAGGGGCTTCCCACCCATGTTCAGATTGTACTGTCATCCCACACCCTCCAATAGGGTAAATAATCTCCTCTTTAGATTTTTTTCTTTTGCTTCTTTTTATGAGTAGACTTTGTTTTTCAAAACAGTTTTAGATTCACAGAAAAACTGAATAGATGGCTAGAAATTTCTCATATTCCCTCCCTCGAAGTCTCCCTAACATTAGCATCTCACTTAAATACATTGGCACATTGGATGCAATTAATGATTCATTATTAAGTTTTGACCTGATGTCCATTTCAAGACACCAAATTACATTCAACTGAGGTCTTTACTGAAGCTTGGTCAGTATTTCAGACTTCCTTTTTGTTTTTGTTTTGTTTTTGAGACAGCCCTGGCTGTCCTAGAACTCTCTTTGTAGACCAGGCTGGCCTTGAACTTTAAGCGATCCACCTGCCTCTGCCTCCCGAGTGCTGGGATTAAAATGGTTCACCACCACGCCTGTTCCATACTTTGCTTTTGAGGAGCACTGGCTGGATGTGTTTTAGGGTGCTCTCTATTTAGCCCAGACCGGCCTTGAATTTGTGATGATCCTCTTGCTGTAACCTCCCCTAAGCTGGGACTATGGTGTACACACCATGCCTGGCTGTCTGATATTTTCCTCTTGGCTGGGCTAGAATCCCTGGCTGTGGGCCAGGAACACTGAAGAGTCCAGATGACATTTTCAGTCCATCTTACTAGAGCACAGACTATTAGCATGGCATTGCTGCTGCTGGACGCCAGCCAAGGTGGTGCTTACTGGGAATCTCTGTCTTTCCCATGGCAGTTTTTTTTTTTTTTAGAGGAATTTCCTACACCCCTCTTTCTGCTGGATTTTTTAAAAAAATAATAATAATCAGAAAAAGTGTAAGGGCAAGCATCCAGGGTTAGAGAGCCACCCTGTCTTCATTTCATGTTTCTTTTCTTATTTTTGGTCGTCAGCCTAGCCTTTAACAGCTGAGCCATCTCTCCAGCCCTCATGTTTCCTTGCTAAAACTAATTCTTTTAGCATAAATAAAAGGTTTCCTTAAGACATTTTCTCCCTTTTTTTCCCCCTTGAAAATTGAAATAATTACACTTGTTTATTTTCTTTTGTGTGTGGGAATGTATGTGCCATGAGTCACATGTGGAGGTTAGGGCAGCCTCTGGGAGTCAGTTCTTTCTATATTGTGGGTCTGGGGTTTGAACTCAGGTTGTCAGACTTGGCAGCAGGCACTCTTGCCTACCAAGCCTGCACTTTCATATGTAAACATCATTGTATCAGTGGTTGGTGGGACTAGAAGCTGTGCTGTGATTGGTCCAAATTCAAGCCTTTATTTGCATATCTCTCTCATGCTAACACACCTTCCCAGGTGTTCAATTTAGTTTCTGAAACAGCTATGCTGCTAATGAACAAGCCTGCCTCCATCTTGGGCTTAAAGCTATCTTATGGTAAGGACAGACTAGGTTCATTCCTGTTTATGATTGAACCTCATTTCTCCAGGATTGGTCTCTGCCCCAACTGTAAGCTTAACTACAAATGGTTCTGTACTGACTGTTCCAGGAAATAACAACCGTGCCTTTTTTCAAAAAGTTGTTATAGGGCTAGAGAGATGGCTCAGCAGTAAAGAGCACTGGCTGTTCTTCCAAAGGACCTGGGTTCAAATTCTGGCACCCAAATGACAGTTCATAGCTGTCTGTAATTGCCTGGCATGGTGGTGCACACCTTTGATCCCAGCACTCAGGAGGCAGAGGCAGACAGATCTTTGTGAGTTCAAGGCTAGCCTGGTCTACAAAGTGAGTCCAGGACAACCAGGGCTACACAGAGAAACCCTGTCTTGAAAAAAAAGTTATTATAATCATCTTGCAGTCCTACCTTTGCTTCAAAATGTAGAATAAATATTAATTATTATAATTGATACTTATGATTTCTAAGGTGGCAGAGTTATCCCTTAACCTGCCACTTATAAATGAACACACACAGTCACCTTTTAGATTTTACTTTAGCCAAAGCACTGGGTCTGGGCAGAATTTAACCCTCTAAGCTAGCTTCCTACCTCCCAGCCCAACCCCCATAAATACTCGTACATTTTTATTGAGGTGTTTCTCTCCACGCCGCGCTGATCCTCAGAGCGAGCTCTTCATGGCCACGTGTACTTTTGCTTTACGTAATCCATGGCATCTGGCCTTCTTCCTCTTCTCCTCCTGCTTTTCTTCTTCCTTTGTGACTTCTTCCTCTCCAAAAGCCCACAAACCTTCTCCCCACCTACCTCTCTTCTGCCCAATCTAGGCTACTGGAACTTTAATCAGCCAATCAACTTTAAATTAGGTGGAACAAGGGTTACACCACAAAGACAAGTATGTGTGACAATGTGCTTATCTGGGCAGCAACTAGATCTTGGGGGCCAGTAATTAGCATTAGAATACAAGCAGCTTTCAGGCTGCCTGACCTCACATCAAAAGGTTGTTATGACCACCTTGTGATGTTCTACTTCTATAACCCCATCAATTTTATCCCCCTAAATTCCCCCATTTGGAAACCCCTGAGCTGTAAAAACCTTGTTTTCCTCAAGTCCAATGCTGACCTCTTGAACCCTGCTTTAGGAGGAGACAATCCATGTACATGAGTAGAAAAATTATCTTTAATTGTTTGCTTTAATTAATCTGGCCATGATGATTTGAGTCAGTGGTCTTTCTCTTTAAATCTTTGAGATTAACACTGCCCCTTGCCTCTGAATCACGGGACCCAATAAGAGGCTTCTTCTGAATGGTCTTTTCTTGCCTACTTGAGATCTTCACTAGAAGGTAGCGCTGGCTGAGTTGGTAACACAAAGAGGAGACCACAGTGGCAGGGACAACAGTGGAAACTGCAGTAGAGATGAAAGGGTTCTGAAGAGTTCCAGGGAGTGACAGGAGGCGGAAGCAGGTAGGTAAGTGTTGGGGGAGCCGCTGAGATAAGGAAGAACAGCAGAAGAAGGTGAGAGATGGTGACTGAGGAAAGTGGAAGGTTGTGAGGAGGAGCTGAAGACTGGTGTGGGGAGCTGAGGAAGCCCTGAGTGAGTGTGTGTGGCTAACACAGGCACAGCCATGACAAGGACCCTAGCCTCAGATCCACTGGAAACAGTAAAGCCTCTCAGGGGTCCCTGTGTAGACGTTCATAGTGTGAGAAAAAAATGTACACCTTAGCTTTCTACCCCCAGATATTTACTGCCTAAAGATAGGGCTCCCCTGCAGGGATTGTTCCTGCTGAGATTAGCTAGACCTGCGTTCTTGATCCAGCCCCAAACCCTGCCACCTTGTTTATCAGTATTTAATAGCCCACCTCCTTGTACAGCTGTATGCAATTATCCTGTCTCGCTCTTCAATTGTGTTTGAAAACATGCCTAGCTTCCCAGGTCCTACGGGTTCTCTGTTGTAGAACCTGAGCCACTCAATCATAGCTGTTTCTTTGTCCACAGGCCTGTCTTGTCTTTGTTCTCTTTCTACCCCTTAAGAGCGGAGAGTCCTGATACCCAAGGACCAAGTGCTGTTAACACTGGTTACTGGTAGGAACTAGAGTCCCCACACCCAGTCTTATGAAAACCATAATGCTGGCCACTGCCTGACACCACCAAGGCTGGCTGCTGTCAGAGTTGGGTTAGTCCTGGGTAGTTGGTTGCTGTGTGTGGGGCTTCTGAATCTGTTAGTCTAGCCTGTGGCCCTCTGACTCAAAGGCCTGGAGCTGTCAATCAGGGAAGCTGCCTATTTCCACCCAGATGGAGCAAAAGAATCACAACCTGTGGCCCCAGACACTGACTGGGCTTCTGAGGCTGTGCTTCATCCTGTCCAATGCATAGCCCCTGGGCAGGATTTTCTGTCCACTTGTGGTCTCCCCGTGGCTTTCTCTCCTTGTTATTTAGAACACCTGCTTCATTTTTCTTCTGGGTGTTCTGGCAACTATAAAGGTTTTTGTCACCTTTGTCACCAAAGATGAATCTGGACAGATAAAGTGACATCTGGAAACTATGAACCTGCCACTTCTAATCTTCCCTCAAAGACTGAGTGGCTCTGCTGCAAGGTCTGGCCAGGAGCTGGAGCCCTGTACCCCAGTAAGCTAGGGAGGCTCATGTGCAGAGCTTCAGCTCAAGCCTTGGGCTCTCAAGAGCTATTCTCAAGCAAGCCCGTCTTAGCAGTGGCTGCATTGGGAAGGCCACACCTGCCAAGGGCAAAAGAAGGTCCCGAAAGGCAGGCTGCCTTAGGAAAACAAAAACATCCTAACTGAAACATCAAGATAGGGTGTTCCAAAAATTGTCTGAAGCTTCCCTCTCTATTCCATTCTGATCCTATCCTGTCCACTTCTCTCACTCTTCCCCAGCCTTCTTTCCTGTGTCAGTTTCTGGAAGGCTATGGGGCAGCTGGCTTTCTTCCTCCTACCTGTCAGAACACAGGCCTGCCCCTTTAAGGCCGTGGTCACTCTTCAAAGGCTTGGTCCTACCTCTGTGCAGCTCTCTCTGGGACAGGTAGGAAGCAGTCTGTGCGTAATTTATTGTTATGTAGGCTATGTTGAACTAAATCACATGATGGGAAACTTCCAGCCTCTGTCCCAGTGCCCTCCCCCCAACCCTGCCCCACCAAGTCCATAAAGGTCTACTATTTCCTTTGTTCTTGGGTTTTCTCTGAAGAGGCTCCTCTAACCTCACCCTAACCCTCTCAAGGCTATCTGCCTCTCTTCCTATCTCTCTTATTTCTAATAAAGGTCCTCTCTAAATTTTAAAACCAAGTATCCCTTTAAAGTCTCTGTCAGGGGTGTGTGTACATGTTTATGTGTGTGTCTGTGAGTATGCATCTGTGTATGATGTTACCATTTTTCATCTAATGTTCTCCCACCTTGAGGCCTGATTATGGTTTTGAAATCCCTTCTCCTAATAAACCTTATTTCTAATGAGAAAGCAGTAGCTTTCCTTTCCTGGACTGACTTTCTGTCATTATTGTAGCAACACCTAGCCTTCATGACTTACTGCTGACTGCAGTGAGAAGACAGAAGTAGCGTTCGTTCGTTCTGTGGTTGCCCACAGTGACGGGCCCCTTTGCCGCTTCCCCAAGCCTGAGTTTGTTTGTTTGTTTGTTTTTTAATCCACCCCTCATTCACCCATCTTCTTTCCTTTTGATATCTGTGGTTTTGGCTTTCTGTTTTATCACACAAATGACAGCACAGACCTTCCATTTGCCCCCAGGGTATTCTGCTTGCTTGTTTGGTAGTGGCTTTGTTTTTCAGCCTAGAGAGCAAGGGGCACCATCTGTTTTTTTTTTTTTTTTTTTTTTTTTGGTTTTTCGAGACAGGGTTTCTCTGTGTATCCTTGGCTGTCCTGGACTCGCTTTGTAGACCAGGCTGGCCTCGAACTCACAGAGATCCGCCTGCCTCTGCCTCCCGAGTGCTGGGATTAAAGGCGTGCACCACCACCGCCCGGCTGGCACCATCTGTTTTGATGGACACCTGTGGGGAGGCGCCCTGTCTGGCCACCCCAGCTGCCTCAAGAAGAACTTGTGAGTCCAGGTGGGGCAGCTAGCATGTGGCAATTGAAGAGAGACTCGTGAGGAGTATATTGGGAAATCTGTTCACAGGGTGTGGGCAGGTGTAAGGAAATAACCAGGAGGCCTGTTGGACCAGGGCCTACACCATCTAGTTTTTTCACTTGAGATCCCCCTTTTACCAGGGTCTTATTAAATGTTAAATAATTTTCATATACTAATGAGATGGATGTATTTGTTTATCTCACAAAATACAACCCAAAGATTATATTAATTTGATATTTACATGTTAAGGAATGAAGGCAGGAAAATATTTGCTTTTTTCTTCATGATTAAACTGTTGTACTTTATTTTATTTTTTATTTTTTTGGTTTTTCCGAGACAGGGTTTCTCTGTATATCCTTGGCTGTCCTGGACTCGCTTTGTAGACCAGGCTGGCCTTGAACTCACAGAGATCCGCCTGCCTCTGCCTCCCAAGTGCTGGGATTAAAGGCGTGCGCCACCACCGCCCGGCAAACTGTTGTACTTTAAAAAGAAAAACCTTTGCAATTCATAGCATATGATAACCTCTCAATTGAGCAGAGGTGTTTCTGGCAGCCTTCCTTGGGGCTGTGGTCTGAAGGCCTGCTCTCTGGAAAGTGGAAGTGTTCTGTGTCCAGAACCTCGGATGCAATGAAGCTTTGAGAGTCAGCATTGGTGGGTGCCACCAAAATCCCCCCCTTTTTTGTTTTGTTTTTGAGACAGGGTTTCTCTGTGTATCCCTGGCTGTCCTGGACTCACTTTGTAGACCAGGCTGGCCTCGAACTCACAGAGATCCGTCTCCCTCTGCCTCCCGAGTGCTGGGATTAAAGGTGTGAGCCAGCCTTATATTGATGACTCATGTGCTTTTAAAGCTTTGTCCATTTTATGTTCAGAAATTTTTTAGAGTTGCCAATCCTCCCCCCCCCCCACACACACACGGTTACCCTGTGTCTGGGGGGGGGTGTCACAACCTGCAGCTTAAGAAACTTTGATTTGGTTGTGTGACTTGCCTGAAACCACACAGTTAAGCTCTCTCAGGGACTGAGTCAGGTACCAGGGCCCCTGGCTAGGATTCTGCCTCTGGGTTTCGATAGCTGTCAAAAAATTCAAGAAAGCAAAACCCACACCTGGTTATTGCCATTCCACTCATGAGTCTAGGAAAGACCTGAAATTAGTCTTGTGTACAAATGACTTTTCCACTACAAGTTTTCATTTATCAGTTGGGTGATGGTAGCACACACCTTTAATTGAAGAACTGGGGAGGCAGAAGTAGGTGGATCTCTGAGTTGGAGGCCAGCCTGGTCCATTACAGATCAAGTTCCAGGACATCCAGGCTAATAAAGAAAACCTGTTTTGAAAAACAAAACAAAACAAAATAATATATATGTGTATATAAATATAAATATATATATATTTCTGTTTACTCAAAGCACACACTGTTTTTTTTTTAAACCATAGCTTTCGATTTCATTCACAGCAAGCCTTTTTAAAAGCAAAAGTTTGGAGTCTGCTTAAGTGTATTCAAAAAAGATAATGGGAAACTGAGATTGCATCTACTCCAAGGAGATTATGCTCTTCTTGATCCAGTATTTATGAAATGGAAAGAAAAGATGATCTCTAATTTATTTAGAGATCATCATAACTACTTTAACTCACACATGTACTAAAGCTAGTACACAGAAATCTCCCATCATTCACTCAAAGAAAAATTGAATGGAAAGGAAATCATGTGCACGTGTTGCTGACCACCCTGAGTGTGTGAAATGTGGTGACTTTTGCTTCCTTCTTACTACATTCTTAAAATCTAGTGCTTCCCTAACAATAAGAGCATTTTTCCAACAATCGATGACAATTCACAGTTTTAAAAAGTCATTATGGGGGCTGGAGCGCTGGCTGCTCTTCCAGAGGACTTGGGTTCAATTCCCAGCACCCACGTAGCAGCTCACAACTGTCTCTAACTCCCATCCCGGGGGATCTGACACCCTCACATAGGCATACATGCAGGCAAAACACCAATGCACAGAAGATAAAAATAAATAAAAAAAATTTTAAAAGTCACTGTGATAACTTCATGAGGGATTCTTTAGAGCAGCCTTTCCTACACACATGACTTTAGACACATCATTTTTCTTAGGAATCTGTCCGAAGGAAGTAATTCTACCCCAGAAAATACTGCAGGCAGGAAGATATTCCCTGCAG
This sequence comes from Lophiomys imhausi, assembly GCA_907164525.1. NCBI lineage: Eukaryota > Metazoa > Chordata > Mammalia > Rodentia > Muridae > Lophiomys > Lophiomys imhausi. Next base: position 447,008 of record CAJQZJ010003646.1, on the reverse strand, counting down.
AGAAAAAGCGGAATCCACTTGAGTGTTTGACAGTGTAATGAATCCACAGTCTAGATATGTAGCTCGATTGGTCCTGTGCTTGCCTAAATGCAGGAATACCTGGGTTCCATTTCTAATGCCACTTAAATTGGGCGTGGTGAACACACCTGTAATCCCAGCACTTAGGTGGAGACAAGAGGATCAGAAGTTCAGGGTCATCCTTTGCTACTTAGTGACTTTGTAGACAAACTTGGGTTACATGAGAGCCTGTCTCAATAAAAAGATTAAATGAAGTGTTTCAGCAAGTCAGTACTACCAAGTAGTCATTCAGAAAGAAATCTTTGACAAAATGTATGTGCGAATGTGTGAGTGGAGAAACTCATTGTCCACAACTGACTATAAAGTACTACTTAAACTGTGTTTTAAACCCTGTGATAAGAACATAACGATTGGTGGGGGATGGTAACTTTTTTCTTGATTTTTGAAAACAGATTTTTTTTTTTTTTTGAGACAGGGTTTCTCTGTGTAACAGCCCTGGCCATCCTGGACTCTTTGTAGAACAGGCTGGCCTCGAACCCACAGAGATCCTCCTGCTTCTGCCTACCGAGTGCTGGGATTAAAGGTGTGTACCACCACACTGGGCGAAAAACAGACTCAATGTATTTATCTTACATTTGTGGTTTTGTTTTGCTCCCTTTTGTTTTGAAAGAGTATCATTTTGTAGCCCACACTGACCGCTAACTCCTGACCCTCCTGCCTCCGCCACATTAGTACTGGGGTGACAGGATTCTATCATCATGCCTGGCCTGCATTTCTTATTACATTTATTCACTTTTTAGGCTTTTGAGACGTTTTGCTACTCACCATATGGTTCAAGCTGGTCTCGAACTTGCAGTGATCCTTCTGCATCACCCTTGCATTTATAACTTTGAAACCAGCAATCACTTAAAGGGAAATTGTTTCTAAGTCACAGTGTAGCACAGAAGCCTAATGCTGGCATCAGAACAGGACGGAAGGTTTCTACTATTTCCTGTTCTTGTTGCTGTAGCAAATACCTAACAAAAACAGCTTAAGAAGCAAAGTGGTTACTTTGACTCAAGTTTGAGGGGCCGTGTTCCTTCATTGTGACAGGGAAGGCGTGAGGGTGGAAGGAAAACCTTTTATTTCATTTTGAGTTCATAGGACTGGACCTGCTTTATCTAGTGACCCCGAGAAACCACTAGTCCCAGGCACCAGCTCCAGGAACTGGCCATTAAATTCCCCACCCCAAGAGCAGCCAATCAGGAGATAGCTACCCATCTAGCTATGTAACCACCTAGCTGGGTCCCCAATCAGATTAAAGGTTACCTAACCTTTGCTGGAATTCCCTTTTTGCTTTAAAAAGGCCTGCACACCTTGGTTTTGGGTCACCATTTTGTATGAATGGTTGACCCCTGAATGCTGGTTGTTCCTGCAGAATAAACGCTCTTTGTTTTTTGCATGCTATTTGAGTCTGGGGTCTTCAGCGATTCTTGGACCCTTAACGGAAAGGAGCAAGAGGCAGCTGGTCACACTGTATCCATGGTCAGGAAGCAGAGAAAGATTAAGGGTGGTCATTAACTTGTGTTCTCTTTTTAGTCAGTCCAGGAGTCCCACCCATTGGGTGGTACCATCCACATTAAGGTGAATCTTCCCATCTCAAACAAACTCATCAATATGATCCCTCTTGGGGACACCCAGAGACAACCCAGTCTACATCATTTGTCATAGGTCTATTCAAAGCCTTATCTCCTAGGTTACTTTGGATCCTGTCAAATCGATAGCATTAGCTGTCATGCGGACAGTTGTCATTTTTTGTTTATTCATCCCAAAACCTTTACTTTGTGCTGGACTCTAGGTAGCTGTGATTTCTGTGATATTAGACATGACCAGGATCCAGGCACTGAGGATATGCAGCTCTGCATGGATGCTCAACATACAGTAAAGACGTGTACCCCAGAGGTTGAGCTTTCTTTGTGGCAAGTCCTCTAGCCATTGTAGGATGGAATAGTGGAAAATATCTTTCCTTTTTAAAAGATACCTGAAGTTGAGATAGGGCCCAGATGGGCTGGGGGGTGAGGGACACAACCGGACTTTGGCCCAAGCTGCTCTGGGTTGCAATACTGCCACGTCCACCTATGGAGCACATGTCTCCTTGGCAGGTTACCAGCTTCCTTATGGGAAAACAAGAGTGCTAGACAGGGTTCTCTGGTGGAAAAGAGCCAAGAGAATGTGTATGCATATATTATAAAAGGATGTTTCTTGAGTTGGCTTACATGACAGGGACTGGATAGTCCAGCAATGGCTATCTCAGGGTGGAGTAGTAGAGAACCAGGTTCCTGTCCAGGAAATTGGCCATTTTTTAACAGTCTCAACCCAGTGCCCAAAGCCAGCAATCTCCCAGAAGCGTGGCTGGTGTTAAGTCCTCAATGAAAGGTCAAAGGTGCCCGAGTCTAATGTCAGCGGCAGCAGGGTTAGTGGAAGCCACTCAGAATGGAGAGGGGCCTCCTGGCTCACAATTCTGCCTTCCTTTTATTTGTTTGTTTGTTTGTTTGTTTGTTTATTATTTTTTAAACGTCTGTTTTGTGTGGGGTGTTGGTGTGTATCACAGTACCCGTGTGCAAGTAGGACAACTTGCAGGAGTTTGTTCTTTCCTTCCACCATGTGGCTTCTGGGGCTCAAACTCTGGTCTTGAAGCCTGGTAGCAACTTGCTGAATCATCTCACTGCCCTGTCCCCCATCCCACTTCCTCCAGGCAGCTGGCCTGCTTTAAGGTGTTGATCCCATTCAAGGCTGGTCCTTTCTGCCCATTCACCATTTCGTGTGTCAGCTTTCTTTGGAAATGCTCTCACGGACATATAGGTGCCACTCTTTCTTCAGTCCTAGGTCTCTCAGTCAAGCTGACCTCAGGTGTGTCAAAGCTGCCACACAGCTTGTTAGGGCCTGGCCTGCTGTAAGCCAGATGCAGCTTTTTCTTGAAAGGTGTTTTATGTAACGCCTCCCTCCATCCCTCCAGAGTCCCTTCCTTTAGGCCATGTGAAGATAAGACTGTCAAAGTCAAACACATTAGGACTCCCTGCTGGTGGGGGAAGTCCCCACCTCCTTGTACAGCCCTTCCTCTGGTTTGTAGGCACTTGAAATCCACCCTCAGAAAGTCAGTCCTTTGCATCTTCCCATCTGTTTGGCCCTTACATCTTTATGCAGAAGTAAGACCTTGTTGCACTGCCCTCCATGGAAGCAATGGTTTATGGACTATTCGGAAGGAAGGAAGGAAGGAAGGAAGGACAGGGCATAGCAGGCCAGTGGAACAGCCCCAGTAAAGGCTCTAAGGGGTGCAGCTACTGTGTCCAGGATGTCTGAGTGAAGTCTGAGGGGCCCACAGATTTGAGGACAGGGTACATGGTCTGTGTGTGGGAATGCAGGTTAAGGAAAAGGTTAGGGCAGTGCTGTGTGGAAGGGTGTGAGTTGGAACCTGTGTGGTTTCCTTTGGAGGTGGCTGTTCCTGTAGGGCCTTGAGGCAGTATCCGTTCTCCTCCACCACCGCTGTCAGTCACTTCTGAGTAGGTGCGACTAGCTGCTCTGTCTGGGGATGCCCCTTGTTTGGAATGTATACAGTTGTAATGGGACAAGTGTGTCTGTGCTTCTGGGTTAAAAGGGGAACAAGAAGACACTCTCCTAGCCAGCAAAGCAGCAAGGCCCCAGTTCCATCAAACCTTTTGTGGCTTAGAAGCAGACCCCAACTCCAGCTCCCACTTTTGCTGTGTGGCATGTGGCTGTTTTCTCAACTTCTACGGCATACCCATTTTTCCCAAGTATGGACTGAGACTAGAACACTTATGTTGACAGCTGGAAGTTTTGTCTACCAACACCCTCTGCTTCTCTGGGCATCTTTGTTCCTATTTCTTGGGGATGCTTCAACACCTGTGGTACCAGTCTCTCAGGATTTTACATCTGAGGGAAGGGGGTTTGACAGGCCTGCATCTGCCGACAGATATCAGAACATGTCTGTGGGTCTAAGGCATATTGCCCCTAATAGCCAGCCCTCTAGGGCTTCAGCTAGACTAGCCCATACCACCTTTGCTGAGAATCAACTTGGATTCAGCTCAGCAGAGCCCATATTTCCAGTGTCTGTCAGGCTAACAAGAGGTCAGAGAAGTTTCTTCTGATGCCAGAACATAGGTGTCCAGTGGCAGCTGTTGGGGGCATCTGCCACTTCAGGAGTGATCTTGGTGGCATTGTGAGGTGGTGTGAGTGGGCTCCTCACAGGCATCCTCCAACTGCAGGCGGCACACTTGGCATGGGCCCAAACCTTGCTCTTCATTTACTCTTCGGTGGGTTGAGAGGCCATGCATCTCAGAGTTTCATCATGCCTGAAACCAGACCGTGGGGAGGCCAAGGGCTCCTTTGGCTTCAGGACTCACCCTGTTACTGGAATGTTTAGGGTCAAAGCCCGGAGCCTTGTAGCCCCAATGAGCTAGACTCAGCCATTTGTCATCAATATGGCAGTTGAAGAGACAAGTAATAGTGGGAAACAGAGAAAGATTTATTCAGTGTGGCCACATGGTGAAGAGGAGCAAACAGGCTGGTGACCACACTCCCCCTGATCCAAGCCCATCTTCAGAGTCCTGACATGAAGTTCAGGTTTACATAGAGGGCCCAAGACTTTATAGCTAAACAGTTCTGCTTAAGATGTGGTCCTGCTCGTCATTGTCTGACCAGTTGACAAAACAGTATGAAATGTCTTCCTGAGAGGTAAGTTCCTCCTTCCTGTAGCATGAGACACCTGGGGGGAAATTTTAATTCCTTGAGGTGCATTATCTCATTAGTCTGATAGTGTAAGTTCTCTTTAACATATCGTCTTTCCTTCCTTTCTTTACAACATTATGGCTTTCCTGGGCTTTCTGGTCAGCACCGACTCTCCTACTCTCGAAGTCGGGGCTGTCGTACAGCAGACAGGAGAAGCCACAAATAATCCTTACAGTGACTGTGTCCCAACTATGCATGTATTACACATAAAACCAATTGTTTATCTGAGGTTCATTTCTATGTAGCCATCTGGGCTGCACATTTGTTAAATCTTGTGACCTCAGATGGGTTAGAGTCACTGCAGGGCCTTGCTTTCACCTTGGCTTGCTGACTCCCATGTTTTTTCCTAGTATCTTTGCTTGTCTAATTTTTCCTTGGCATGCTGGTCTTGGGGGACTTGGATGAACATGAGGAGTCAGGAACAGGGTGTGGGTATGCCTAACTTGCAAACATGGAGTGTCATGGAGTTGGCATGGTCCTGGAAGTGGCCTCCTCTCTAGCTCCTCAGACTCACATCAGGGAGGGACAGAAGCTACTTTCCATAGGCTCTGACTTAGAACGCAGTTCCCAAGAGTGAGGACAATCTAAACCAATTCCCTCATTCTAAGGCACTCAAAGGTTCATGGGGATACAAGGGATCATGCAGGCTCCTGCTGCCTCTTTCCAGAGCCCCAGGTTCTAAGGATGGCAGATGGAGACACTGTTCTATGTGTCTCCCTGGAGAGTTCTTTACCTGGCCTGGGAGCTTATTTAGTTTCTGTGCTTTTGTGGGGACAAGAGAGCCATGGGCTTGGTGGCAGCGAGCCTAGAGCTGTTCCTGAAGGAGTGGGCCCTGAGGATGGGGTAGAGGGAAATGCAAATGTGAGGGACAGAGAGACACATGCCCAGAGTGCTGGGGTGGGAGCTGTCTGAATGCAGGCAGGCAGGTGAGTCAGCAGGAGCCATGTGCAGACTCACCCGTGTCTCAGCTTCTCTTAGGGTGGAGGGCTGCCACAGGGACTGAGGGAACTAGAAAGAAAAAGACAGTGCAAGTGTCTTAGTGGGAAGTCTGTGAGAACAGGGGTGAGGGACAGGCCCTGGATATTGTGGGCAGGCCTCTGGCCAGCTTCCCAGGTGCCCAGAGAATCTGGGGTGACCTGGATACCACCATTCCTGACCCTGTGGCTCTCATTGCTGCCAGCTTCCATCTGGCTCCAGGAAATAAAGATCAGGAACCTGAGTCTCTTTGTGTATGGGGGTGGGGATGCTGGTGGATAAGGAAGTCCTGTTTAGGCACGCTTTGGGAAACTAAGTCACAGACACAAGAGTACTCTTTAAAAGCTATTCTTTCAGAACATGCTAGAATTAAAGAATCCTACTGTAACAGTAAATTTTTATTTATCAAACATATTTATTAATACTTAACAATTACCTAACAATTGCCTATAAAATTCCTAAATCCTAAAACCCAAACCCTAACTCTAAAACCTAGCACTTAAAACCTCTTAATACCTACAAAACAACCATTTAACATTAACCTAAAGTTTCTTAAAATGATATTTTCCTCTGGGTGTGGATCCTTATGAATGGCTGGTCTTCATCTAATCTTTCAGTCTTAAAGTCTCTGAATTTCGTTCCGTCAAATCCTAAGACAGTCTATCAAGCAGGAATTGCCCCTGTGGTCCTAGATTCTAACTATATATCAGATGAAAAGTTTCCTAGGCTCACCATTCAGATGCTTTAGGCCTGCAAGGGACTTGCTTCAGTGTTCTGTCCAATCCGAAGCCCCTGGGCTCCGAGAGGAGACAACTTCTCACCTATATGCTTCAGAATACCAGGGAGAATCCATCTCCAGACCTGCAATGAGCCAATACAAGGTGAAGCCTCCCAGTGAGACTGTGATGCAAGTTTCTCTGCCAGAGAGGAGGAGGTGAGACAGGAGGAGGAGAGAATGAGCGCCTCTGTCCATGTGAATCTTGACTTAAATATCTTCACCTGTTGTAATGAATTGGCAACATGATTTTCGGCAGAAGCTTTCGAGGGCTTCCAAGTCACATCCCTGGGCAATGTCTCTCCATAGCTTTTCTTGCAGAGGCCTGAGGAGCAGCGGGCAGTCTGGAGATTGTGTGATCTGTTGTCATGGATACCCGGCACCGTCATCCATCCTTGGCAGGTTCCCAAGGACATGCCACCTGGGACGTAAATGTTTTACCTTAAAGTCCAGGCTTTTTTGTTATTCCAAGAACTCTATGCTATTAAATGCCATCACGAACCCCACCACACCCTACCCCACAAGGTGGACATGTTTCCAAATAGCCCATCCCTGGAAGTCAGACATAATCTTCTATCTTATTTTATTTTATTTTTTTTACATTGACCAGTGGTGGGTGGGTCCTTTCAGAAGTTAACACTGAGGGTTGTAATTATTGCCCAGCCCTGTATCCCTGGTTAGTTCAGTTCACAAATTGGTCCGTGTCCACAGGAGCACCTCAGTATTGTCCTTGTTTATAGGGAAGAAATAAATGGGAACACAAAGATGCTTGGCAGTTATAGCAGGAAAGAGGACCCAGGTAAGCTCTCACCTGGGCTGAAGTCCATCAGGTTTTGTTAAGAATTGCAACAGGAAAAGCTGACCTGAATTGCCGAGTCTGTGTTGGGGAACTTAGTGGGTCAGTGAAAGAATTTACTGTTCAGATCAGAGTTGGGAAAAGGACAAGTTTATTTAGTACACTGAAAAGAGCAGCAGCAGAGGCAATAACAGAACACAGCAATATGGACTCCCTACAGTAGAGTGATCCTCATTGGGTTAGTGTAAGATGCTGCCAAGCATTTCCAGTAAGATTCCCTCCATGCAAATGAGGACAGGCTGCGTGTGTGTGTGTGTGTGTGTGTGTGTGTGTGTGTGTGTGTGTGTGTGTGTGT
>CAJQZJ010003646.1:416239-439294 GCA_907164525.1 Lophiomys imhausi | reverse complement strand
TGTGTGTGTGTGTGTGTGTGTGTGTGTGTGTGTGTGTGTGTGTGTGTTCCCTGTGGAGTAACGTTGGCAAGCCAGGCCATTCTGCTGTTTGCTATTCTACTATTTGGGTGTAAGAGAGCCAGTTTTTTTGTTTTGTTTTGTTTTTGTTAGTTTGTCTGGGGAAATGCTTCCTGGATATGGCTTGTACAGGGGACACATTCCTTTTCTGTTGGCTCAATCACAGTCTTCTCAAAATGAGCCCATTAACCATTTGTCTTAATAATGTAGACGTATTCTGAAAACATGAGGAAGAAATGCATCCCTGTGAATGTGGGGAGATGTGATACCAGCCAGTGTAGGAAAGAGGTTGGGTGCATGGCTGCTCCCAGGGGAAAAAAACTTGTGCATGTGGGGGGGCATGCAACTAAGTACAGTGATTGCTACCCTGACACCAGGGAAAAGCAACACAAGGAAGGAAGGGAGGGAGAGATGGAAGGAGGGAGGGAGGAAGGAAGGAAGGCAGTTAGGCTTATTCCGGCTAACAGTTTGAGGGTACCATCCTCATGTCAGGGAAGGTATGGCAGCAAGTGTAGGAGGCAGCTGATCACCTTGCATCCCAGTCCAGAAGACTGAACAAAAAGGAAGTGAGCTGAGCCCTAGAATTCATCTCTGTCTTCTTCCTGACATCAAACTTCTGCTTAATTTTGGTCATCTTGGTCTTCCTTAGTCACATCTATGTGGTTTTATTATGGGCATCTTGTCCAGTGGCCTGGTTTTGGAGATCTTAGCTTAAAAAAAAAAAAGAACCAACCAAATAAAATCCAAACAAAGCAAACAAAATCCTGCTATACTCCATGACAGAGTGGGAACTAGAGGAAAACCTGTCAAGGGAAGAAAAGCACGAAGCTGAAATCATGACTCAAGTCTCCCTGTTGTTGGCTCAGGCCATGTGCTTCTCTGTAGAAAAATATTTTTCTCTTTCATTCATTCATTTATGCCTTCTTTCTTTCTTAGTTCTAATTTTTATTACTTCTTGAATTAATTTAAGTTAATATACAAAGTGATAGGTTTCATTATGATCTTTCCATATATACAGGTCATAATGCTTTGTTCTTTTTAAATATTTATTTATGCGTGTGTATCTGTGTGTATACAAGGTGTACATGAAGTCACAAGAATACCCTAGCTTGTGTATGGAGGTCAGGGAACAACCTCTGATGTTGGTCCTCACCTTCCACCTTTCTTTCTTTCTTTTTTTTTTTTTTTGTTTTTCGAGACAGGGTTTCTCTGTGTAGCCCTGGCTGTCCTGGACTCACTTTGTAGACCAGGCTGGCCATGCACTCACAGAGATCCACCTGCCTCTGCCTCCCAAGTGCTGGGATTAAAGGCGTGCGCCACTACGCCCGGTTTACCTTCCACCTTTCTTAAGGCAGGATGGATCTCTCTGCTCTTTCCTGTTGCACTGTAGACTGTGAGCTGGGCTTTGAGCTTCTAGAGGAGTTGTTTGTTCCTGTTTCTGGTCTCACCACTGGAGTGCTAGGATTACAGGGACATAACCCTGCGACTCAGGCTTTGGGGACAAGCACTTTTACCTGCTGAGCCATCTCTCTGGCCTACGTCTGACTCATGTGCTCCACAGCCATCCTGTGCCATCTTCCTTGTCCTCCTCTTTCTAGGTGCTGTCTGCTTTCATATCACATGAGTTTTGTTACCATTTCCTTTTTTCCAGCATTTTCTCCTCTTAAGATCTGTTCATCCTGTCTCACAATCCCATTTTTAGTTTTTTTTGTTTGTTTGTTTGTTTTGTTTTTGGAGACAGGGTTTCTCTGTGTATCCTTGGCTGTTCTGGACTCACTCTGTAGACCAGGGTGGCCTTGAACTCACAGAGATCCACCTGCCTCTGCCTCCCAAGCACTGGGATTAAAGTCGTGTGCCACCACCCTCCGGCCCATTCCTAGTTTTATGGCACGCACACACAATTTAAAACCTGCATATGAGAGAAAAACATGCAGATTTTGTCTTTCTGAGCCTGGCTTATTTCACTTAATATGAACAAATGATGCCCTCATCATAGGTGCCCCTGGTATCTGTGAACCCTTTTTTGTGACTCTTGGGGGGACACTCCCAGAATTCAATGTCTGCTAGGGAAGGGGGCTTTTCAGGCTCCCTCCTTAAACTTCTAAGAAATGAATTGCTGTGTGGTTAGATCTTGAGATACTGGGCCACATCACAGGAATTGTTCCAGCCTTTCCCGAATGTGGTGGGAAGTGTGACTAGCTTTGCCAGCCAGCCAGCCAGCCAGCCAGCCAGCCAGCCAGCCAGCCAGCCTTCTCTTTCACTGTCCTTAGCTGTGCTGCACACCTGGCAAGCCCTGCCTCTCTAAGTATCCTTCCTCACCTATGCTAGTTAGCTGTGGATTTAAGCACCTGGAGTTCAGAGAAGTCAATCTTGTGAGTGAAAATCAGATGTCTGCTTATTTCTAACCTGAATTGCCCTCCTTAAACAAACTATTGCAAGCTGGGTGTTTGGGTGCACACCTGTAATACCAGCATGGAAGAGGCAGACGTAGAAAGATCAGGGATCCAAGACCTGCCTACTGTGGCTGCATTCCAAACTTATGGCCATCCTGAGCTGCAGGAGACCCCGTCTCAAAACAACAGCAAAACCAAAACCAAAAAGGCTGTGTCTGAACGCCAAAGAGGCAACATAAAATTCACCATCCACGTGAGAGCAATAGGAGAGGTTTCAGACACAGACACAGGGGAAAACAGGCACAAACCAGGACACGTGTCCGCTTCGTCGGCAGGCTTGTCCTTTGTATTTCACCATTTTATTTCCTGTTTGCTTGGCTTTCTTCTGTTGGTGAGAGGAGAGTGTGGCCAGATCTGACAACCTGAGCCAGGCCCTGAACATATCTGCAACCCTGAAAATCAGTGCCTTCACTTTGAGTTTGATCTCTTTCCAGTTTATTATTATTATTATTATTATTTTTTAGTAAACCCAGTTTATTTAAAAAATGCACAAAGCACTCCTCTTGTTTTTCTCATACCGAAGCCCAAAGTTTTGCATTCTTCAATTTTGTAATACACACACACAAATATATATATATTATAATGTTTAATTGTTTTTTAAAATTTATTTATTTTTTGTTTCAGGTTACATCTCCATCATAGTGTCCTTTTTCCACCCTTCCCAGTCCCGCCCTCCCACCCTCTACCCCCTAACCCTTCCATCCCACTCCTCTGGAGGGAGTGTCCCTACATAACAGTCCCCCCGCCCCAGTTCAGCAGTCCTATGAGGGTCAAGAGCCTCCTCATGCACTGGAGGCAATGAACCCACACACCTATGGTCACCTAATTTTTGACAAAGAAGCCAAAACCGCACAATGGAAAAAGGACAGCATCTTCAACAAATGGTGCTGGTCCAACTGGATGTCCACCTGTAAAAGAATGAAATTAGACCCATACCTATCACCTTGAACAAAACTTAAGTCCAAGTGGATCAAAGACCTTAACATAAGCCCGGTCACACTAAATCTACTAGAAGAGAAAGTCGGAAAAACCCTCGAACTCATTGGCACAGGTGACAACTTCCTGAACAGAACACCAACAGCTCAGGCTCTAAGACCAACAATCAATAAATGGGACCTCATGAAACTGAAAAGCTTCTGTAAGGCAAAGGACACTGTCATTCGAGCAAAATGGCAGCCTACAGACTGGGAGAAAATCTTCACCAACCCCACATCTGACAAAGGGTTAATATCCAAAATTTACAAAGAACTCAAGAAATTAAATGCCAAGAAACCAAATAATCCAATTAAAGGAAAAGAGCTAAACAGTTTTTTATTTTTTAAAAAGTTTGTTTTTTGGTGCCTGTGCAGGTGCCAAGGGAGCTAGAAGGGTGTCAGATCTCTTGGAGTTACAGGCTTTTGTGAGTCACTGAAACTCTGACTCTGATAGAGCACTATGCGCTCCTGACAGAACCGCTGAGCCGGTTCTCTTTCTATTTCAAAACTTAGGACCCTGCATGTCTGTGATACAGTGCAACACTGAGCTGTCCCTTAAACCTATCAGCAATTACAGCGTTATCTCTGGGGTCCCAAAGGAAGTGAAACAGGACAAGGAACAGAGGGACAGAGTTCCTACTCCCATTCCAGCTCCCAGCCAGGTAATGGAGCAGGGTGGGGAGAGAAAAAGCAGGGCTCTGCTGGACAGGCATTAGGAAGCAGCCAACCACCTACCATAGTCAGGCTGAATCATTGATCCAGACATTATGGAGGCCAGGGAGAAAAAAAAACCAAGGGCAGAAGCACAATGTCCACCCATTCCCTGAAAGGGGAGCAGAAGGATGATGAGCCAGTCAGGCACTGAGATAGGCAAGGACTGACGTTGGTAAGGGTGTTTTAATGATTTCCTGAAAAACTCCTGGCAGGTGGTGGCTGGGGCCAGCCTTCACAGCCGTTTCTGTGTCCTCCTGCCTCTGATTTCTTTTGTTTCCAATTCTAACATCAAGCATGTCCTTTCTTGTCCTAGACTTTTAAAAGCTATCTCTATGATTTTCATTCCTTTCCTACAGCTGATTTTCACAGGACCTCAGGAAATAATTTCCTCATCCTTGGGATCTTGTGTAGACAGTCAGGCCAGGAAACAGATGGGGGTTTTAACTCAGGTTCTGCTTTGTGTAACTGCAAAAAGATTCTACATAGCCATAGCCATCCTTTTAGACTCCCAATGCCTTGATGGAAATATTATTTACTCTTTGCTGGTTTCAGGGCCATGGTGTAAAGACACCCCCAGTCTGCATGGCATAATTTTAAATGTAATTTTAAAAGCAATGAGGCTTCTAAATTTCCTTGTCTTGTGTGTTCCCATAATGGGGACATTGTCTGCCCAAGAGCAGTGAAACTTACAACGGCATGTCACAGTGTCCACCAGGGAAGATTCCTATCTCTGAAAAGTTTACTGTTTTCCCCTTCCTCTTCCTTCTTTCTTTTCTTGAGATAAGGTCTTGTGTAGCCCAGACTGGCCTCAGACTTGCATTGTAGCTGTGGATGATCTTGAACTTCTGATCCTCCTACCTCAACTCCAGGTGCTGGGATTATTGGCATATGCACAGTATTGTGTAACATTTTGCTTCCAAGGTTGAAATATCCATCCTTTCTACAGGGACGCTCTTTAAGCAGGGAGATAAACAATCCAAAATAGGTTCAGGAAGTCCCTGAAACTGACCAAATTCACCAAGCCCCTTCCTCCCAGAGTTAAGCAATAAAGCTGCAACAAGAGTGAGACCAGACCACATGGAAGAGACAGAAACCAGTTGAGCTCCCTAGAAGAGGTGTCAGACTAGAGTCACTTCGAAAGGAGAGTTTTTAACCTGTTGGTCTTCAGTTTGTGCAGTGTGCTCCAGGTTCCCGGCTTTTGTGAGCTGTCACTGTGCCGGGTGGGATTTGGTGATGCAGTTGTCTTTGATTCATTTCTGCTCCTGTAAGTAACCCCTTACCCATATAAAGTAACCCCAATAAAACTCATTGGTTCACCAAGTTGGACTTGGAGGTATCTATACTTCCATCTGTCTTGGGATCCCCATCTGCGGTAAGTAGATAGGATCTCTCCAGGAGAAGTTTCATCACACACCAGCCACCACTCCGTTTTATTAGAACTCAGGGCTTTTTGAACACTAGGCAAGTGCTCTACCAACTGAGCCACATCCCCAGCCTCACCTCCATTTAATTAAACACACACACACACTTTTTTTTTTTCTTCTCCAAGACAAGGTCTCACTATGTAGCTCTGGCTGTCCTAGAACTTACTATCTACACCAGACTCGCCGTCTGGCCTCAAACTCACAGAGATCCACCTGTCTCTGGCCTTCCAAGTGCTGGGATAAAAGTGTGCACAATTACACCTGGTCTCCCCCTGACACCCCAGTGTTTTTGAGACATGATTGGTTTTGTAACTTGCTATGCACCCCAGGCTGGCCTTGAATTCAACATCTTCCTGCCTCAGCCTCTTAAATTCTAGTATTACAGACATGTACCACCAAGCACAGCTGTTTTGTTTGTTTGTTTTTGTTTCTTCTTGACAGAGTCATACTTTGTAGCTGAGCCTGCTCTAGGACTCACCTGTAGCCAAGGATGACCTTAGACTTGTGATTCTCTTTTCCCCATCTCCTGATTGCTAGGATCACAGTCATGAACCGCCATGGTCACAACATAGTTTAAAACATAGCTTTAAAAGCCGGGTGGTGGTGGCGCACGCCTTTAATCCCAGCACTTGGGAGGCAGAGGCAGGCGGATCTTTGTGAGTTCGAGGCCAGCCTGGTCTACAAAGTGAGTCCAGGACAGCCAGAGATATTCAGAGAAACCCTGTCTCGAAAAACCAAAAAAAAAAAAAGACAAAAAAAAAACATAGCTTTAAAAGCCCTTTTCTTAATTGTTAGCTCCTCAAAGATTCAGTGTAGACCATGAATATGTTGGTTGAGTGATTCCAGTCTGAAGAGTTCCTCGTGGATTGAGCAGGGTGAGGTGTGTAAGAGTCACTCTCTAAGCGCCCAGCACCTTGTTGTCTGCATGGAACTGTAAGAAGGGTGGGAGAGATGTGTTTTGTGGAAGAGTGGGCTAAGGGAGGCCAGAGGATGCAGTGGAATCTAGGACATGATAGAGAAGAATTGAAAAGAAAAGAATTGAAGCTGTTCAGATGAAAGTTTGAGACCCAGGTTCAGGGTAAGAGAGTGGTGTGGAGCACTGGCCTCGAGACAGACTGGCCACCTTGCCTCAGTATCACAGAACTGTGACCTTCCACGCTATGGCAAACCACCCATGAAAACAACTTAAGAGTTAGGGGAGGTGAATTATATTTCAGATCTTGATCTGAATATTATATTTTTTGATCCCTGGCCCTGGGTGAGGGTCACAGGACTGACTGTTCATCAAACAGTCATCAGAGCGAGCCCAGAGTCACCAGCAAGGGAAGGTGAATACTATTCCAACTCATGATAAAGAAAGGTTAAATCTGTGGAAGAGCAAGGGGTCCAGATGAGGTGGAAGATGGTGCCCTGTTGGTGTTTGGGAAATACAACAACTGCCCTTTAGAAATGTGGGGAAACCTCTTTCCAGCTTTCCTTGGAGAGGTGCCCCTGTTTCACAGGCCTTCCTGCATCACATTCCCTCAATTCTTCTACCTTGCTTTAATCCTCACCCTTCCCCCCAGCCACGCCCCTCAATCCAGTGTCATCTCCGGATTTCTGCTTAATATGCAAAGTCTCCAGCATTCCTGCAGGGTGCTCATTTCCTAAAAAGGCATGGAACTAAGCTAAGCTGGGTGAAGAGAACGCAAAAATCCATCAAAAACTGACAGAGACGAGTGGCTGATTGAAACATCTGAGTCTTCGAGTATCAGACACTCTGTGAGATCCTTCATCCCACGGGGTGGGCGGGCAGGGAGGACCGGGAATACAAAACTGGGAGAGAAGCCGGAACGTAACCGGAAGATAAATAGACAAAGGAAGGATTTTCCCAGCCTGCCCGAGTGGCCAAGCAGTGAGTCAGCAACAGTCATCACACTGCAGTTCGGGATAATCGGTAATCTTGGGCAACAGGCACTGAATCGAAGCTTTTTTTTTTATTTAAATCAACAGAAAAGACTACCATGGGGAAGATTCTACAAGAAAGGAGCAATGTGGTGGGAGGGCTGGAGGCAGGGCAACAGGAAGCCCAGCATTTTGGGTGTGACTGATAGAGAAGGAAGCTCCCAGGGAAGCAGGGATGCTGTAGGCAGGGGAGACCTGACCCTGTGTCGGCCTCCTTCCCAAACCAGGGCACTTCCTCACCTTAAGCTTTCTGTCCTTTCTATATGGTATTGGACTCAGTGGTATCTTGTAGACATTGAGTAGCTAAAACTCAGATCCTAGTGTGAATTCTGACCATCACCACACAGCAAAGTAGCTTTGGGCAGACTTGCCCTCCGAAGCTTCGCTTACTCACTGGGCCTGTGGACTGGGGTCGCCACACCCACCTTAGTGTCTCCATAAAGTGAGCTGAGTGAGGAAGAGCCGATCCCTGTGTCAGACAGACGCCAGTGTACTTATCATGTCTTTCTCTTTCTGTTCCCAGATTTTTCCCTGAGCATATTTTTTTTCTTTTTGGAATCAGTCTCAAGCTATATTTTTGGCAGGTGTGTAAAAAGAAGCTCTCTGAGACAGGTTTGGTAGTTCACAACTATGCTCTTGGTTTGTAGAGGCAGGAGTATCAGAAGTTCACAATCAACCTTGGCTACATAGCATGTTACAGGCCAGCCTGTCTCAAAAAACAAACAAACAAACAAACAAACAAAAAAAAAACCCAAACTCAAGCAACAAGAAGAGTAAAACATTTAATACGAAATTGTGTTTATAGTTAAGCATTGACCATATTCCCTAGTAATCGTCACTCTGGAGGGTTTGGCCAGACTGCAACTCTCCCCCACCACCCCCCAGTTTCCGTCTTGCATCTGAGCTTTTCAAACTAACTTTTTTGCAGAGACCTTCTTCAGGCAATTTGGAAACTACCCACTACTCCCAAATCGCAGAAATAAGCAGCAAGATGCTTCTGTGCGTATATGTGGGGGAGGGGCTGTGCAGCTCACCTACTGCCCTGGCTCTGATCAGCATCCTAGACCTACCAGCTGGCCACCTGTGATCACAGGGTACAAAGGAGTTGTTTGGGGTTGGGGGTTACTGTGAAGTCCGGGCCCACAGAGCACAGAACAGCCTGGTAAGATAAGTGTCAAGTGGCCTTTACAAATTATCTGTCCCTCACCCGATCACCTAGCCCTCACCCGTCAGCTCAGCATCCACTCCACAAACAGGTATGTGCTCATCCAGTGAAACCTGGCAGCCTCAGGAGTGACACTCCTGGCCGCAGCTCACCTGGGAGTGTCGGTTTATGTCACTGGATTGATGAAGTATTTCTGGGAACTCTCTAAAGAGCCAGGCAAAGACGCAGGCATTTTCCTGGAAAGTGGACTACACTATGGGTTTCAGGGACAGCACTAGTGTTTTACATTTACAGAAGCAGAACCTTTCAGGGGCAGCTGAGAGTCTTGGGGAGCCTGTCTCAGGAAGCCATGGTGGTCTAAAAACCCTTACAGGATGAGACACCAGTGGAAAGATGCAGGAAGGTCACTAATAACGAAACTCACAAGAGAGGGAGAGTTACAGGCCCAGGGAAAGTTTCATAGGTTCTCTAAGCATCTCCTGTACTAAGAGCAACCCTAAATGAGTGGAGCTCACCTCACAGAGAGAAGGTTCTGCTGAGCCATTCTCAGTGGAGGAGGAGCAGCCTCAAATGACATGGCAACTCTGGACACATACCTGCCCACACTCCAGATGCAAGACATGGTCCAGAACAACCTTTTCTGAGTGTTCTCACCTTACAGTGAATAGTGCAGAGGCCCGTTTCCTACCAGTACTCATTCTAGCATAGTTGAATCTCATTCCACATTGCTTCTCAATAATGTATCCATTCACCATTATGGGGTCAGGTACTCTGATTTTAAAACATGTTTGCTAATTTCACAAATATAAAGCTCTCTTTCTTGTTTTGTTTGTTTTTAAATCTATATTTGCTATTTAATAAAGCAATGGGATAGTATTTTCAGTATCTCCTAACCAGCATTTTTTTCTCAGCAACTCATCCTTTTCATTCTTTGTGGCTTTTGTGCCAAGGAGCCAGGACAAGAAGCAGAAACAAGCTTCTATCAGGGAGGTAGTGTTAATCAAAGGCGTTGTTTGTCTTGGTTTGAGTTTTGAAGTCAACTTAAAATCTCACAGCAAAACAACAGACTCAGGAGTCAGACTTTCCTAAAAGAGTATATTCTTAAAACCCCAAGGCTGAAGTTTTTGTATCTCAAAAATCAAAGCTCAGAGCAGTTGAATCACCACTGATGAGTCATGACAGGAGAGGGAAATGGAATCCATGACAGAGAGAAGTTTGTGCCCCACAGGAAGGACAGCAGATGTCCAGAGATCTGGAAACCAGGAAAGAAGGGCAGATCAAGGGCACATGTAAACCGTGTGTCTTCCCACCTGTCCATCAAAGTCATCCCAGGTGTAAGGGAGGAGAGAAATACCCAAGAAAGGTTTTACAAAATCCAAGCAATCCAGGCTAGTAACCCTCTTTCCTGGGGTCTTCAGATCTTTCAGAGATGTTTGGGTCAACAGCGTGTCTGATGTGTCCAGGGCCACAGAGGAAAAAAATGGTAGAGTTGAGATGCCACCAGTGTTTAGTGGTGTGTAGGGTTGTGTAAGATATGTAGTGTTTCCAGAAGTGTCTGTGTGCCACTGGGGACCCTATCTACTTGCTGGGGTGCTAGCTGGTAAGCTTGCCAGGATACTACCATGGCAGGAGGCAATGTGACCATATAACAGCTGCAAGATAGCATTAAAAACCAGGGATCAGATGACATTCCCATGCCAGCCTTGAGGACCTGAGGCCTCAGTGAGAGCCAAGGGAGGCCAGGGCTGAGCCTTCTACCTCACAGGCAGCTTGGCACTGCTACCCATGGCCAAGACACGAAGACACAGTTTCCCTACATATGGTTGCCATCTTGGGATAAGGAAGGAAAAGGAAATTCATTTCAGGGGAGAGAACCAGAAATTCTGTGACTTCCCCTCAAAGAGATGATTATTAACCAGAAGAGGCTAAGATCAACAATAGCAAGGTTAACATTTTGTGGGCTTCCATGGAAATGGGGCTCGTGAGCCACCTAAGCCTAACGACAGCCATGCTGATTTCTCTGAGAGAGCTCACCCGTCATGGGTACTCATGACTTCTGCAATAACACACATTTTACTTACAACATTAACATAATTTAATTTTAGGAAACTTGGGGTGGAGGAAATACCATAAAGAAAAACATAAAAATGATCATGTATGCTATCTTGCCAGCCATAAATAACCACTATTAGCATTCTTGTTAAAGTGGATGTGCTTTTAATACTAGCATTTGGAAGGCAGAGGCAGTCGGATCTCTGAGTTTGAGGCCAGCCTGACCTACATAGTGAGTTCCAGGATAGCCAGGGCTACATAGATAGTCCTTGTCATGAAAAAAAAAAAAAAAAACAAAATCAAACTAAAACAAACAAAAACCATTCTTGTTTATTTCCCTCTAGTCTTTTTACTGTCTCTCCTCCCTCCCTGTCTCTCTCTCTGTTGTTACAATTTTACATCCTAGATCTTGTTTGATGACAAGATTATTTAATATTTAAAGCACTTTGTGGAGAGGATTAGCCACCCACCACTTTGTTACTTTGTCTTTTAATAATCAACAATTGCAAATATTAATCATGGCCAATAAGGAGAAAGCATAAGAAGTTGGCAGATCTCCTTAATCTGTTTACATGCTGACTGAATGTGATCAGTTCACCCTCCCTAAACAATTACTAATCTCTAATAATTCTCTCATGCTCCTTAAATGTCTGATAATGCTGATACTATGATAGTTCTTTCTTCTTTTTTTAAAAACCCTTTTTTTTTTGTTTTTTTAAGACAATGTTTCTCTGTGTATCCCTGGCTATCCTGGAACTCACTTTGTAGACCAGGCTGACCTTGGTCTACACAGATCCACCTGCCTCTGCCTCCTGAGTGCTGGGATTAAAGAGCCACCATGCCCAGCCATGATGGTGGTTTCTTTTCTTTTTTGGTTTTTCAAGACAGGGTTTCTCTGTGTATTCTTAGCTGTTCTAGAACTCACTTTGTAGACCAGGCTAGCCTTGAACTCACAGAGATCACCTGCCTCTGCCTCCTGAGTGCTGGGATTAAAGATGTGTGCCACCATGCCCAGCATGATGGTGGTTCTAAACAGCAGTTCTGACACAGAAGCCCCTACAAATGCCAAGAGTAAATGTGTATCTCCATCCTCTTGTTCTTAGTCTGGACTCCATTTCTTTCTAAGGCATGATTTCTGAGCCAGAGGACTCTGTTTGCTGTGGCTGCTTAGGTGAGCAATGGTCCAGGTATGATATGGATGTTTGGCTATTCAGTTATGATACACCTTTTTTTTTAAAGCCCTTGTCTTTGCTCCAAGTGACACTTGTTCTAGATGTTTTCATTGTGTCCAGTTTGCTATATTCCCTTTTTTCCCTTTTCTCCTTTTCCCTCCCCTCTGCACATACTTTTCTCTGTCTCTGTCTTTCTCTCAGGTTTTTCTCTTTTTCTTTTCTTTTTTTTGAGACAAGGTCTCAGGTTTGCCTTGAACTCCTATGCCTTTGTACTCCTTATTTTCTAGTATCTACCACCCAGGTGACATGTTAGGCAACGGTACCACCCCTGACACATGTCCTCAGCCCTGCAGTTTTCTGATGACTGTTTTGATCTGTCCTGTTGTCACATTTCTCTTAATAAGCATTTTGTGGCCATTGGGTGAGCCACTGGCTTTTCCTCAGTGCTGTTATTTATGAATTTTGGTAGCAGAGTCAGATATGGTTTATTAAGAAGTATCATGCTTCCAAGGAGAGAAAAATGGCCAGAGCTGGGAAGTTGGAAGGTCAGTGGTGATGTGTCCAAAGGGCTGTGATCTTGTGAGCTTTCTCACACCCTCACACAACAGCAGTTTTTCCCAGCATGCTCCATGTGTTACATTTTGGCCTTGGTCAGGAAGACTTCTTCTAGTTTTCCTCTCTGCCAACTGGTTCTTTTCATCTGAAGATCACATAGCTCTCTTATAGTTTTCTCTCTATCCTACTCTATGGCCTCAACTCTTTCCTGAGAACTGGAGGCTCAGGAACCCTTTTCGGAAGATGAAAGATGTTCTTTTGTTCCATATGATACCTACTTCTCTGCTGACAAGGGTTGAGGTCCCTGTCTAATAGGGACTATAAAGCTCTCTCTCTCTCTCTCTCTCTATTCTGTTATGGACTGTAGAGGAGGCTTTGGATCCCCACGCAGCAGGAATTGGCTGGATTCCCTGTGCATCACAAAGGGTTTAGTCTGAAACTGCGTTAGCCTAGAAAATACAAACTCAATGCCGTCATTTTAACGGGTGTCTATAGGCTCTGGAATGAGTACCCTAGAGTTCCTTCTCTGTTGAGTGTGTGGGTTTTATCTTCTTTTGTTTTCCATCAGTGACTTCAGTATCACGTGTTTTCTGTAGATAGATCATCCAGAGCCACCCCTCCCCAAATCAACAGGAACTGCAGAGTTAGGCTGTGCTATGATAAAATGGATTTAACCAAGTAGAGGACAGAATGTCCTGTCCAACAGCTGCTGAATAGCCATTCTTCTCAGCAGCCCACAGGAACTTTCACAAAAATAGAGCACATTTTAATAAAACGAGTCTTTTAAGATATTTTTAACTTATTCTCTGACAAGGTCATACATGTATATAATGATGTACTTTAATCATGTTCACCCTCCCCTTGCCTTCTCTTATTTCCCTCCCACTCCTTTTGTATCCCCTTCTCCTAACAAGTCTACCTCCTACTTTCAAGTCTTTTGTTTGTTTGTTTTTGCTTTTTAGTTTGCTTTATCTTATCAGATCATAACATGTAGAGGGACATTTAATCCAGCAACACAGTTACTCTGGCTGGAATATATTCATGCCCTTAGCATACACCTTTAATCCCAAACAATGAAAGTAAAGTTAGTTTGCAGGAGGAAGCATCAAGTGATGTATAATTGAGAGGCAGACAAAGTGACGAATCAAAGATAGATTTGACAGAATAGGATACGCCCAACTCTCATGAGAAGAGAGAGGAAAGGGAAGCTTAAGCAGCTTGGTGGCAGGTACCTTTACCTACTGAGCCTCCAAACCTTTAAAGAAATACTAACATGTGTATGCCTCAACTGATTCTAAAAAATAGAAAGAGATAGAATACTGAAAAATTAACTTTAAAAAAGCTAGTATCACTTTTACACCAAAAATGGAGACACAACTAAAAAGGAAAAGTATAGACCAATTTTTCTAATGAGCATGAGTGCAAACTTTTTTTTAATTACATTTATGTATTGTGTTTGTATGTGGGGTCAAAGCACATGGGAGGTAATTCTTCTTTCCTTTCACCATTTGAGAATCCCAGGGATTTTGAGCTCAGCCTTGGTGGAAAGTGCCCTTTACTCACTGAGCCCCAAGTCATACAGTTGTGAATCAAGATACATTTGTCACTTATGTTTTTGTTGTTATGGTTAGAACTGGGGATCAAACCCAGGTCCTTGTGTCTGCTAGGCAAGCCCTCTAGCATTCCCCAGCCTGAAGTCAAACATTTTCAATAAAATACTGGTAAACTGAATTCAACCACACATGAAAAAGACTTTATACCATAATTACGGTGGTTTCATTCCAGCGATTGGCTAACATATGCAAATCAATAATTGAGCATGTGTAGACGCAGGGACCAAAGTCCCATGATCATCTCAATAGACCTAGAAAAGACTGCTGACAAAATTCAACATTCATTAATGTTAAGTGCTCTGAAGAGACTGAATAGAAGGAACATAACTCAACACAATAAAGGCCCTGAATGACAAACCTATGACCAACATTAGATCAAATAGGGAAAACAGAAAACAATTCCTCTAACAGGAATAAGACACAGGTGTCCACTCTTATTCAATATAAAACTTTAAATCTTAGCTAGAGAAATAAGGCATGGTAGAAAAATGAAAGATGTAAATGCTAAAGGAAGAAGTCAAACAAATTCTCTTTGTATATTTTATGCTGTCAAACCTTAATATTCAACCAGAAAAACTTAGATCTTATGAAAACTTTCAGCAAAGTAGCAGGATATAAAAACAACGTGAAAAAATCAGTAGTTTTTCTATAAACCAATATCAAATATCTTGAGAAAGAAAAAGGGAGAATAATATGATTCATTGTAGCCTTCAGAAATACCAAGGTTTAAATCTGACCAAGCCAGTCTTGGGATACTGGGGAAGGGACCGCTTAAAAACTTACCCTCCTCTGGTGCCTGTGTGTTTGAGCCTTGGCTGGGGTGGTCCCTGCTGACATGCCTTTCCATGGACTGTGCCTGCCATGCCTCCCTGTCTTGTCTTGTCTCTGAGTCCACATACCATGAATTACCTGCATATGGAGCTCAACTCAGCCTCTGCTACCAGACTTTCCTTGAGACAGTGATACATCTATTTTTAAATGTTGAGAGAGAGAGAGAGAGAGAGAGAGAAGGGGGAGAGATTGACTCGGTGGGTGTATTATTCAGGAACTGAGAATTGACTGTTACAGCTTAAGAGAAAAATAAAAGCAGGGCTGGAGAGACAGCTCAGTTGGTAAAAGTTGAGGATCAGAATCCCATCCACAGCACTTACATTAAAAACAAGAACCAATAAGGAGAACAGTGGATTGCTTATAATCCCAGCAATGGGGAGACAGAGCCATGAGAATCTCCCACCTACAGTGGCCAGCCAGCCTCGTCTAACCAGTGAGCCCTGGTCCCAATAAAAGACATTGTGTCGAAATAATGAGATGATCGCTAGGCACACGCTTTTAATCCCAGCATTCGGGAGGCAGAGGCAGGTGGATTTCTGTGAGTTTGAGGCCAGCCTGGTCTACAAATGGAGTTCCAGGACAGCCAGTACTGTTACACAGAGAAACCCTGTCTCGAAAAACAAAAACAACAAAAGAGAGATGATCAGCTCCTGAAGAACAATATCCAAGAATGGCTTGTGGCCTCCACACAGACAGGAACACACATGCACCACACAAAATAAAAACAAAATAAAGGCAGTATCCAAGGCAAGTCTAGATTCAGGACTTCATTGCAGGAGAACAAGAAGGGGGCTACTTGAATGGATGGGTGACTATGCGTTCTCTAGGTACACTCATGCCGGGTCCCGGGGGTCTTCTGCTAGGAAGTGACCAGAGGACGCCACCAGAGAATCCTCTCGCATGTGTTTGGGGTCCTGAAAAGAAGACCCTCAGAAATTCAGATGGAAAAAGCAACCCCTGGGGAAACCCTCTTAGGAAGAGGGATGGGAGATGGGATCAGGGGAGGGAAAACAAGGGAGGGTGACCCACCAAGGGTGTTGTCCTAGGGGTCTGTCACCTTTCTTTAAGGCTAGAGAGCTTGGGTATTCATCGAATTCAACATGGTTACCGGGAAACAAAACTCAGCCTTCTAGAAGACCAGTATGCACTCAAACACTGAACCATCCATCTCTCTAGCCCTTCTACTTAACTTAAAAAAATGTCACACAATTTGGTGACATTAATTTCTTTAACAGTGCTGTGAAACTTCTACCACTCAGTCCCCAGAACCTTTGCATTCCCCAGCTCTACACTTGCCAGTAGCAGGTCATCTTACAGCACGGCCATGTACTTCAGCTGGGGTCCCTGCTCCTGAAAGAGTATGGAAACCATACTCTGGGGCCAGGTACTCATCTCGTCATGTACGTGTCCCTCCTTTTGTGGAGAAGGGTGGAGGGGTGCTTTGCCCCTGGAGCATCAACGGAAAGGCGGGTAGGGAGCAGGTGTCTCATGTCAGTGCCAGTCTGCTGGTGGTTTTGGCTGCCCCCCAAATGCTGAGGAGTTTCCATTATGAAGCAAGTATTGGAGATCCAGGGCTTTTACTGGAGGCAGGTGCCAGGGACATCAGCTGAGTCTCAGCATAGGACCCCAGAACGAGCTGACCACCACCCGAGGCTGGCGGATGGATGGGGAGATGTCAGGTCAAGGGGGCACCTCTGAGCATTGCTTCTAATCCCGATGGGAACAGTGTAGAAGAGCAATGAGATGCCACAGTGAGTGCTGCTGTGGTCCATCTAAATGCCTGTCACGGAGGCTCGGAGGAGTGTAGGCTGTCCACAGCCCTCGGGTGACCCCTTCTCTGGAGAGCAGGGCCCTGCTGTGCAGAAGGTTTGGCTGCTGAGAATGCAAAAGGCCCTCCTTCTTGCCTCACAGCAAGACATGACACCATTTATGCTCCAGCTGGGGTCCACAGTAGCTGAGAGACTGTCCTGATCCACTCCATCCCTGCTTGTCCTATTTCCTTCACTCCCCTTCTCCTGACAGCCCTGTTCTATTCATGGCTCCCAGGACACTGTCCTGCAGATTTTACGTCTAAGGGACTGAAGCTAAGTAAGGGCCCATTGCAGATGACACTTGTATTGTGGTTAATACCTTGGACCCATAATAGGCCCCATCCTTGGCAGTCCCCAAGTCTGGCTTGACCCCACCTCTGGGAGCCCCACCTGCAGAACATGCACCCCAACAGCTGGGTCCCAGGACTACAGCTTTTACCCAGCCAGATGGAGCAGAGGCGAGGCTTTCCATGCAATGTGTCCCCTGTGTATTGTATCTCAGAATTAATTTCCATACCCACAACATCAGATAGGCTCAGACAATACAGGCTTCTCCGTGGTTATTACTTGAGGAGATGAATCACACCGTTTATTCTCTAGAATTGTGTTCTGCGCGTTATTGGCCTCATCTGAAACCTCACAACTGAAAGCAAGACGCTTCTGGCAGGAGTAGGGGGAGTCACTCTGGGTTTGAAGTGACTGGAGGGGAAACATGTAGAATGTGAAAGATAGTTTGTTCTCTCCCCTCCATTTCCCCTGGGTCTTTGGCTTTCCACACCACCTCATGAGGCTAATGCCTCACCTACACGTCAGGTATAGAACATTTAAAACTGTATTTGATGGCCCGATTCCGATGCTAAGGCTGGAGGAGCAATTCTAGGTTAGCCTGGGATACAGAGTGAATTCCAGCCCAGCCTGGACTACTTAAGAGACTGTTATGGGTTGAATGTGAGATGCCTGACTCAACTCACCCACCCAGGCTTATGTGTTTGAATCCTTAGTCCTCAGCAGGTGGTGCTGTCTGGGGGGAATTTATGGAGCCTTTTGGAGGTGTGGAGCCAGACTGATGAAGGTAAGGCCTGGGAGTATGAAAATATAGCTCAGCTATGGTTCTCTTCCATATCTGCATCCTGCCTAATGCATCATGAGCAGCCACTGCAGAACTGCTGGCCATGACTTTCCCACCATGATGGACTGAAATCCTCTCAAATTTCTGGCCAAAATAAATCCTATTACAAGTCACCTCCATCAGGTATTTTCTTTTTTGAGACAGGGTTTCTCTGTGTGACAGCCCTGGCTGTCCTGGAACTCACTCTGTAGACCAGGCTGGCCTCGAAGTCACAGAGATCCACCTGCCTCTGCCTCCAGAGTGTGCCACCCTGGCCAGCCGAATAAATCTTTATATACTACTCGCCACAAGAATTCCCCTGCTACCTTCCACAGACAGGAGGAACCACCAGAACTGCTGGTAGGAAAAGCAGGTGCCCCTTAGGGAAGACCAGTCTGAACAGGAGAGCCCTAAGTGAAGGCAGAAGATCCCATAGTGAAAGTCAAGGTGGTGAGGATAGGAAAGGGTCCACCAGACACCTGTGAAAAGTCAAGCAAAAGCCTACCAGTTCTGTGGATCTGGAGGAGTCTGGGCTGTGAGGACCTGTCACCACATCCCTTTCCTTGTCCCTGTCCCTCCCAGTGTCCCAAAATAGACCCTTCCTCGGGTGGCCTCTTGTCAGGTTTTGGCCACAGCTGTGAGAAAAATAGCCAAGAATATTCCTGAGAACAACACAAGCAGATGAAGCCTGTGAGGCAGATTGCCAGTTGAGGCTGGGTTTTAGAAGCAGGCTGAAGACAGAGATTAACATGCAGGAGGCCTGTCAGGGAGGCCCTTGGGAAGGGAAGGCATGAAAGGGGGTAGTTTAGTCTCTATGCTGTGGGGAGTCAGTCTTGAGGCTCCAGGGCCAGGAGGTAAAGGGCTGGATCTCTATGTTTTAGGCTCATCTCTTATTGGGGGTGGTATCTGAGTTAGGCAGAGTAGCTTAGAGCCTGGTAGGCTGAGGAGGCCAGTGGGGCTGGGTGGCTCTGGTGGTAAATACAGAGAACTCTGTAGTGGCCTAAAAACACAGCAGTGGTTTATCCTGAGGACCTAACTATATCACCTGCAACCAAACTGTCCCCAGAAGACTGTGAAACTCTAAAATGGAAAGCTTCAAGTGCACATGTCCATAGGGTACAGCACTAGTACCTCATTTCCTGTTTGGGAGCTACAGAAACACAGAAAAGAGCCCACACCGAATTTGCCAGGGCCTGACTCTCTCTACCCAGCGGGCGATTCTAATTAAAGCACAAAGGGAAGTGCGGGCTCTGCCTGATTCTCTAGAACTAGCTTGTCCACTCTCTCTCTCTCTCTCTCTCTCTCTCTCTCTCTCTCTCTCTCTCTCTCTCTCTCTCCCTCTCTCCAGTCTCCACTAGCAGCTCATTACTTCCCCCATTTTAGATTTATTTATATCTGATAGTGAATGAGTATTTTGTCTGCATGTATGTCGTCAGCACATAAAGGACATGTCTGGTGCCTGTGGTCCAAACCCCTGGAACTGGAGTTATGGATGGCTGTGAGCTCTCATGTGGGTGCTGGGAACTGAACCTGGGTCCTCTGTAAGAATAGAAAGTTCTTCACTGCTGAGCCTTTCCTCCAGCCCCAAATGTTAATATTTTAATGGTGTGTGTATGTGTATTCCACATTTGTGGGCATGCCTGGAGGGTTGAGAAGACTGTGTCAGATCTATGAGCACCCAGCATGGGTGCTGGGAACTCAGACTATCTCAAAAAGTAGCAAGTGCTCTTAATCACGGAGCCATCTCTTCAACCCCAAATATTGATGTTTTAAACCCATTTTTAAAATATATTCATTGGGTATAATACTTACACACTTATTTATGTGTAAGTTAAGTGCATACATAGCTTACATAGCTTAGAGCTCCATTAAGTGCCCAAGTGTTTTGTTTAATGCAACCTGGCTCCTTTGGGTTTGCAGCTGCACACTGCAGCCAGTGGCTGCAGTGGGCCAACAGAGGAGCAGACCTCAAATGGGTTCAGCAAAGGGCCTTGTCTAGATTCTCCTAGGAAAGGAAGTTCCTAGCAACAACAAAAAAATACACCAAGGAGTCAGAAGTGTTGGGTTTCATCTCAGTTCTGTTCTAGGTAGCTGTCTGACTATAGGCAAGATGCTGAAGCTCTGGAATTTTAGATTCTGTCTTAGAAAGTTGTGTGTGTGTGCGTGTATACAGTGTGCCAAAAATACTCAATGTGCCCCATGGAATCACAAGTACTATGATATTAAAACTAATCAAGTTTAGTAATTATTGTTCTTCTCGGCTAGTTACCAGATCCTGGAAGGGAGTGAAGTTCTCAGACTACCTGAGACTACATGTGAAGACTCCTGGTGATCTGAGAAGATATGCATCACAGTAGCCATTGGACATCTTCAATGATGTCCAATGTCTCAGGAAACAGAGGAAGATCTCCCTGTAGCCTCAAGGCCTGGCTTCTGCCAGAGACGTCCCTGGACCTCAAAGAGCCAGAGGGGCAGCTAAAGCCATGGGACTGTGACCAGCCTCTCAGATTTCAGAGAAGAAAGCGCCTTATTTGACAGAGACTTCAGGATAAACATAGATGACATGAAGGTAAAGATTCCCTTCTGCAAACACAGAGAACATCACAAGCTTGAAGTGCACCTGGATCCCTTGGGGAGCTTCACCTTTTACTGGGTTCCTACCTTGGTGGCCTTAAGTGGGCCCATCTCCAGTTGATGCTGATGTTGTTGGCCCACGGACCATATTTTAAGAACTATAGCTCTAGAACAAATTTAATGTTTCAAAAACAGGTATGAGATGGAGCGAGGGAAAGGATTTTTTTTTTTTTTTTTTTGGACAGGGTCTCATTATGTAACCCAGGCTAGCCTTCAACCGAGTCAGCTTCCCAGGTGTGGGATTACAGCACTTAAACTCGTTAAATTTACTTTTATAGTAAGCTGCTTGAAGACTTGCTCTGCAGAAAACTCACAGAATCGGAAACTATCACCTAACAGACACTACCACAGAAACAAGGAGTGAAGAAACCACTCTGTGAGAACTATTCATTACCTTTTAGCAAGAACTTTGTTAATGCTAAATAAATATCTCAGAAATCTGATACTAGCATTTGAAACATGTCTTCTGCTCAAGTTACCAAACAAAAAGTCAGCCATTTCCAGGGCTGGGAAGACGGCTCTGAAACTATTTGGTACTCAAGCATGAGGACCTGAGTTCAGATCCCCTACATCCTTGGGAAAAGCTGGGTTTAATGGTGTGCGTACTTATAATCTCAGTAGTGGGGATATGGAGACGGGGGATGCCAGGGTTTTCTGGCCAGCCAGTCTACCTGAATCTGCCAGATTTGTGTCCAGTGAGAGACCAACATAAGAAATAAGGCAGAGAGAGTGACTGGGAAGAAACTTGACAGCGACTCCCCCACAGAAGCGCATGCAGGAGTGGGCACACACAGACATGCACATACACTGCATATTCACCAGAGCCGCTGAGGTGTTTCTGTGAAAGACTCTGAACTATTGATTTTCCTGAACAAACCAAGCCAAGCACTGTGAGCCTCTGGGGCCTAGGGAGATAAGTATGTGTGGTTTGGGGCCCAGTGAACTGATAAGCAATCCCCAGTGGAACAATTCTGAAGGTGATTTCACCTGTCCCAGCCGGGAGGACAGGTGGCTCCTCTTTTCAGGAATTTCTTCATGTTTTATTTGCATCTTGGGTTCCCTTTTCCAAAAGCAAATAAAGGAAACATACACATTTCTGGAGGAAAAATGTCTGTATTAAAAGCCAGAAAACCACATCAATACAACAAGAAGCGCCCACCAGGCCACGTCACTGAAAAAGATTCATAAAGTTCTTGTTAAAGCAGTTACAATAAATCCGTGTCAAATCCATCCCTTGCCCCTCCCACCCTTAAAAAAGAAAAAAAAAAAGCCCAAACGAACCAAGAAGCATCAAGTACAACTATGCTCAGATACAAAGAACTCCTGTTACTACAGCGTTAGCAGTTGAATCTTTTTGTTTTGTTTTGTTTTTTTTTTTTACTAAAACTTTCCTTTAAAACAGTTATTAAATATATAAAACAAATACACAGGATCTGGTCACTCTGCCATGAGTAAAGGGCATGTGGGCGCAGGGAGGGGGTGCCGCAGGCGAAAGAGCCCTTTTCCCCTGTGTCCTCGAGCAATGCGTGGGTCCCCACCCCTCAGCCCCAGGGCTTGCCCCGGGCTATTCCGAACCGGGGGGGGCAGCACACACCTCCCTTTCCCATCTCCCTCGGCCTCTCCGCGGTCCCCTCCCGGAAAGGGACGGGCAGGAAGGACAGCACGAAGCGCACCTGCCGCGTCCCGGCGAGGGAGGCGCGTGCGAGCGCGTTCACGGCGCGGACGCCGGGCAGCGGGGGGTCACGGGGTGGCCACCCCCGAGGGGACGGCCGCGGTGGCGGCAGCGGCGGTGGTCCCCGCGGGCACCGCGGCGGAAGCGGCCGCGGGGGCGGCGGTGGTCCGGCGCTGCTCCATGCCGTTGGGCAGGAAGCCGGCAATGATGGGCACCGGCCAGATGAGGGCGGCCACGCTCCACACCACGATGACCAGGGTCATGAAGCAGGCCACCAGGGTGGACTCGATGGGCTTGCGGTTCAGCCGCCAGCCCGGTTCCCCTTGCAGCTCCTCCAGGCTGAAGTCCAGGCAGCAGAAGTGGCGGGGCTCGCCCTGCAGCCACAGCGGCCCGGGCTCGGCCGCGGGGTAGGCGGGCAGCGCGGCGGGCGCCCCGGCGGGGGCTCGCGGGCGGCCGCGCACCCAGCCGCAGCCCAGGCACAGGCGCAGGTCCTGCTGCGCGCCGCCGGCCGCCAGCCCGAGGTGCTCGATGAGCAGCGGCGGCCCGACGCGGTGGAAGGCGGCGGCGAAGAAGGCGCGGCCGTGCGCGTTGGTGGAGAAGAGCAGCAGGTCGCACTGCAAGCCCCGCGGGCGGCCCCAGCGCACGAGCAGCGAGCTCAGCATCTGCCGTTGCACGCTGATGTTGCAGGGCGCCGCTGGCGCCCCCTCCCGGTCTGCGCGCTCGGGGGCCGCCGAGGCCGGCAGGCGCGGGGCGGCGGGGCCGCCGGTGAAGGACGCGTTGGCCGAGGCGTTCGGGGGCGTCCCGGGAAGGCCGGGCGCACCCGTGGCCCCGCCGTGCGCCGGCGGCGGCGGGCAGGCGGCGGCCAGCAGCGCGGCG
>CAJQZJ010003646.1:384871-405776 GCA_907164525.1 Lophiomys imhausi | reverse complement strand
CGGGGGCGGGGCGAGGGGAGCCGCGGGGGCGGGGCGAGGGGAGCCGCGGGGGCGGGGC
This sequence comes from Lophiomys imhausi, assembly GCA_907164525.1. Taxonomy (NCBI): domain Eukaryota; kingdom Metazoa; phylum Chordata; class Mammalia; order Rodentia; family Muridae; genus Lophiomys; species Lophiomys imhausi. The sequence goes on along the minus strand of CAJQZJ010003646.1, from coordinate 405,718 downwards.
GAGGGGAGCCGCGGGGGGCGGGAAGCCAGACAGAGTCTGGGAGCCCGAGACGGTCCCTCTGTCACTCCTGGGGAGAGAGAGCTTGCGAAGTCTCTCCTCTTAGAGCACCATTAACCCCCCCACACACTGCATAGGAGAAACTGAGAGGGGAGAATATCTCTAGGCTACCTCAGGGCCAGAGGCGGAGCTCTGCGCCACTAGCTCCTTGTACCTCCTTTCTGCTGTTTTCAGAAAAACTCAGATCTGGAGTCCGGCTGGTTTTAATGCGTCTCCAGCACAATACATTTGGTATTCTTACAGGAAGAGAAGCCCTAAAAAAAATTCCAAGGACTCTGAGGAGTTTTAGTGTTGGCTGGGGCAACGGGAATGTAAATCCCCCAAGTCAGCTGCTTGAGGATGCTCGCTGAGAGTCCTAATTGCAGGACACCTGCCGTCTAGTGAGCACATGGACACCAAGGTTTGTATGTTAGAGGCCATGAATGTCTTCTGGGATGTATGTTGTGGGGGAGGGAGCTGTCAAGAGTAATCTAACAAGATGCAATTTATATTAAAAAGCCCACCTGAGTGCACGGTATGATGGCTCAAGTCTGTAACCCCAGCACTTGGGGAGCGGAGGTAGGATCTAGAGTTCGAGTCTGTCTAGAGGCTAGCCTGGGCTACATGGGAACCTGTCTCAAACAAACGAAATCCCAGTACTAAGGTGGTGAAAGGGAGAATTGTGAGTTGGAGAACAACTCCAGCCTGGGTTACACAGGAAGACCCCATCTCTAAAGAGCAAAAAAAAAAAAAAAAAAAAAAAGCCCTTAGGAAGAAGATGCAGCTTGTTGGTAGAGGGCTTGCCTAGTGCCCTAGCAAGCCCCGCGTTCAGTCCCCAGCACTGCCTAAACAAAACAGAACACTGTACTTTTCTTCTGGCCTCACACTTGGAAAGTAATGTCGGCTGACCCCTAAATGGTTTGAAAACAGTGTGCTCTGTGAATCTAAGTGTGACCCTCCCTCTGAACCAGCTAGGCTTTCCGAAGGGTCTGCAAAGGACAGGATGACTGACAGTCATTGCTAGATACAATGTGATGAATACATTTCTCTAAATTGAGATTTCTCTCTCTCTCCCTCCCTCCCTCCCTCTCTCCCTCTCTCCCTTCCTTCCTTTCTTCATTTTGAGGAAGGGTCTCACTATGTAGCTTTAGCAGTACTGGAACTCACTATGTAGACCAGGCTGTCATCAAACTCACAGAGATCCACCTGCCTCTGCCTCTGCCTCCTCTGCCTCCTAAGCGCTGTGACTAAAGGCGAGCACACTATACCCAGCTTCTAAATGATTTTCTAACAAATAATAGGAACAGAATGAGGGAGAGACCGAGAAAGATAGAGAGAGAGAGGAGGGAGGGAGAGAAAGAGAGCCTCATAATAGAGGTCCCCAGGTACCAAGTCATTTTCTGTTGGTCTTGGTTCCCTGTCTGACATCGGGGTGGCTGGCCCCCACCCTGTAAGAGACTGTATTAATGAGTGCTTGCAATTCTGCATCTGCTCTCCCTTCTCAGTACTGTCCACTTGGTTATCTAGCACTTATCATTCCAGCCCAATGAGGCTGGAATACCCTTGGTCTCTGTAGAAAAAGTTGACTTCCCTGAAGGACAGGACATGCCCCCATTTAAAAAAAAATTATTTTTTTGTCTTTTTACACTTTTGTTATACCAGATGGGGCAAGGTGCGGTTTCACGTTTTTATTAAGAATGACTTATCCTTTCAGTCTTCATATCAAGAACAAAACACACTGCCCGGTGTGGCAGAACTGTTTAAACATGAGCCATGTGGCTAATGAGTGTGACAAAACAGGGATATCAGGTGATGCCTAGGGCTGAAAGAGGGTTAGTTAGTCATCAAGGGGTGAGGCTAGGGCCAGCTCTCCATTCATGATAGCAGGTGACATTTCTGGGACTTTAGGCAGGAGCTTACTGAGCTCCCTAGGGCTTCCCTACTGTATTTGTACAACAGGAGGGACAGCTTAGAAGGGAACTGTTTGCAGTTGGGTGTGATGGCACACAACTGTAACAGCACCCAGACACTTGAGGCAGGATCCGGAGTTCAAAGCCAGCTGGACGTATTTCAAGTCCAACCTGTATGATCTGTTTCCTACGTTTTCCTGAAGTCTGTCTTGGTTGCCCCCTCACTTCCTTTAGATCTCTGTTTCACTGTCAGTGTCTCAGAGGTCCTTTTCCTGGCCTTTCATTATAACAAGACATGCCTGTCTTAACACCCATGTTCCCCTGTCCACACCCCACCCCACCTTCCTCATAGTGGACTGTACCACAACATGCTTTCTGTGTTTGCTTCTTGTCTCTTCTTTCATTTGAACAACCCCCTTCCTGAGCAGGGCTTTTTGTTTTGGTCAACAGAACTGGGCGTGGCACACCATAGGGGTGGAATGAGTGAGCCCAGGCTGGAGAGATGGCTTACTGTATAAAGTGGTTGCCGTGCACTCGTGAGGGTCCCCAGCAGCTGCACAAAGCGGGCACAAGGGTACACAGCAGTAAGCCCAACACCAGGTGCGTGGTGGAGTCAGGTGGTCTTGCTGGGTAGCAGTGTAACTGAACCAGCGTGCACCATGTTCAGTAAGAGACTCCCTTTTGAAATATGAAGAGAGTGATAGAGGAAGACACCTAATGTTAACTTCTGTCACCCACATGTAGATACATTAACCCCACCCCTACACGAGCCAAGAAGAAGAAGCAGGAAGAGGGTGAGTGAATTCCAACAGCCTGGGTCAAGCCAGAGACAGAATGGGAGCAACAGCTTAGGGAGGGGAGAGGGACAGCCCAGATGTTCCTTATTGATTGAAGAAAGAAAACCTAATGAAACTGCTGGCCAGTGGTGGCACATGCCTTTAATCCCAGCACTCGAGAGGCAGAAGCAGGAGGATTTCTGTGAGTTGGAGGACAACCAGGGCTACACAGAGAAACTCTGCCTCCAGTTAAAAAAAAAAAAAAAGCTAATGAGATTCCTCCTCCGTCATCTCAGATCCCAGTAGAGAGGTGGGTTTGATAAATCATTGCTTTGTTGATAAAACAGGGATGGAGAATTCTCCTCTACAGAATGTATTGTTACCTCAAAGAAAGTAATTAGTAAAAATGTGCAGCAATTTTATCCTCCCGTTTCCTATGTCCCTCTCTGGTATTAGCTCATTTTTTCTCCTACTGCCGATTGAAGCAATAGCTTTGAAAAAAATCCAGATCAGGTTTATTTGAATTCCTCTCATTCAAAACCTCAGAGGGCTGCAGGAGTAGTTGCTCCTCAGCTCTCTCTCTTTTTTTTGATTCTAAGATGAATTTATTAAAAATACATGATGGAATTAAAATGATGAACCACAAAGCAATTAAAAACCCAGAAAAAGTTTTAAGAAGAACAGAATAGAAATCATACAGTTTCTTGAGGTACATAATTATTCTTAGAAAAACACATAATACACTCTGAGTCAGAAAGCAGCCCTTATAAGAATAGATTAGGGAAGTTAATGAATACACATAAACATGAAGATATTAGTTCAGGAACAAGGTACTCATTTACGTAGATGCCAAAACCTCAAGCAGTTAGAATATAGGAAAGGTGACCAAGAGTCAACCAGCTCTTGTGCCAACAGAATAAATTTTCTTATTTTGCCCATGGTTGTGCGGGACAGAAACATAGACACTGTCAGTATAGATTCAGATAAAAATTTGTACTAGGTATTTAAAGTATAATGTGATGACTATAATGATTATAGAGATGTAGTTAACCATGAGGCCATAAGGTTAAATATCTGCCTAGGGAAGCTAAAGTATATGAGAAAGTTATGAAAAAAATAGAGAATTATTATCTGGTTTCTTGGAACATGTTTGAGGAAATAAAATTGAAATTGTATGTTTTATAATTTTGAGATGAAATAAATACAGAGAGGCTCAAGCTCTTTGGGGCCATCCCCTTAACAATGAGATGGTGGTCGTTTCCGTCATCACACAGATGTTATCTCTCTGTCTTCGAGGTCTTTGAAACCCACTGCAGCTGGACCCCGACTTTTTTTCTCTTTGTATTTCTATGCTTGGGCTTCCATAATAAGAAATAATAGACTGAGTGACTTAAACAACAAAGATATATTTATCCTAAGTTCTGTGGTTTAGAAGTCTACACTTAAGGCCAGAAGGACTCAATTCTGGTGAGGCCACTCCTGTTGGCTTACACAGAACACTTTCTCACAAGACCTTTCTCTATGAGCTCGCATGGTCTTCCTCTGTGCTGCCAGAGTCTGGAGGTCACTCTACGTCTCAAAAAACATCAATATTCCTAGGCTAGAACCTAGCTCCTGTGGCATCTTTTAACCTTGAATAGGTGTGTAAAGGTCATGTGTCAAAGACAGGCATGATGAGGATTATTTTTATATATTAGGGTTTTTGAAACAAAAATAATTTAGTCAATAATAAATTTTTGAAGTGAGTCAATCAGTAAAATTGCTATTGAGGATAGGAGTGTAGTAGATGGTCCTAGTCTCTTTTTGTTTACTATTTATTTTTTTAATGTTCGTTTTATGGATTGTTTGAGACAGTATTTCTTGTAGCCTAGTCTGGCCTTGAACTCACTATGTATCCCAGGATGACTTTGAACTCCCAATTCTCCTGACTCTATTTCTAAAGTCTCAGCTCTCTCTTATTCTGGGTGGAGTTGGCATCTTATTGCCACATATTGTAGACCAGGAAGCAAGCAAGAACCAGGAATGAACAACAACAACAACAAAAAAAAAAAAACCAATAAAAAAGAAAAATGTGATAGAACAATGAAAAGAGTAGAAACAAGGGCCAAGACCATGTCACAGCCCCTTAGGAAGGTGTGGTCTTACTGCTGGGTTTATGATTGAGGATACACTTAAGAAGTAGGAAAAAGATAGCTTTGCATGCCTGGCTCACTTCCTAAGAAAACCCATTCTCATACCATAGCTCAAGTCTGATGTTGGAACCCGATAGCTGGCACCAGCAGGCCCTGGGAACACATCTGGGAGCCCCCTGGGGTGTGGTGGGCAAAACTATGACAGATTCCTGCCCTTTTATTCTGTTTAGCCTAGCAGTCACCTGGGGTCTCAGCCAGGTCTCCAGGGATTGTGGGCACATTTATTCTTGTGACTACTGTGATCGCTGGGGACATTGACCTCTGAAGAATTCTAGCATCGATTATAGCCTGCACAATTCATTTGGTAATTAATCATGGGTTCCTGGGGGGAAAGGCTACTGTTGTCAGTTTAAGTGGTTACTTGGTCTTATTTCTGTCTTGGCATATTACATGGCTGTTTGAAGAAATGGGCAGGGCCATGGGTTGGGGTTTTTGTTTGTTTGTTTTTATGCTGGCCATCTAGTAAGATTCTAGCAAGGATCTGGAGAGATAGACAGTGCCTGAGAGAGAGCCAGGAGGAGGATGGTGTTAGGTGGCACTTAACAGGAAGGAACCTGAAGAAGAGAGGAACACCTGCCCTGGCCTGGGCATGATGGTGTTACGTACCCCAGATAAAAACTGTCCTCTCACCCACATTGTGTGTCCACTACTGGGCTAAGCACTTAAGTGTGTGGTTACCATGTGGTCTCATGAAGAAGAGACCACAAATGAGGTAAACTGAGACTCATAGGACCTTGTCCCTTGCACAGCAATGTAGTAATAGAGCCAGGTTGCAAAGTTTGTCTCAACATTGTTCTTGAATTCAGCCTTGCTTCATGGCCTTCACCAGCACTAACAACCTATGGGGTACAGTTATCCCCCCATTTTCCTGGACAGGACCACTGGCAACACTTCTGTCTTCCAGCCCTCTATTTTGTGCTTGGTCCCTGTTTGTGAATTTTACCAACACTGAAGTACTTAAGGATGGCTTCCCAGTCTGAAGCATTGTGGTAGAGAAAGTTCTGGGTTATGGCTTTTCTGCTAACCGGTCTGTCTCCAGAACTCTGTTCTCCACAGAACCCTGATATCTGTCCTCACTGTCTCCAGGACCACTGCTGTGGTTTGCACAAGTGTCCCCCAAAGTCTCATGTGCTAGAGGCTTATCTCCCAGGTGAAGCGGTGGGGTCCCTGAGAGGTGGTGGCTTGGAAAGGTCCTTAAGTCATTGCGGCGGTGCCCTTGAAGGCACTTGTGGGATTCCAGCTCTTCTCCCTAGGGATGAAGTGTGAATTTTTTTTTTCTGGTAAGTGCTTCTGGCATATGTTGTTCTAAAAAACTAAAATATTTCAGTCATTTGATTTTACCAATGAAGACCTAGGAACAAGGGATGCTGGGGTAAAACCTGCTAGCTCAGAAAGGCAGAGAAAGCACCCAGCTGGTGTTCGTATTCAGCTGAAAACCCTAGAGGAAAACGCCCAGAGCTAAAAGTCCCCTTCTTCTCCACGCCGTCTTAAATACCCCTACATGCATGCACACAAATTTGGAAGCTTCAAAGCTGTAAGCCAGTTTTAGCATTGCCGCTTTGTATGTTTATTATCTCAGATGCTTTGTGACAGTGATGTAAAACTGATGGACAGTTACCAGGGTGCCAGGGACAGAGTGGGCACTTGGTTAGTGTTTGCCAGCATGCAGAACCCAGCAGGGTCTGCTCAGCTTGCCACCAAACCAGCTTGGAGCTTTCTACATGCTTGAGAGATTTCCCTTGAGCCTCTGATGGGTTTTTAAATGATGACTTAATGTTACTTAGAAGTGTTGAAGAGAAAGAAAAGACTAGAACCATATATTAGCCACACCCTCGGGGACAGCAGTGTTTCTGTGAGACACTTGCCAATAAACACTTTTCCTAGGGTTAATGTCTGTCGGATGAATCAGATAGTTTTTTTTTTTTAAAGATTTATTTTATTTATTTTATGCATATGTGTGCTCTGTCTGCATGTACACCTGCATTCCAGAAGAGGGCACCAGATCACATTGTGGATGGTTGTGAGCCACCATGTGGTTGCTGGGAATTGAACTCAGGACCTTTGGAAGAGCACTAAGCAGTGCTCTTAAACGCTGAGCCATCTCTCCAGCCCCCAGATAGTTTGTTTTTAAAGGCAATTTTGTAATTAGTAATTTGTGTTTCTCTAAGTTTGTGTGCTGCTTAAAACAAATCATATTTTGTGGCTCTCGTGTCTACCTCATCGTGAACTAAAATGTTATTTAGCACTGATGGCTGTGGATTCAGTGCATTTCAATTTGGCTCAGCTGGGAGATGGAACGGGCTGTCAAAACCAAAGCAGCGGAATGTTCCCCTCTGCCACATCAAGCACCATATAACCATCTACTTCACAGTGTCTCTGCACATCCACCTCAAGTGGAATAATTATCATTCCATTTATTGGGGTGGAGAGGAGATAGGGAGCAAAAGCCCATCTGAGAGAGCTGAGAACATTGCAACACGGTTCTCACGGCCTTGAATGCCTTCTGACCACAGTCTGCATTCTGGATCCAGTGGCAGCCACACGCTTTCAGGGACACATGGCTTGCTGGGGTGTGCTTATTCATGCTGGTTCCTGCCTGGCATACTCCTTGGGTTGAGGTTACTTCTCAGGGCTCCCAGTCTCTTTTTATGTTGTAGTTCCAGGATTGGGGGATTTGAAAGAATTATGACTATTGACATGACCTCTGAAACCTGGCAAGCCTGACTTGTGACAGTATTTTGTCTTTCTGTGTCTCAGTTTTCTTCTGAAATGGACTGGATGGCTGCTCTGTGATGAGCATTGAATGAAATCTCCCTCGTAGCATAGCCAGTTCCGAAGCCAGAGTATTTGGTGAGTGTGGCTAACACCCTTGCTTTTAGAAAGTAATCTTTCGTGGGACATGGGTATGTAGTTCATTGTCTGTTCGTTTGCTGCTGTATTTTCATCTGAAGAAAATTGTCACTGCTGAGCTGAGTGTGCCTGAGTACTGGGGAAACTGAGGCAGGGGATCACAAGTTCACGGCTAGCCGGGGCTGCTTGTTGAGAACATTATTGCCCATGGATAACAGAGAGGGACAGCCCCTGGCTTATAAGAAGTTGCCTTCCTGTCTACATGGAGCCATCTCTGCCAGTCAAACAAACCTGGATCCATTGGTCATGAGTTTGGAGGGGATACTAGAAGCCACTCTGCCTGAACTCCTTATTTTGTATATGTAGAAACTGAGACCCAGGGAGGAATATTGGTCTTTCTGAAGACAACAATCTGGTTGAACCTAGTCTCCTGCCCAGCTGGATGCAGACACGGCCTTTTTAAGTCTAGTCCAGTTCAGTGTTTTTACAGTTGCTTAAAAAATGAGTCCTGGTGCAAAGTGAAAGCAAAGAGCCTTTCTAATTCATTTAGGAGAGAGAAGATGGGCTTTGGGACCGGGGGATCGCACTTCTAACTCAACTGCAGGCTGAAGGATTGATTGCACGGGCTGAAAGCGTACTAAGCAAACTTCCTCTTGGAGGCAATTAAGCCTTGCCCCTTCCTATGCTGAGGATCCGGACGTGTCCCTGGACACCCAGTTGTGAGAATGATCCCCAGGCTAGACAGATCTCAGCTCCAGGTTCCAAAAGAGTTCATGGGTATGGCCAAGGCCTCAGAGCCCCTGGTCCAAGTGGGGACCATCACTAGGCTGAACAGTGGAGACTCTATCAGGAAAGGCCTTTTACTTACAGACTGTGGAAAATTCTGGAAGACTTGCATATCTGTTATTCCTCAAAGCTATAAAAAAAGAAAATAAAAGCAAAAGAGGATCCCAAAACTGTAACTGTTGTGACAGATTGCGGGGTAGCTTCAAGAGTATAAAGAAATAAACGCAGGTATGGAGACGGGTCTGTGGTTTTTTTCAGCTCTGTGGCCCTTCTGCACTTTCTTCTGGGGAAAGAGCTATGCCTTCTCAAGTATATTCTTCCCACCAGTTCACATGGTTCTGGCAGGGCTACCAATGAGAGTACCTGGCACCTTGATTCAGTGGTGGGCAAGTGAACCAAGCCTAGCCAAACATGGAGCTCATGTAGTCTCAGTTTGAATCAAGGACAAGCCTAGCTCCCCAAGCCAACCAATCAGGAGCAGAAGGCTGGACATAGCTCCACCCACCCTTTGCCCCACTCCCCTTTCCTCCATTCCCTCCACACACAGCTTGTATTTGAGAGGGAAGAAGACCAACAGCAAACAACAGAAGCTGAGAGATGGAGAAAATCTGACATCATCATTTGAAAATGTAGATCCAGGTGCACCTGAGTTCTGGCCATCCTCTCTGTGACTAGACTGTGTGGGCTTTGGAATTCAGTTTCGCTTAAGCTCGCTCAAATTAATCTTCGAGTTCTGTATCAAGTGAATACAGATTTGACGGAAAGTGGACAGCAGTGATGTGTTTGTGGCTTACTCTATCTTGTGCTGTGATGACCACTCTGTGAATATGTCACAGTCCCCCCACCCCAAAAAATTTCATTAATAAGGAATATGAGTCACAGAAGTAAATTTATCCTCCAATCTCAATGCTTTTGTGTGTGGTGCTGGGGACAGAACCCAGAGCCTTTCCTGGCAAGTGTCCACCACTGAGTAACATCTTCAACCCTAATAATATTTCTTGTGAAATAACCTATGTAACTCACCAAAACTTCCTTTTGCTCCCTTAAAAATTTTTAATTTTTGTTTTTAATTATATGTATGTGTGTCTCACCATGTGTATGTGTACTTGTAGAGGCCAGAAAAGGGAGTCAGACCCCCCCCCAAGTTAGACTTATAGGTGGTTGTGGATACTTGACATGTACACTGAGAACTGAACTGAATTCAGGTCCTCTGGAAGAACAGCAAACTCTCTTAGCTGCTGAGCATCTCTCTGGTTCCTTCTTTTACCCTTCAGAAGACCCTCTACTTCCTTCAATAGGACATACTCTGGTTTCTCCTGGAATCTGTGCTCCCTGAATTGCAATCAGAGACATCAGATAAACACATTTTTGTCTAGCATACGATTGAGCTGGTGTGATGTTGCGGTAACTATTTTTTTTCCTAGTGGTTATCACTCACAAAGAGCTCCCTCCTAATGCTCTAATCTTGACTGAGAAGCCTGTCTGCTTACTCCGTTCACATTCTCAGAGGTTGTCTGACTCTACTCCTTGAACCCCATAACTCTAACAACAGGAAAAAAATAATCTTTGTAAATGCTCTGAGTAATACTTCCTTTGCCTTTCCAAGCTCAGGTGAAATTCCTGCTCCCTATGGTGATTAGCATGTTTGGCATTGACCCAAATCCCTTGGTTTTTGTGAATCTGCTCAAGCTCCTAGTCATGAATGAAGAAACAGCCTTAGTTTCAAGATGCCACTCATGTATGCCCTAAGATGGTATATGTTGCCAAATGTTTACAAATAAGGCAAGATTAGGGAAGGTGTATTGGCGTGCTTGTGGTGTGGGATGGCTACTACAGTGGCATTGCCAGTATTTGGCTTACACAGCATAGGAACCTCTGTGTGTATGTGTGAGAAACATAGATCACAGAACCACAGAACATAGGTGATCAGACAGTCTTTACTGACAGATGTCACCTTCCCAAGACATGCCACATTAGAGGAGGCTATGCTGCAGTAATTCCATTGAAAATCCACTTTGTACCAACATTGCCCATGTGACCCTCCAGTGCCTGCCATGGTCCTTGTTCTCTTGTCTTTTCATACATGCTTCTCAGCCTCCCTTTCTTCATTCTCCTCTTCCTTCACTTGCTCAAGGAATCTCTAAGCCTTTCAGTCAATCTTGTTCTCAGTCATACCCCACTTCCCAAAGCATCCTGAGATTTTATGGCCAGAGCCATCAAAGTAACCAGATTCTTCATCCATACAAGGGTGTGAGTTCTGGGCTTTGCTGCTGCATTGTGTCCCTTGAGAAGTTCCCATCTCCACAGAGATACCTTCTTACACCCAAAGTGTGGGAAATTTCTGCTGGTAAGATTGAAGTCTGGCATCACTGGAAAGCCTCTGAACTCGGTGCTAAATGACAGGCTCCCTTTTCTTAGCTGGATCTCCTCTTCTGTCTGATATGGGAAAATTCCAGATTCTCTAAGAGGTGTCACATGGCTCTCAGGAAAATTACAGGCCCAACCCTTTCCTGATAAGAAACCCACCCAGTGATCACCTGGGGATTTCTGAAAGTACTTTCCCATTCTAATAGTTCCTTGGCTTTCAGTCAATGATATTTTTCCACATCTCTAATCATACCTGTAGTTCTTACCCCACCCCTGTTGCCCATGGGATAATTAGGTACTAGGTTTTCTTTTCTTCTGATAGGAGCATACCCAGTGAATCAAACAAACACACAGTCACCCCCAAAACCCTCCCCACTACCCATAGGTTACTATAGGTTTATATTGTAGTTTGTATATTGTAATATTGTATATTATTTATACATACATATTATAAATACAATATTGTAATATTTCATATTGTTTATATTATATTTTCTTATATACACATAATTTATTATGGGTTTATAATGCCCTTGATTCATTCTCTCTCTCTCTCTCTCTCTCTCTCTCTCTCTCTCTCCCCACCATGACTGCCTGAGATTCAACTGTTTATTTTGGGCTTGGGAAGGAAGTGCTCTTCCTTCCATGAAGAATTCCCTGCTACTGCTGCTGCTTGCCTAACCAGGCTGGCACAGGGCACAGGCCCCTCCCTTGCCCTTGCCAGCTGCCTAGCCAAGCTCAAGTCTCAATAACCACCACTGGTCACCCTAGTGGCCTCCTCGTGTGCCTGCAACTCTCGCCCATGGTGCTCATCTGCAGCAGTGGCCAGTTGGTGGATGTCCCTGAAACATCCAGCAAATCTGCCCAAACCAAGCTGGACTCCTGAAGCTGCTTGGCTCGGTGCAGGGCCTCCTAGAGCTCCTTGAAACTGCCTTGCCTGGGGCTGGCAGTTTTACCTAAAAGAACTGGTAACCTTTCGCTGCATGCATGAGAGAGTTAGGGTATCCCTAACTCTCGAAACTTCTAGTGGAGAAGTGCGCACAAGGCTTGTGCTCCCCGGAATCCGCAGAATAGCATCAAAGGCACCAGAACTCTTTGGAGGATCCAGGAGTGCACGGATGCTGCCCCATCCCCATTTGTAACAGCTCTCAGGTGATTCCCAGGAGATGCTGGGACTCCTAATCAGGAGGCCCCACTTTGAGAACCACTGGACTGAAACATTTCTTCTCCATAAAATAAGAAGATAGAGGGAGGAGATCATTTGGGAGGCGCCAAGGACAGTGTTTCTGGCTGTGTGAAGGAGAAGACTTAGCATTGCTTCTTATGATATGGGTGGGAACCTGTGGATCATTAATGTGGTGTTCCCAGAGCCTAGTCAGATGGACTTCTGGATTTTACGGGGCATCTTCTATCATCAGGATCTCCTGGTGGCTGAGCCTCCCTCTGGCAGGGCTATTTCTCAGGCTGGAAGGGGCTGTCATTGAGTCCTGAGAGGCAAGTCCAGAATGGACTTGGTTTTCCCCCTTTCTCTTCTGTGCATCTCTTTCAGGTGCTGTGAGATTCTCTTGGCTGACAGCTATCTGAGTGCTTCACACTCTGTTGAAGAGTCACCACAGTAATTACTGGATCATTACCAGGGGTTTTGAAAAGACACTTCAAAGCATCTCCCACAGTTGCTAAGACAGGTGTGAAAGTCTATCTGGGCAAAGAGTGTCCAGTTTAAAGGGACTTGAGGACTGACGGGTAGGTGTTGATTAAACTGGGCCCAGTAGCAGCAGAGATGGGTGACCTTCTAATTAGGGTATGCTAACAATCTGTTCATTGGAGAGGAAGCCCAACAACTTAAAAGGAAACACAAAATGTGCAGACAGCACTTCCATGAGGAATCTGATCTAATTAGGTCTTCCAATCCCTGGTGTATACCTACCTGCTTTGGCAAGAATAAACAGATTTCCTCCACCTCAGAGTTCATTTAGTGAAGGATAGCAAAGTGGAATAACTGCCAATCCGGTGCCCATGTGGCTGGCTTGGAGGTAGGGCAGACTTTTATGGTAAAAATCTTACAGCACGGAAGGTAGCACATCAGTGTCATAAAGAGCCTGACTATAAAATTGTTGCCAAAAAAGGCATCATTGTACTGAACTTTTGAATTAGTTGCCGTGTTCTGTTTTTTTATGTCAAGCTTTTGTGTCTCCATGACCAAGTGCCTGAGAAAAGCAATTTAAGAGAGGAAAGGTTTATTTTTGGCTCATGGTTTGGGAGGTGTCAGTCCCTCACAGCAGGAAGAGCAAGGTGGAGCAGGGCAGGTCACGTGACAGAGGTCAGGAAGCTGACAGGAGAACTCAGGAAAGGGCCAGGGTTACATATAACATCCGAAGACACACCACCAACCACCTGCTTCCCCCGGGGGAGCTAGCTGCTACTCTTTACCATCTCCTGATGATGGCATCATAGTATGGATACACCAAGGAAATCATCGGTTGGTTACACCAGAAGGTTTAATCAGGAGCCAGTCACTTCCTAAGATAAGAGCCTGGCCGGCAACCAAGTCTTCATTCAATACAAGAGGCCACGGGTGCATTTCTTACTCAGACCATAGGACTGACATCTCCAGTGTTTGTGTGGGTGTGTGACCTTTCCTGACTCCTGGGGCTTGTATTCAGAGATCCTTCCTGCATGCAGCTGACTTTTGGGGAGTGATGGGCTAGAGTCCAGAGCTTTATCTCTGTGACATTGGCTGGGTGGGGCCCTGGGCTCATAGCCTGATGCATAACGAACCCCATGAAGCTGCCTGATGACAACCATCCCAGCTTTCACCCAAGCTGTGTGGAATCACACCAAGACCATGGTGAACATGCGGAGGCAAGTGTCTTCAAGTGTTCTCTGCTTTATTTTTGGAGACAGTATCTGTCACTGAACTTGGAATTCGCTAATTCAACTAGATTGGCAGCAGGCCCAAGGAGCCTCCTGTCTCCACTTCTCCAGCAGTGAGATTACAGGCAGGTGCCACTACGCCGGCTCTTGGTGGGCCCTGGGATTAAATCCAGGTCCTCATGCTTGCACAGAGAGCACTTCTGCTACAGAGAGCTCCCCACAGCTCATCTGTAATTTAAAATCACAGAGTGGCTTTTGTGCAATTTTTACTGATGTTTGGGAATTATAGGAAGCCCTACATACCTTTTTTTTTTTTTAAGGGTTAACCCATTTTAGAGCACAACTTCTCTGAAGTGGCATGTCAGCCGTGCTACCCTAAAGATCCTAATCCTGAAGGCACACTCCCTCAAGGCCAGACTGAATGCAAGCGAAGTTCAATGTTCGGCTTGTGGTCACCATCTCATCTCTGTGCTTTGGCCTAGCACAAACACGGCTCGCAGAGCAAGGTGAGAAGTAGCCAGCAGTTCTTGCCATGCTAAAATGAAGCTGTGTACATACATATAGTAGAACATTTGTGTACTATAGGCCCAGACAGTCTGGTCTAGCCTGCAAGCTTCATGATTGTTGGCCTGATACTGGAGCCTGAGCTGTGTAGCCAGAAGATACTTTGCTATACCTGTGGCCAGAAAGAGAGGTCCTGGGTGGTTCCAAAGTGAACAAGGGTCATGGACAGAAAGTAAGGGTAGGAAGGAAGGTGCCACCAGCTAGTTGGGTCATGCCATGGGTCAATCTGGAGGTCCTAGAGTATTTCAGTGTGTTTGTCTCAGTTTGTGAAAATCTAAAGATTCTACCCCATGTATGAGGTAAACCAACATCCCTCACCAATTTCTGATATTATTGGGGCATTCCACGTCTCCTTCCTGCCTCTGGTCCTGAGGACCCCTACTACCATTGGACTCCCCTCCCCCCAAGTCTCCACCTAACGGTGGTGGTGTTTCCTTTCCCATCAGGTCTCACCACACCTGACTTAACTGTTCTCTTTTTACATATAAAGTCCCACCAGCTTCCATTTTTGGTAGAGGAAATTTTCAGACCTGGTTCAGCAGAGCAAAGGACTTAACAAGGATGCCCATGCCATCATCTGGTTGGGATCCTTCACGTCACTCTTCACGGTAAAAGCACATTTCGCATCCCATTCCTGGCCAGCTCCTCTCTCAGCTAACCTGTTACTCTCAAAGACCTTGGAGACTCCATCCATGAGGGCAGCCTCCAATGGCGTGGGGCTCTAGTAGGAAGTGGAGGGAGACGAGATACACTGAGGCAGAAGGGAACCAATAAACCCTAGTTGTTTCAGTGATATATATGGCTTTGACATGAAAATCAATAGCAGAGATTAGACTCTGCAGGCATAAGCCAGTCACAGGCAAATTGTATGCAAATAGCACATGTGACCCTGCCTGTCATTGGGGTCTGTTTCACGCATCTCTTAGGAGCCCAAAAGTAGAGATCACTGGTCAAGTGTGGTCAAGGTGGGACGACAGGATGAGAAAGGACAGTAGTGCATGCAGGGGTGATTGTTGTTTGAAGACTGCTCTGGACTAGGCTCTGTAATGGGGACAGAGAGGTTCATTGAGACTCCAAAATATCAATGGAGAAGGTCATAAGAGCTTAAAAAGACAAAGAGGGTGTCACATACAGAATGCTGTGGGGCATTGGCCACCTACCAGAAAGTTCCTGGAGATAGCAGGCTGAAAATAAGAAAGGCTAAATTCAGTGGGACAAAAGATGTTTAGTAGCTGGTGGTGATATCACTGTAATCCCAGATATTGGGAGATTGAGAAGCAGGAAGACCACTAATCCAAGGCCTGTCTGGGCTATTTAGCAAGTTCAAAGCTAGCCCAGGCAACTTAGTGAGACCCTGTCTTAAAATAAAACATAGAGTGCTGGAGATCTTCCTACCAGCTCAGTGATATGGGGAAAAGGTTGGGTCCTGGGTTCAATCCCTAATATTGCAAAGTTAATTAATTTTAAAAAGATACTTAGAACTGCCAACCATGGAACAATTATGATAGCCCTGGGTGGGCTACAGAAGGTGTGGATCTTGTGATTCAGGAGCTAGATTAGAGTTGTAGGAGTCTATGATGGTCACCTGTGGCAGTGAACGGGACTCGGGGACACTGGAAGACAGTTCTTTTCGGGACTCATCTGGGTATGGATAACTGGAGCTTGTCCAAGAAACCATATCTAAGACCCAGGGTGTCAGGCAAAGTTCTCAGATGGACTCTTCACCTGTCTGTGAGTGCTGTCTGTAAGAGATAGTGCTCCTGAGAAAGACTGAAGGGCACAGGGAAGGGAAGGAGGCAGAGTCTTGTGGAAGGTAGCCTGGGCCTGATTCCACAGAGGACGTTGTAGCCAGTCCCCATTCAAAGCCAGGCCCCAGGGCTTCCTTACTCTTGCCACAGTGCATGGTAAGCTGGGGTGGAGGGAAACAGCAGCTACTCCAGGACTCATAAGAAGGCAAGGGGAGGTGAGCGAGCTCCTTCAAAGTGGCTCAGGTAACGACTGGAAAGGTAGTGGGAAGGACATGGAAAACAGGCAGAAGCTGTCTGCAGCTTCTAGACAGGCTACCAGGGTGTCCACTGACCACATGGAGTCCTTAACCCTCAAGACTGACCTAAGTTCAGAGAAGTTAAATATCTTGGCCACAGTTACACAGCTAACGTGGTGATGATCCCTGGAACTTGTGGATTGTAGGTGTTCACTCTGTCTTATGAGATCATCTGTAACCAAGGACTGTTCTGTGCCAATCACATCCATGTGACAATGGCTTTGTCACAAGCAGCCCAGGAGCTGTTGTTATTCCCAACTTGTAAGTCAGGAAACAGGCATAAAGAGTCACCTATTCAAGGAGCAGTGTCAGTAAGCAGAGTGTGTCACATTCAAACCCAGGTCCTCCAGCTCCTTACTCCATCTTAAACCATAGTTCACAGCTCTGGGATTTCAAGGGAAGACGTATCTTCACATTGCACAGACTGTTCCAGAAAGCGTGTGGGCTGAGGCCAGGGAGATTGATTTAGATCTACTGTCAAGATCTGGTATGTGTACACCCCACAGCCGGCCACCCTGGCCTGCTCTGTGAAGAGTGTGGTTTTCTTCCAGTTCTGCTGCCCGTGGTTCCTGAAAGGGCAATTTATCAAATGATGTAGAGAAGCCATTGTGGCAATAAATTACCATGTTTAAAGGGATTATTTTTATCCTTCTCTGTGTTCTGGGGCCCTGAAGAATTCAGAAAACAGAGGCAGGTTGAGTAGGTGCCTCTGTGCGTGGGCCAGGAAGGCGCACACACATTACATTCTCTTTAATAAAAGGCGTCAAACACAGAACGTGGTGCTAACCCTTTAGCACCGGTTGCTGTGCTGTGGCAAGCTGGAGTTGCCTGGAGCTCTTTTCTTTTCACCCAGTGCGAGGGGACACACTCTCTTTCTTCAGGATATTTTGGATAAGGCACTGTTGAAGCATGTGCATCTGCTTTCTGTTGCTGTAACCATCTATAAGAAACTGAATATTATTTGACTCATGATTCTGGAAGCTGGGAAGTCTAAGAGCTTAGTTGATGTGTCTGCCCTGTATTGGTGAGCATTCTTTCTATACCACAGATATAAGAGGGCCATACTTGACGAGACCGGAAAACATATCAGCTCAGGTTTATCTTCTTTTTTTTTTTTTAAATACTTTATTTTTTTTTCTTCAAGTTATATCACAGTCACAAACCCCTCCCTATTCCCCCTTCCTATCCCGCCCTTCCACCCTCTTCCCCCCAGAAGTTTCCCCTTTCAGTCCAACAGATGGTTCCTTCTCTTATAACAGTAAGTATTATACAAAACAATAGATATAAATATGCCACATTTGTGAGAGTTAAATGGCCCAGTATACCTTCCCAATGTCCAGTTTATACACATTTGGCCCCTGACTTTAACATTCTACTATCTAACCATCTCCATGAGTTTAAAGGTCTATATCTGACTCAACATTCATACTAACTTGCAACACACTTTTAAGAGTATCTTCTTAGATCTATAACACCCTCTTGATTCCTAAACAGGTTTATCTTCTTAAAAAGCCGCTAAAACCATCTTAGAGGGCCTGCTCTCATATCTAGTCTTTTTTTTTTTTGGACTTGTGTGCAGGGTAGGCTTTTTCGTTTTCGTTTTTTCTTTTGTTTACTTGACACAAGCTAGAGTAGTCTGAGAAGAGGTAACACCAATTGAGGAATTGCTTCTATCAGACTGACCTGCAGGAAACCCTGTGGAACACTTTCTTGATTAATGGCTGATGTGGGAGGGTCCAATCCATTGTGGGAGGTGCCACTCTTAAGTATACAGTCTTGAGTTGTATTAAAACAAAAACAAACCAAAAATACAGGTAGAGCAGGCCACCAGTAAGCAGCACTCCTCCATGGCCTCTGCATCAGCTCCTGCCTCCAGGTTTCTGTCCTGTTTGAGTTCCTGCCTTAGTGACTCTCAGAGACACACAGGAACATCAGAAGCCTTCCACCCCAGTTCTGGTATTTTAAGGCTTTTTGGTAGCTTCTCTATTCTACTTCTGTACACTGCCTTTCTGTTAGTGGTCTTTGGACTGTGAGAAGCTTTTGTGTTTTGAAACAGGGTTTCACATAGCCCAGGCTGGCCTCCAATCCAGTGTGTAGGATTTGTACATAGGATTTCAAAGTAGGGTAGGTTTGAACTTACGATAGGCATACTTCATCTTCAGAGTTCTGCGATTACAGATATGCACTACCATGCCTAATTTTTTGAGGCACTAGGGATGAAACCCTGGGCTTCATGCACGTTAGGCAAGTACTCTACAGTCTGAGCTGTATCTCCAGTTCACAGTTTGTTTGTTTTTTGACCTCATACTCAGAATTATATTTACAGCAGACATGTGGCTAATTTTTTGGGAAGCTCAGGGGGAGGGGAGAAAGGAGGAGCAGCAGGGTGGGGGTGCTTTGGGTCAAGACTGGAGAGAGCCATGGCTTTGAGTTGACTCAGATGAAATCTGCTCGTATTAAAGTCAGAATTAATCACTACAATTACATTGTAGATACTGAGATGTCCCAAGGCATCCAGACATCCCTCCAAACACTTAGGGCCAAGGTTATGGGTACCTCATTCATCCCAGAGTTAGTTCATTGGGGACTTTCAGCTAGGAGTCAACAAGCAAAAATGAGCAAAGAATCCTGTCTTAAATACAGCAACAGGATGTTCTGGGCAAGTTGTCCTCTTCTTAGGTAGGTCAGAGGAGCTTTGACTGACAGCTATGTTTTGGGTGTAGCTGTGTTGTTCTGAAAATTGAGAGAAGCTCCAGTTTTATTCACTCTTAGCTTCTGTGAGAGACACTTCAGAGCTCTTGGCATGACCTTCACTCCTCTCTCTCTGAGAACTCCTTCTGTACTCTGTGCCTTTGGACAGCAGTCCTGCTTGTGCTGAGTGAGGTGGGACCCCAGTGGCCACTCAGCTAATTGACTGATCCAGGACCTCCTGGATCTCAGCTTCTCACCAGGGAGCATCAGGGAGGGTCTAAGACGATAATCAGTCCCTGCTTGTTTTCTGAGCTAAACATGTGTAAGCAAATACTCAGATAGCCTGGTTGCCACAGGGCACAGCCTCAGGGAATCGCCTCTGCCTAAGGTAGTCTCTCCCAGTTTTCTGGACCAAGGATTGGGAGGATAGTTTACCAGGTCCTCTGGCTTGGTTTCTGTCATGATTCCACAGTAGAGGGGTCACCAGGACTGAGAATACCTCAAGGTTTTGTTCATAGGTGCACATCTGCATTGAGCATTGGGGCATCTCCACACCCATCCATATTGGTGACCCTAAGATAATGCTGGAGTCTCGCCACATATGGTATTGTTCTTTGGTCACAGTGAAGAATCCTCGAGACCAAGGAGCTTCTAAGACACAGGCTCAAAAGTCATTCCCTTCAGAATCTGCTGTATTCTTCTAATCACATGGGGCAAACCAGATTCAGACCCAGAGGTGATTAACAGAAGAGTCAAGACTCCCTGAGGGCCCGCTTGAGAGTGTGGCTCTCATAACTCATCATGTTTTCAAACATTCCACGATTTATCAGGATTTTTGATATATACCAACTCCCAGTATTCAGACGGATGCTGAGACCTGACCCTTGCATAGACTTCTTCAGCCCTTTATTTCTACCTACTGCCCCCGCAGCCTGGCTTGTAAAAGCAGGTTAGCTTCCTTAATACAGAATTCTTCCCTCCATACATGCTCTTGCCTATCTAGAATGCTTTTCTCTTATCTCTGCCCATTTCCTGCTCTCCTCAGAGGGGTCTAAATAAATATTGGAGGCTTTTTCTACCCTCCCCACGGTCCTTTCTCTAAGCTCATATTCACTTCTGCACTTCTGCCTTCAAAGAGCAAACAAGACCAGCTAAACAGAACCCATCATGTCTTTCCTGTTGGCCGGTTCAATCAAGTTAGTTCCAACAAGTTAGAGCTGATCTCTGTGCTGCTCTATCCCAGCACATGACCCCAGTCCCAACGTGTTTTCAGTTGAATGCAGCAATGAGCAGGACAGGCATCACTATCCCTCCCCATTGCCTCTTAAGGATTTATTTATTTTAATTTTATGTGTATGAATATTTATCTGCGTGGATGTATGCATATCACATGCATTCCTGGTGCCCGAGAAGGCCAGAAAAGGTGTCAGGTCCCCTGGTACTTGAGTCACAGATGGCTGTGAGCTACCATGTGGATGCTTAAGACTAGAAGTTGGTGCTCTAAGAGCTGTTGGCCACTGAGTATTCCCTATTCCTCGCCCCTTACTTACTATTCATCTTACAAAGGTGTAGAGCAGTAGAGACCACCCAGAATCAAGGCCACTTTACAACCTAGCTGATTGCCCCACTCCCACTGTCTTGGCCATCTGGTAGACAGGTCACCAGGCAAATTTGCTCTAACCTTCTCTCTCTCTCTCTCTCTCTCTCTCTCACACACACACACACACACACACACACACACACACACACACACACAC
>CAJQZJ010003646.1:354689-379245 GCA_907164525.1 Lophiomys imhausi | reverse complement strand
GATAGATAGATAGATAGATAGATAGATAGATAGATAGATAGATAGATGATAGCTAGAATCACAACAGACAATCGGTCCTGGGTTCTTGCCCCTTCAAGGCCTGACTGTCCTCTTTAAATATTTTATTTTATTTTTTATGTGTACGGATATTTTGCCTGCATGTATGTCTGTGTGCCATATATGTGCATTGTCTGCAGAGGCCAGAAGAGGGCCTTGGATTCTCCGGCACTGGAGTTACAGATGGTTATGAGATTTCATGTGGGTGCTGGGCATTGAATCCAGGTCCTCTGGAAGAACAGCCAGTGCACTTAACCACTGCACCATCTCTCCAATACCAGGGCACCTGGGGAGATGGAATGAGGTTTTCTTCACAGCTGAGCATTTGTGAAACCTTTGACACTTGTGAAAAACTACCTTCTTTCTGCAGAAGCCCATTTAGTGGATTATGCCATTTGTTGCTGGGATGTTGAACGAGGGCAGTTTTACAACAACTGACCCTGGAGAGAAGAAGAGTCTAGGGATGGTCACGAGTCATCTCTTGGTTTGTGTAAATTATTTAATAAGTGAACTCGCACTTCCCAAGAGATCTCCACACTCAAATGTTCCCTGCCAGATCTCTTTCTGGCCATAGGAATCATGTCACCTGATATCCACAGAATGAATGGATCTAATGGATCACCTTTGAAAAAACCACTCACTTGTTACCCTTGGGGACCAATCTCCTGCAGCTCACATTTTCACATAAATTGTGAGGTTCACTGAAGGGGGTCCAAGCACACCTGCTGAATAAGGGTCAATATGACCCAGCCCATACAAGTACCCTGCCTGATCCATACTTAAACTGGGCCATTTTCTTCATCCACTCTGGAATTCTAATGGTATTTGGGACTAAGGGTCTGCCTTTCCTTTAAGATTCCTTGAACTGGAGCTGTTTGGAAGCCTGGATCATCCAGTGCTTCAAACCCCATATCTGCCTTTAGGCTTCAGACATGGAAACAAATTCATTCCCCTTTATTCTGAAAGACAAGAGTCTTTGTCATGTGTAAAGAGAAAAAAAGGAAATCAGATGATATATATATATATTTAACATATAAAATATGTTAAACATATAAAATGTTAACATAAAATATGTAAAATATATATATATGTATATTCATAGAGATTTAAAAACCACAGTTGGTGGTTGGGGAGATGGCTCAGTGAGTAGAGTTCTTACAGCACAGCATGAGGTACTGAGTCCCACCACCCACATACAGACCAGGAATGACATAGTTACATATAACCCCAGTGCTGGGGATGTGGAGACATGTGGAACCCTGGCACTTGCTTGCCAGCCAGGCCAGCAGTGTCAGCACGATCCAGGTTAAATGAAGAGACTGTCTCAAAACCACAATGTGAACAGTGATCGAAGAAGACACGTTATGTTGGCCTCTGGCCTTCACATGCATACAGATACATGTGCCATACAAACAAACAAACGGGAAGAAAGAACCATGGCACTGATAAGGCCATCGACTTAGTTTTCACACTGTCTGGGTCCCTACTCAGCTCTTTATTTAACAGGCCTGGCTAATGAACACACCATTTAACTTTGCTGTAAACAATTCTCTTAATAATTATTGTGATGTTTAAGAAAAATACACACCACGTGCTTGTTATTATAGTGAATTTTTCGTTCTGGTCATGTTAGAACCTCCGTGTCTCACTGAATTCCCTGAGTAGACTTTTGAAACTTACCCTCCAGCCCTCAGGGGCCTCTATCCCTACTTGTGTACAGACATTGGACACTTGCAAAGAGATGCTGCTCTGCCGTGGCCCACAGCCGGGCAGCTGTGGGCGGGTCACTGACATGACCTCGCTGTGATGGTTTTGGCCCCGAAGCTACTTACTCTCCAGTGCTCAGTTGGCAGGATTCTGCTCTGGGGACGCAGCTTGTGAATGAGGTCTAACTTTGTAAGAACTCCAGTCCTCCTTCCAGCCACTTCCCTAACTCTGCTCACTGCGGAGTTGAGTTTGTGTCTTCAACCATTATGTTTCACGGTTTCCTTCGGGCCCCCAGCCTGGCCCAGGAAGGCAGTCAGTCATCTTTTCTTTAGAGGCTTATTTAGGAGCAAGACACAGCTCTCAGCTACATAAGTTCTTTGACGAGTCAGAAGAAAACAAAAGGAGAAAGAAAGGTTGACCTAGCCTTGCTTTTGAAAACCCATTTATTTAAACATGGTCTTGATGCTTGCCCTGGGCCTGCGCCTGTCTGTCTTGTATTAGTTAATTCCAACATGGAAACCTCTCCAGGGTTCCCATGGTAATTGCTATTTTTACCTGCAGCATTTAGGACTATTGTTCTCTCTGTCCCTTTTTAAAAATCCCTTTTTATAAGGATGTAACCTGAAGCAACAAACAAATAAATTTATTAACTAAAAAAAAAAGGGGGCAGGTGGCAGGGCTGAAACACTGTGAATGGAATAGAGGATACAGCCGTTCGGCCTGGTTTTGCAGACCTCCAGGTGTTGAGAAGACATGGAGCTAAGGTAAAATACAAGAGAATTGTGGTGTTGGCCCATGCCTTTGACTTCAGCGGAGACGGGGGGAGCACCGTAGAGTTGGTGGTCTTATGTATTCTGGAGTCATACAGAGCGGGGTGGTGAGGGTGCATACTCTTGGTCCCACCATTCAAGAAGAGTACACCCTTGGTCCCAGCTCCCAGCACACTGGAGACAGAAACGGGCAGATCCCAGAGCTCAGGGTCAGCCTGATGCAGGGCAAACTCTAAATAGAGAAAGACTTCGATCCAGGAGTGGTGGAACACATCTTTGATCCCTTCAGATGGGAAACACAGTTCTCTGATCCCAATAATTAGAGTTCAGAGACACACACACGGGATTTGGAGGGACCTAGGTTTGGAGGCTACTTACAAAAGGCCTTCTTGATGCAGGCAGATTGTCCTTTGGGATCTCAAAATATATACACTGGAGCTGGTTTAGCTCTAAGGTGACAGAATGATTTCTTCTTTAACCCGGATTGAAAGATAACGCTTTGTATGTTGTCGGAAGGCCAAATTTGCTTCAGGAGAAGTACTACCTAGCCCCCCCCCCCAAAAAAAAGAGGGCAATTGTCCCAGGGTTGGGATTGGGGCAGGGCTCTGTTCTTATCTTTCCAGGAGAATCGAAGCGCCCATTAGGGGAGCCCGGGGAAGACTGGACAGAGGAAACCTCAGCAGAGAACAGAATCAGGCACCAAGGAGGACGAGTGACCCAGTTGATTCTGCCTGGCAGACTTCCTCAATAGCTGTCTCCATCGGGGGCCTGCAACCACGGCAATCCAATGTCGCTGGGACCGTTCAGCTCTACACAATGCCCTGGCCGGAACCTCAGTGAAGCCTGCAAGATCAGCTTCTGCCTACAAACCCCTTAGGTCATCTAAACAGCTGAGAACAGAAGGACTGAACATAAAAGGAGTGTACTAACATTTTTAACCATTTTTTCCATTTGTGTTCGGGCCCCAAACAGGTCTACTACGACCCAAATCAGCAGGAAGTCACTTTAAGAGAGCGACGTCCCATGCCCAGAAGGTGGGGAAGGTGTTTCTCCGCCCTTCTTTTTGGTTATTTGAAGGATAACTGAAAACTCAGATATTTAGGGGAAGAGATTACAAGCTGATAAATGGTCCTGTTTAATGGGTTTTGGAGGTTAGACCCAGGGACTTCCTACTTTTCCTTTTCTGTATCCTTCTTCCTCTCCTATGTAGGAGTGCATAGACTTGAGAAAAAATGAGATATAGACATAGCACAGGAAGGTCCAAGAAGAAGGGGCAGATTATTGAATATGCCCTTATACCTTTGTATGTTGATACAAAATTAGTAGTTTATTAGGCTAAAGTGGTATTGACCATTGTTTATTGTGCAAAAATAAGATTGTATTGGATTACAACGGTATTGATCTTTGTATATTGATACAAAATTAAGATTACAGTTGGCCACAATGGTATTGACCCTTGTATATGGATGTAATATTAAGATTGTATTGGGCTACATAGGCATTGATCTTTGTATATTGATACATAATTAAGAGTATATTTAACCACAATTGAATAGATCTGTGTATATTGATACAAAATTAAAGGTAACGCTTCCTAATGGTATCATACCTAGAGATACTTAAAAATAAAATGTGAAGCTCTGGCCTCTTGATACCAACCGTCTAAAACGGTCTAGGATAGTTAAGTAAAACAAACTCCTAGTCATGCAAACATGTCATCTTGTTAGCTACTATGACAGTCTATCACAGATATTCTCTAAACTACCCAGTAATCAAGTTGCTAAGAGACAAGCAACATTTGCTTATCTAAATACAAGAGATGGATAGGGCATCTTCAAAAACCCCAAGAGATCTGCAGAATATGGCATTCAAAGATGTTATCTTAAATTAAGATTTTCTTTTCTTTTTCTTTTTTTTTGATATCGAGACATATCAGCGCCTGACAGCACCCCCTATTCTACTCCAAGTAGAAGATAAGCATCGAAGAACCTCCACTGTAAGATGGTTGAATTAGTGGCAAGCCTATCTCTTGGCATGAAAAAACCCCTTGCACCAACTGCAGACAGACTGCTGTCCAAAAAGGACAAAACTTGGTAGCAGGGAAGTCGACAGCCTAACTCTGCCAAGACAGGGTAGGTAAGTCCTTCATAATCCCTGCTCTACAACTAATGTCTGTCAGAGAATCAGGACCCAAAGGCTGAAGACTGATGCAGGAATGTATGGAGAGAAAATGGGAACTGTCCAGGCAGTCATTGGTATGTCCTTTCTTAGTTTTGGAAGCTGCAGGCCCTGCACTTCCTATATAAACAGATATATTTATCCCTCTCAGGTCTCTGAGGTGGTTGAAGAATAGACAGCTAGAGTCTCATAGTTAAATTTTGAGTTGTTTAGGAATCAAGAGGGTGTTATAGATCTAAGAAGATACTCTTAAAAGTGTGTTGCAAGTTAGTATGAATGTTGAGTCAGATATAGACCTTTAAACTCATGGAGATGGTTAGATAGCAGAATGTTAAAGTCAGGGGCCAAATATGTATAAACTGGACATTGGGAAGGTATACTGGGCCATTTAACTCTCATAAATGTGGCATATTTATATCTGTTGTTTTGTATAATACTTACTGTTATAAGAGAAGTAACCATCTGTTGGACTGAAAGGGGAAACTTCTCGGGGGAAGAGGGTGGAAGGGCGGGATAGGAAGGGGGAATAGGGAGGGGTTTGTGAATGAGTTGTAACTTGAAGAAAAAAAATAAAGTATTTATAAAAAAAAAATCCCTTTTTATTTTTTCCTTTCCCAAAAATAGGATAATGAGTTTATTGATGAAAAGTTCTCATTACCAAGAAACGATCATTGTCAGAGCTGACTGCTTACCTCTAGGACATGTTAACAGTAACCTTACCTGATGGAGCACACAGAGCGAGAAGGGAAATAAATAAATAAAGGGCAATGCACTGGAGGCTTGTAGAAAGTTCCATGGAGGAGAGGAATCCTAGATGAGTAGGTATTTTGTTCTCTGGCAAAAGGAGGTAGAGGTAATGATTCGGGGTGGGGAGGGGAGAACAGGACATAGAAACCCCTTCCCTGGTACAGTGTTTTTTCTTCCACCCCTGACTCTGGCTCCGGGATACTCTGCTTTCCTTGGACCTCTTATTAATGAGGATATATTGGTGGTAAATTTTGGCAGCATTTATATTTCTGAAAATTTTTGTTTAACTCATTCAGAAACACGGCTTTGCTGCACCGATGGTTATTCCTGCCACTATGCTGAGGACACAACCCTCAGGTCTAACATGTTCCTTTAAGGGGAGTCGGCATCTTCTTTCAAGACGCCTTACAGGCATGTCCAACTGTGAGTCAGGACTGCATGGACCCCAGGACATCTAGGAGTGTGGCCCAACATAAAACCATAAGTTTTCTTAAAGTATTGTGAGGGTTGTTGGTTTTGAAGGGTTTGTTCGTTTGTTTGTAGTTTCAATGGTGCTGTTGTGAAACATGAACTTTTCAGAGGACAATGTCTGTAGTAATGTCTGAAGGTCAGACACGCTCCCAGTTTCGTCTGCAGTGTTCTGTGCAGTTTTGTTGTGTCCCAGTCTAACCACCTTGAGATGTACCCTGTTGGAGATTATTTTTGAACTTTCTAAAAATGAAGATTCATATCTCAAGATTGCAAAAATCTTCATCTATCATTCCTTTAAATACTTTTTTCTATCCCATTATCAGTTTACAGAGGCCAGATTAATCAATATTAGACCTTTTTACTCTATACTTGAATTTTCTGAGCCAAAGTTTCTATATTTTTTGTCTCTCTGAGCTGTGTTCTGGGTAATTTCTTCAGATATGTATTTTAATTCATTAATTCTATCTTCAGCTGTCTCTATTTGCTTCCCAATTCTTTTATAAATATATTTTTTACATTTATTTATTTCTTCAAGTTACATCTCAATCATAATCCCCTCTCTCCTCCTCCTCCCGGTCCCACCCTCCTACCCTCTTCCCCCTTACCCTCTTTTTTTTTTTTTTTTTAAAGATTTATTTATTATGTATACAGTGTTCTGTCTGCAGGTATATCTGCAGGCCAGAAGAGGGCACCAGATTTCATTATGGATGGTTGTGAGCCACCATGTGGTTGCTGGGAATTGAACTCATGACCTCTGGAAGAGCAGCCAGTGCTCTTAACCGCTGAGCCATCTCTCCAGCCCGCCCCTTACCCTCTTATATATATATATTTTATAATTTAAGGTGTATCTTCTTCCCCCCAATTGCTCCCCCTTTTAGTGCAATAAACATCTCTTTTTCTTATAACAATACAAAACAATAAGAATAATTAGGCTACAATTATGAAAATTATAGATATAACATATATTCCTAATGTCCAGTCTATACATATTTGGCAACTGATATTAATATTCTGTTATCTATCTATATCAATGAGTTTAAGGTTCTATACCTAACTCAGTTTCTATCCTAACTTACATTACCAACTTAAAAACATATTCTTAGACCTAGAACATCCAAGAGATCTGTAGAATATGGCATTCAAAGATATTTTCTTAAGTTAAGATTTTTTGATATTGAGACATGTCAGCTCCAAGTGGAGAATGAGCATCAAAGCATCTCCATTTGGAGATGGATGCATTAGTGGCAAGCCTGTCACTGGGCAAGAGAAAGACCTTGCTTCAACTATAGACAGAATGCTGTCCAAAAAGGACAAAACTTGGAAGCAGGTAGGTCAACAGCCTAGCTCTGTCAAGACAGGGTAGGCAAGTCCTTCATAATTCCTGCTTTACAATTAATGTCTGTCAGAGATACTGGGCCAAAAGGCTGAAGATAGATGTTCTGACATCATAGAGAGAAATTGGGGACTTGTCCAGGCAGCCAGTTGCCTGTCATTTCTTAGTTTTGGAAGCTGCTGGCTTTGCACTTCCTGTTTATTCAGATATATTTATCCTTCTCAGGCCTCTGATGTGGTTGAAGACAAGATAATTATAGTCTCACAGTTAAGTTTTAAGTTGTTTAGGAACTAAAAGGATGTTCTTTTATAAATATTTTAATTTCTATAAGTTTCTACAATTCAACTCTTTTATAAAACAACTGTTTTTCTGTGTGCTTTCTTGCTTTTTGTTCATTTCTTGTTTTATTGGATCTATGGTATGACTCGCATGGAATTTTCTTTTGCTATTGGGTTGAATATTCAGAATACACCCTTTCAATATCTTTTGTGTGCCTTGTTTTTGTCTTCCTTTTCTGTTCATGTTTTCACAGTTATCACAATGTTCCCAAGTATTTGACCATAGTGGATGTGTGACTATATTGTATGACAAGCTTCCTGTTTTAATTAAGAATCAATGTAGATCACTCCTGCAGGAACAAGGTAAAACACAAAGTGGATTGGGTATGGCAATGCACTTCTCTAACTCTGGGACTCAGGATGCTGAACATAAGGGTCACAAGTTTAAAGCTAGCTTTCTCTACACAGTGAGACCTTATTTTAAAAATTATGAAACATGAGCCGGGCGGTGGTGGCGCACGCCTTTAATCCCAGCACTTGGGAGGCAGAGGCAGGCGGATCTTTGCGAGTTCAAGGCCAGCCTGGTCTACAAAGCGAGTCCAGGACAGCCAGAGCTGTTAAACATAGAAACCCTGTCTCGAAAAACCAAAAAAATAAAATAAAATAAAATAAAAAAATAAAAAAAATTATGAAATAGCAAAAAATCTTTTTTTGTTATTTTCAGGTCCTAGAGAGTATACAGTGTGCCTGGAGCCCATAGGCCAAGGGGTTGGATGGTGCAAACAGAGAAAGGGAGGAAAAGAGAATGAGAGAGATTATGTGTATGAGAGAGAATGGGAGGCAGGCAGATTTATGGGTCACACTTTTCGCGGGTTTAGAACATTATCCAAATAGGTTTCCCATAGAGAGTTTAATTTATGTGTTTAAAGCAGGCAGGGATGAAGTCTCAGAGGTCACAGTTACTAAAACAAAGTCCCTGTGGTGTATCTGCATAATCTATTTGGATTGTAAGAGCCATTGGAGCCTCAGGCTGCACTGTCTAATGGGAGGGGGTCACCAAAGAACAGTTATATAAAGCAGATATCATCAAGTAATTGGAAGGATGGCCACACACACACACACACACACATCAACACACACGCTCACACAGACTCATACATTCACATTCTCACACACACTCACACACACAGAGGCAAATTCTACACTCATATCCACTCTTAATTTTCAATGAGATATCACCCTTCATCTTGAGCTCAAAGCCCTTTGGCTTTTCTTGAAGTTCGGAGAATTAAGTTATCATTCCTTTTCTTTGACCTTCCTTCCTTCCTTCTTTCCTTCCTTCCTTCCTTCTATTGAATAGCTAGCCTGTCCTTGAACTTAATATGTAGCTGAAGATAACTCTGAACTCCCGATTCTCCTGCCTCTGTTTCCCAAGTGCTGGAATTACAGGCCTTAATTACCCCAGCACATCTGGCTATCCAGTCACTTTGTATTTTGTTCATCCACTCATTCAGCCAACCAGTGCTGCAAACCTGTCTCTCATATGCTGTCTTGGGCCCTGGATCTAAAGCAACATGAACATCCACTTTTGCAGAATCTAGTATGTCAATTATCAAAGTGAGTCCCTGACAACTTGAAAATTTTATCCATGTTTGGCACTGTCTGGTGTATTTTATCGTCATTTAAAAAAAAATCCCATTTTAAAGCTGAGGAAACTGGGGCTAGAAAGATGGCTTAATGGTTAAGAACACATACTGCTTTTCTAGAGGTTACAAATAACGCCAGATCCCAGGCGGATCCAATGCTCATACACTTTCACATACCCACACAGGACTAACACACATACACACACACACACACACACACACACGTTAAAAATTATTAAAAAGTCTTTAAAGATGAGGAAATCAAGTTCCAGACCAGGTTTCTCAGTTTGACCAATTTCTTTGAACTCTTAAGGTTAATACTCTTTGCCCTAGTGGTACACAAAGAAGTCATGTTTGTTTGCTAATAAAATAAAGGCCTTTGCTTTAAGAACTCACCAACAGGCTAGAGAGGTGGCTCAGCAGTTCAGAGCACATGCTGCTCTTGCAGACCACCTGAGTTTGCTCCCCGCACCCGCAAGATAAAAAACCAGCTATAACTACACTTCTAAGTGACCTATTACCCTCTTCTAGCCATTTTGGGCACTGTACACATGTGACATAATACATACATATACCACACAGGCAAGGCACTCACACACATAAAACAAAAATCATTATTTTTTAAAGAAAGAAACACTCACCAAAAGAGACTTGTATCAGTCTTGCTCCCAAGCATCAGGATCTGCTGAAAGACACCAGGTTTGTCCTTATGCAAAGAGGCAGCAAGTTTTACTGTACAGCTGAGATGAGCGTTTGCCTCTGAAAGAAAAGAAACATGTAAACCGAAGTACCTTTGGGCTGTGCTCCCCAGCCCTTTCCTGTGTTGCAGACAAGGTGGGACAAACAAAGCGAGCCTGTGAGTGTGGTCAGAGGGCCAGTCAGCAGCACAGGGGGCCCTGGAGTAACACTTATTTATCAAAATGCTGACCACTCCCAGCCCATCCTGTCTGGCTACATAACTGCCTGCACCGAAACAGGCAACGAGAATTAAGCACCAGAGAAGACCCTTTCCTAACGGAAGCTTGGGAAAAGGAAGAGCCATTGCTGCTGAAGTCATGAACAGAAATTTGTTTACTAAAAAGTGTCCCAGGGCACTAAAGGAGCTGGCTTGACCTTGGTCGTCCGGTTTTGTCTAGAAGGGACAGAAAACCTAGTGTCTAGAGTCTATGAATTCATCTTTTAGTCTCCCGTTAGCATCCACTGTTCTGACCAGCACTTTACAGTTTATAAAGCTTCTTCTCATCACTCCCTGGAGACCTTGTGAAGTTCGTATTGTTCCCATTGAATAAGAAGACATCAGCAGGTGGAGGAAGGGTGGGTCCATGACTCCAGGAAATGTAGTTAGCAAAAGTCAAAGGTAGAACGTGGATATTTGCTGCCGGTCCCTCTGCTGTACCACCGACTCTTCCATGATACTACGGCTTTCCTTGTGCATTGAGGACTTACCTTAGCTCCTCAGGAGCCTACCTTAGCCTCCTGCTCATTCATCTGGGTGTCTGTTTGTGCCCCTGGTGGAGAACAAACAGACTCTGCCTGAGGTAGGTCATGCCAGCCCTGGGAGACAGACTCTCTGCTGCATAGCACAAATTGTAACCAAGAAAACTACTTCCCCATCCCAGCTGTAAGTCTTTCTGAAGCAGTCCTGGCTAAATATAACATGATGCCCTTTGCCAGAACTCACCAGTATTACAGGTGATTCATATACAGTCATGGTGCCCAGGGGTATGGCCGGTACCTTGTGGTTAAAAATAGCCATGATGCTGGAAGTGGTATAGATGGGTTGTGTGAGCTCATCTGGTCTCCAATCAGGAGCTTGGACTCAGCCTGGCAGTGGGTGGGTTTTCCCTAGACCCTGAGGCATCTGGCCCCATCATTTCTCATTACTGAGTGGATGGAGTCAGCAGTGGGCCAGGCAGAAACGGGAGTTTGGGGGTGAACTAATGGCAAAGGCAGCCCTGTCCCTTGTACTTGTTCTGTGGAGGCTTTTTTCTCAGAGGCACAAAATAAGAGGTGGAGATTTATTGAGGATTTTCCTGGGTAGGGGCAGGATTAAGTAAGTTAATTTGTGACAACCTTTAGAAGGATGTCTTATGCCAAGTAATTGCTACAGCTGTGGCTTATTTTCCTCTCTAGTTCATACTGCAAGACTCCCCTAAGAGAGGGAGTAAGGTGCCTGGGAGTCTGGATGGAGTGAAGAAGCTGGGCAGACAAAGCTATTGAGTTGGTTTAGCTTGCAGAGCTACCTAGGGAACTCAGAGCACAAAGGGAGTGCCGTGCCTTTTTATTGGAACATAATGTGTACAACTATTTATCTTTTGCTTTAAAGATATAATTATGTTATGTTCCAGATTGCTTACAGATGATTGCTGTAGTGGTTTGAATGAGAATGGTCCCATAGGCTCATATGCTTGAATACCTGGTCCCAGTTGGTGGAACTGTTTGGGAAAGATTAGAAGGTGTGGCCTTGTTAACAGAAATGTGCCACGGGGGTGGGGAGTGGCTTTGAGGTTTCAGGCATACAGCCCATTACCAGTTGGCAATTTGTGCCTCCTTCTGAAACTATAATCCTCCAATACTCCTTCTTCTATTGGCCTTTCTGGCAACTGTACTTTCCCAAGGCCATTCAGAAGCATCTACTTCTTTCTGTTGGATTCTATGGGTATAACACCATAAATGTAGCACATGATGTCTTATGAGGTGCCACGCTGAGCAAGATTCTTGTAGCATAGAAGAGGAAGATAGGTGCTATAACTCTGGACAAAATGGTGAGGGTGGGCCACTATTTCTGTCCAGGAAAAGCAAACTGCATTCAGTTCTCCTCTGCTTCCTAGGCTAGAGACAAAAAAGACTGATGGCAGCTGCCTTCAGATACGGCCCCTTTTTCTCAGTGCTGCTACTGAGGTCTGCCAAAAAGGAAAGGGCTGACCTCTCTTCATCTCTTATGTTTTGTAAGTATAGGAAGCTCAGGTTTTTTTTTTTTTTTTTGGAAAGACACTGATGTTCTGTGGTCCCCTTATCAAGGATGATGGTGAATGCTCTAATTGTACTACAGTCCCCATCCAAGAGCTGATTCCACACTAGTTATCTACTTTACCAGGGCAAACACTGAAATGTTCCCTAGAGAAATGCCAGTATCACTACATCATTACAAGGAGCATCTTTGTATCATGAACAACACTGTCATCTCCCCCAAAATGACTGTGCCAGAGAGCATTTGACTTTCTGTTCTGACAAGGATTGCCAGAGCGGCTGCAAATGGCATCTTGGCCACCTGCATGGATGGCACCAGCATGGATTGGAGTTTTCTTGATGCCAGTTCCTCTGACATAGTAGCTGATGCATAAGAGATCACACACACACACACACACACACACACACGCACACACACACACACACACACGCACACACACACACACGCACACACACACACACACACGCACACACACGCATCCCTTATGAGTATGAAGTGGATGAGCTCTTTTATGATTGCTTCTTAGGAAATTCCTGCCAGAGAAGAAGTTCAAAGTCTTCTCGTCTCACCAAAGAACTGTCTGTGATGCTGTTTACATCAGTGGAGTTGCAATCAGAAAGTAAAACAGCTTAGATTAATGCTCCAAACAGCTTCTATGTGGGTGGGCAAGGCAATTAAAAACTAGTCATGCTCAAGCCTTTTAGCAGATGTCTAGGTGGTAAAAATACTGTCAACACATCCAGGCAGAGTTCTGCCAGCTTGTGTTGGAACAACACAGTTCTCATGTCTGCAAAGGAAACTCTCATCTTTTCATCAAACTGAACATCATACTGAAGAAGAGTATTAACAGGAGTAGGAGAACAGAGAAAGAGCAAAGGCAGCAGGTGGCTTTGTGTTTAAATGACAGGCAAGATGATATCCAATTACATCAGCATTGTGCTTCAGGACTTTTTGAAAACAAGTCTCTAAATGAGTCTTAGTTTAGACTGTTGTCTTAGGGTTTTATTGCTGGGAAGAGACACCATGACCCCAACAACTCTTATAAAGGAAAACATTTAATTGGGTTACAGGTCCAGAGGTTTAGTCCATTATTCTCATGGTGGAAGCATGGTAGCATGCAGGCAGACATGGTGCTGGAGAGGTAACTGAGTGTTCTACATCCAGATCGGCAGGCAGCAGGAAGAGTGAGTGGCACTGGGCTTGGCTTGGGCTTCTGAAATACCAAAGCCCACCCATAATAGTGACACTTTCTCCAACAGGGCCACACCTCCCAATAGTGCCTTCCTTGAACTCATAGGGACCATTTCCATTCGAACCACCACAGATGTCTCCAATGCTCCTCCATCCACTTTGAAGCTGTCTTTAGAACTGTCAGTGTACAGCGTAGGATCGCCTAATGTCATTTCCCTTAAATTGCTATGGAGCCTCTTTTCTGCACTGGGAATGTCACCATGAGCCTTTTGTAGGTCATCTGTTAAAAAAAAAAGGCTAATTAAATTATTTACCCAGTATTTAGATTATTGTTAATTGTTTTGTGGCTGTTAATCTCTAATTCATCATTATAAATAATCACACAGAGACCACATGTATTTTAACCAGCCTTGGCCCGAGTTGTGCAATCCTAGCCCATCTAAGCTAGCTCTTAATTCTATCACCCAAATATGACCCCATATATACATATGTCCCCTTGGACTGCCATTCTCCACGCTATGACTATGTTCCTGGCCATGTGGAATGAGGTTCTTTTTTCTAACCCATGGTGTGCGTCCTCTTTCCTGCTGCTCCTGGCTGGAATGCACTAATCCTCTGTCTAAAGTGCAGGCTTCCTGATCTAATCTCAGGAAGTCCCACCTTTCTCTGTCTTTGCCCAATCTCAGGCCTCAGCATTTTATTTAACCAATCAGAGTCAATATAAGTAACAGATAGCAAACAGGACCAATTAACATTTAGAATGCTTAACATTACCCCATCAGTCATCTCACTCTTCAGCATAGCGGGCATTGTCTCCACTTTGCAGATGTTTGGACTGGATCTCACAGAGAAGCATGATGGCAATCACAGAGGCAGACTTCAAATCCGGAACTGAGTAGAGCTTCGAAAGCTCTCTCTGGGCTGGAGAGATGGCTCAGTGATTAAGAGCACTTGGTACTTTTCCAGAGGACCTGGATCAGGTGGCTCACAACCATCTGTAACTCCAGTTCCAGGTCATCTGACGCCTCTGACTTACACACACACACACACACACAATTAAAGATATGAAAAGAAATCTTTTAAAAAAAAAAACCTCTTTGTATAATTAGGGTTTCTGACTCTTTTCCATTGCTTTTTGTTTGGTGGTTATTTTTCATTGTCAACATGACTAGCTTTAGAATCTCCTAGACAGCACATTTGTGGGTGTGTTAGAGGGACCTTATGTAAGGGAGATCTGAGGAGAGAAAACCCACTCTGAATAGCTTCATCCCATAGACTGGAGTCCCAGGCTGAATAAAAATGAAAAAAAAAAAAAAAACCCAGCTGAAGACGAACATTGACCTTTCTGCTTCCTGACTGTGGATGCAGTGTGATCAGCCACCTCACCTTTCTGTCACCTGATGAAGATGGACTACATCCCCTCAAACCCTGAGCTAAAATAAATTCTCCCTCCCTAAAGTCACTTTTGTCAGGTATCTGGTCACAGCAGCAAGCAAAGTAACGAGCACAGAGCTTTTGAATTAATCTTTTCTAGTTATTCATAAAATACACATTGTATGCCGAACTAGTGTCACCTCATTGTGCTGTGGAGCCCTGATTTGATCAGTATATATTGTATACATGCATTGAAATGCCACATGTGGGGCTGGAGAGATGGCTCAGCGGTTAAGAGCACTGCCTAGTGCTCTTCCAAAGGTCCTGAGTTCAATTCCCAGCAACCACATGGTGGCTCACAACCATCCACAATGTGATCTGGTGCCCTCTTCTGGAATGCAGGTGTACATGCAGATAGAGCACACATATGCATAAAATAAATAAAATAAATCTTTAAAAAAAAAAAAGAGCCGGGCAGTGGTGGCGCACGCCTTTAATCCCAGCACTTGGGAGGCAGAGGCAGGCGGATCTTTGCGAGTTCGAGGCCAGCCTGGTCTACAAATTGAGTCCAGGACAGCCAGGGCTACACAGAGAAACCCTGTCTCGAAAAACCAAAAAAAAAAAAAAAAAAAAAAAAAAAAAAAAAAAAAAAAAAAAAAAAGAAATGCCACATGTACAATTTTCATATGTTAAAAAAAGCTAATTGCTTATGGAGATGGAAATGTTAACTATGCAAGTCAATCTTTATATAATGTATAATTACATATATTATACTATCCCTCATAAATTAAAATTAATAATTATTAAAATAATTATTAAACAGGATGTATCATGTATCTACCCCTCAGTCAGGACCAAGCCTGCCCCAAAAGGTTGAGCAGGAAACAGACTCCATTCCTTAGGCTTGTATCTCTGCTCTTCCTTACCCATACCCACCAGTCTCAGTACCTCCTGCCTTGGCCGTCCAGAAAGAGGCAGCCCACATATATCAGTTTGTTTAGGTGGCTGCCTGGGCACCTTGAGATGCCAGTTTGTCCTTAGCAAGGGTACAGAGATTTTTTTTCTGTGTGGTAAGTTGGTGTCACGATCTTTGTATTTTCAATCTTCCTTTTCCACGGAATATGCTGTAAATGTTCGCTCTGTGCTACAACATAGTGACCTTTGATCTCTTGGATGAATTTTTGTAACTTACTTAGCCGTTCTCTGTGGCTGTACATTTAGTCCTTTCTAGAATTTTGCTATTTACAATGGACATTCTCGGCAACTTTCTATAGGACCAGAATCTGAACAAGAGCCCCTACAGGTAATTATATGAACATTTGAGAATATTTTGATAAATGCTGTCAAATTGGTTTTTTTAGAATGCCTGTATCAGCTGCAGTCCCAACAGATTTAAGAGACCACTTCATGGTACCAATATCATCATCAACACAACCCAAAACCTTTGGAGCAAACTTCTTCAAGCCTGGTGTGGTGGTTCATGTCTGTGATCCCAGGACTCAGGAGGCTTGCCAGTAGGATTGCTTTGAGTTACAGGCCAGTCTGGGCTACAGAGACCTTGTCTCAAGAATACATAAAGAAGGAAAGAATCAAAGAATGAAAGGAAAAGGAAGGAGGGAAAGGAAGGTGGGAAGAAAGAGCTTCATTAATTTTAGCAAGAGTGGAAGTGTGGTGGTGTTTTCTTAATTTGTGGGTTAAATATACTCTAACATATTCGTTGTCATTTCTGTATGTTTTGTGACTTGCCTATTCAAGTTCTTAAGTTATTTTTCTCATTTTTCCTTTTGTACTGTTGACATTTTATTTTATTTTTTATTTTTTCCTTTTTATTGTTTTTTTTTATTTTGTGAATTTCACATCATGCACCCTGTTCCCTCTCATCTCCCACCTCCCCTCAGACCCACTCTCCACCCTTGCAGCCTCCCCCCCCCCACACACATTAAAAAAAAAAACTCATTGTGGAAGCTATAGTGTGTCTCAGTGTGTTCCACAATATTCTCTTTTGTCTACATGTTTTTTCTTGCAAATGTTCATTATAATGACTCCTTGGTCTGGTACGAGGCCTCTGACTTCTGCTACTTTGTCAATACTGGAACCTCACTGGGACTCCTCTTAGATATGCTATTTTTGTCCTGTGTCATGGAGATCCTGTAGATTTGTGTCTTTGAAACTGGCCTCTTCATGCACTCCAGCAGTTCATCCACGGGGTGTATCTTGGGGTGGACCAACTCAAAGCCCTGGTTCTGGACCTGTAACCCCCACATTCAGGGCCAATTTTACTGTGCTGCCCAGGTAGGGTGCAGGGCCTGTTCTCCCAACTGCTGAAGCAGGTAACTGGTTGGATCAACTCTCCTGCTCTCATGACCCTATCAGGGCCAACTCTCCTGCCTTCTACCTGTGGCAAGGGCAAGAAAGTAAAGGGGATCTCTCCCTCCCCAACACCACAAAGCAGACAAAAGGCAGGGCTGACTCTCCCACTCTCACTTCCTCACACCCACAACCCCCACATGCAGGGACAGCTGTAATGTGTTACCCAGGCAAGGTACAGGGCCTGCTCTCCTGAGTGCTGCAGCCTGTGAGGGGCAGGGGTAGCTCTCTTGTTCTTGTGACCCCACTGAGACCAGATTTTCTGTCCACCACTGGTGGTGAGGGCCAAAGAGAATGAATGTCTCTCTTGCCAACACCACTACAAAGCAGACAAAAGGCAGGGCTGGCTCACCAACAACCCCTTCAACTAGGGCCAGGCAGGGTTCTTCTCTTCTAGTATCTGGCTTGCTTCCTGTTCTGGGAGCCCATCTGGTGCGTGCGTGGTAGTGGACTGGTGGTTGTCAGAGGCTAGCTCCCCGTCTGGGTCCTATGGCACTGAAGTGGTATCGGTATCCAGCTTGCTCCCCAACACCCCTGGAAATGTTAGGCTACTACTATTCATTCAGATGTTCATAGGTGAGAACACTGAATGTAGACATAGCCTCTCTCCTCTCTGCCCACCTCCTGGACATTTTCTTATTGTTTCTTTCAAAGAATCAATATAGAGCTGGAAAGACAGCTCAGTGATTAAGAACATTGGCTGCTCTTCCAAAACTCCTGAATTCAGTTCCTAGCACCAATATAGTGGCTTACAACTGTCTGTAACTCCAGTTCCAGGGGTTCTGAAGCTCTCTTGTGGCCTCCACAGGCACAAAGCACACTGCTGACACAAAGCATCAGCCACATAAAATAAAATAAATAAACCTTTTAAAAATCCACTATACTGGGGCTGGAGGGATGGCTCAGAGGTTAAGAGCACTGCCTGTTCTTCCAGAGGTCCTAAGTTCAATTCCAAGCAACCACATGCTGGCTTACAACCATCCACAATAAAATCTGGTGCCCTCTTCTGGCCTGCAGGTATACCTGTAGAGAGAACACTGTATACATAATAAATAAATCTTTTTAAAAAATCCACTATACTTTAAACACTCTGTAGACAATATATTCAAATTCTTTATCCCATTTTGTCATCTTTTAATTTTTGTTTCTGTATTTTGACATCTAAAAGTGAAAAACTGGGATTGGGAATGCATCTAAGTGATAGAGAACTTGCCTGACATGGAAGAAGTCTCTGGATCAGTATTTGTGCTGCCAAAAGAAAAAAGAGCAACAGGCTTTTGTAGTCATGTATCCACTTAGGTGCTGCTTTTATGTTTTTTCAGCTTAGAAGAGTCTTTCTCTTCACAAAGTAATTCTGGAAGTGTCTGGAATTTTTAAAATGTTGAAAATAATTTAAAAGAAAGAAACAGAAATTTGGAAGATTCAGGTATTAAGATATTTTTAAACTTCAGGGTGGTGTGACAGATAGCTCTCTAGCAAGTGGTGACTTGGGGACCCCGGCTCCTTGTCTGTGGTTTCAACATGTGGTATCTCCCAAGTCAAGCCAAGAAGAGGAAGGTGAACTCATGTGGGGTGACCTCATGTGGGAGAGATTTATGGGTCAGGCCTAAAAACCAAAACTACCACACACCCTCACATTTTATTGGCACGAAATCAAGCAGAAGGCCTTGTGTACTTTCAAGGGATACTGAAAAATACAAATACAAAGAATATTAGAAAATAAAGTTCAGCTCTGTGCCCAGAAGAGGAATTGGGATCAGTTGGAATTCCTGGTACTGTCCTGACTGCCCAGCACTTCACTCTGGTACCCATGGTCTGTCAATAGCATTAGTGCGGAGGAGAGCTTAAGGACTGGACACAGGTGTCATATGCAAGCTCCTTGCTGGCTCTATAACTCTGAATCTGTTATTGTTCTCAGCCCCAGTTTCCACCTCAATAGAATGAGGGGCTGGATTAACCATCCCAGCACTGTTCTGCCATTGAAGACATGTCACCCAGGACCCCAACAGGCTAAAAGGATAAAAAGAGAGCTGCTCTGGCCAGAGGCTGATAGCCTTGTTCTTTGGCTTTTCAGGGTGGGTGGCACTTAAAGACCTTTGTAGGCCACGAGTCCCTAAAAGCGTACTTGGAAAACTGGTGGTCTGCCCTCCAATGGGTTTCCCTAACTGCGGATGCTCAGGCCACTGAATAGTACAAGCAACCCTTGAAATGACCCTTGTTCTGTCGTCACCCCAACCCCCCAGTACTGGGTCTCTATCCCAGAGCCCATGTGTGCTGGGTGAGTGTTTTACTACTGAGCTCCGTATTAGTCTTTCATCAAACCTTGTTGATCGTCTATCTGAGGAGTGGGAAAGTACAGTTGCTTCCGAACTTTTTAAAATTATCAAATATTTATTTATTAACAATATTCACTTATAACAAATACCAATAATTTCTTAACTATTAACCCTACAACCCCTTTAACCTAACTACTAAACCTATTGATAATTATTTTCCTAAACTTTTAGAAGGATACAGTCTCTGGGGCAGGTCCTCAGTCGTCAGGAACACAGTCTCTGTGGTAGGCCCTTTAATGCACTTAGCAGTCTTTATTCTGGAATATCTCAGATGTAGATCCATCAGGGTAAATTGGCTATGGTGACTTCACCTTAAATAAGGCTTGAGGCTTTCTTCTCTCTGGGAGACCCCAGCCGCCTGTAGGCCAACTTATTTCTTTCGTATCAACAACCCTGTCACTCTGCCTCAGTCCTTAAAGCCAGCCACAGTTTCGTTTAGACCACTGTTCGGACAGGTCAAACCCCTCTAGGCAAAAGCTGAGCCACGGGGTTTAGTCCTTGGCTTTTTGGTGTCTTGCTCAGGCTTTCTTTGCTCACCAGCTTCTTTCTGCCATAGGGAGATCTGGCCATAAATGATGGCCAGCACTTTTTTCAGCAGGACTCTCGGAGTTCTCTAGCATCAGGGACCTCTTGGATGGGGCTCCATGCACTGTCCTGAAATAGGAGGAACTCTTGTTTCAGCTTAATTTGGGCTCCACCCACTTTGCAGCTGAAAACAATGCCAGGCCAAATACTTTGTTTCTTAAGTCCATTAAGTCTTTGCTCACAGCCAAGTTGATCTTCATGCTCCGAATTAAAAGACTGTATCAGAAACCCCTAGATATTTTCTAAATCTAATTTAATTAATCTATCTCCCTACATACAGTGGTTAGGCCTGTGGTGTCAAAAGCTAGGTGTGAACCTTGGATCTGGTACTGATAACCAAGGGCTTCGGTTTTGAGCACGTTTTTATTTCTAGTTCTATGAAAACTTGGGAAATCGGAATCTCAAAAGCTTGCCACATCCCCTTGCTTGGATTCTTTCTCTATAACATATAACATTTTACGATAGTGCATATGAGATATTTACCATCCTGCTTGGGGTGTCTCCCTATTAAAATGTCCCCTCTATGAAGCAGCTACTTTGATCTGTTTTCTTCCTTGTGCCTAGCACCTGTTTCCCTGACCAGCACAAATCATCACATGGTAAATATGTGTTAAATGATGTGGATACCCTTAAAGGAGCCTGAATGGAGTGAGGAATATTGTAAGCACTTAGAAAATGTTGATGGCTATTGTTTTTATAAAGTGCTATAGATGAGAGTATTGTGCTGAAGGATCAAATATCGGGCTTGGTGTTTACCTATAATCCCAGCATATATATAATCCCAGCATATATTCAAGAGGGTGAGGACCGTGTGTGGCCAGCCTAGGCTACACAGGGTATGTCAGAGATGGGGGGGGGGGTAAAGGCAGAGAGGGGAATGGAGGGAAACAAGAGGGAGAGAGGAAGGAAAGGCAGGGGATAGGAAGGAGGGAGAGAGTAAAATGTCAGAAGCTGTTCCTGCCTTTGTGAACTTTTTAGTCTGGGAGATAAAAATAAGACAAAAATGCAAAGACTATAAATTGTGGTGAGTGTCCTAAAAGTTTAAGGTGCTACCAAAGGATACAACAGAAAGATATCATTATTTTCAAGGCGTAGGGAGTGTTCAAAACTGGCTTCTTTGAGAAGAAAATGTTTAATCTGAGATCTGACAGGTGAACAGCAGTGAGTCAGGCACGGAGGATCAGCATTCCAGGCATTGGGGGTAGAGGGCAGTGTGTCAGGAAGGTGCCTGGAGTGTCTGAGGTCTGAAGGAAAAGCAGGGAGGGAGGAGGCAGGAACAGGAGCTCAGCAGGAGGGTACAGAGCCTCCTCATTCCAGAAGGGCTGAGTCTACTCAGTGATGGGTCCTGTGACTGAAGCAGAGGCAGACATAACTGTGGGCAAAGGACTGGGTGAACAGCTGGCTGGCAGCTTCCGAGGCAGCTCTTCACAATCTCTGCCATGCTCCTCCTTCTGTCATTTGTTTTCCCGAGTCTTAGATTGCTTAGACAAATTTTCCCTCCTTGGAATTTACTCATCAAGGTGTACCATTTGAGCTGGAAACTGCAGATCTTTAACTGCCAGTAAAAGACTTACCATCACAAGAAGAATGGCGCCTCTTCCCTTTGCAGTTGGACAAGAGTGGACACTCTCCACATTCTAAATATGACCTTGACAATTCTTTCTCTGACAAGAACACCTCTGTTATTCTTATTTGAAGAGCTTGGTACTTTGACTTGTCTGACCTTTGGCAAGGGCAGGTGTGAGCCACTGCCAGCTTACGTTAGGATCCAGGTGTCAGGGATGACAGATCTGGGAACTGGATAGAATCAAGAGAGACCCTGGAAGGAGCTTGGATAGGACTTGGTAAAGACCAAATGTGGTGATGACCAGGCAGCTGAAAAGTGACCCTGGGGGTCTCTGCATGGACAACGTGGAGGGTTAACTACGTAAAGAAATGAGAAACAGAACACACTTGGAAATTTCTGCATCCCACAGCACCAGGTGGCCCCTGAGTGAAACTTGAAGTTCATGTTTCTCGTGTGCCCTCTAGAGAAGGAATGGAAAGTGACCAAGGCAAAGCAAAGAACAACAAACAGAAACAAGGAACAAAGCGCTGTGGGAAGAGGATGGGCCCCAGCATGGGACTCAGAGAAGCAGGTATAATAGAAAAGCTTTCAGTTCAGTCTCCAGAGAGATGTGGGATTGCATTTATCATGTGCTGATGACTGAACAGCCCTGCAGAAGAAGGGCTGGGGTGAGGTCAGTGTGGGCTCTTGATGACTGAGGTGGATTTTCCTCTGCAGATGTGTCTGATGATGGATTGGCACATCAATGCCAGAAAAGCTCCTTTCCAGAGTCCCCATGGACAGGCAGCATTGCAGGAGCCCCACTAGCTGTCTCCTCTAGATGCAGGGAGATGGGGGTGATAGGAGTGTGGGGGCATATTTCAGATCACAATGAAACTGTGACGTCAGGTTGTTTGGAAGAAGTGAGACTCTGCCTGAATATCTATCCAAGGAGAAATGTGCAAGGAATTGAAATCTCTTTGAAAGGTTAGGATAGAAACAGATGATGGTCAGCCTGCAAATTAAAAGAGGTTCTTGTGTCTAGGATGGCCTCATTCTTGCTTCTGAAGCTGGCTAGTTGTTAACTGGGGTGAGCTAGCCTGGGCTGCTGCAAATCCAAGAGGGCAGAACTTGCAAGCTGTCTTGTGAACAGAAGTTCTGGAGGGTGCTGGGTGGAGGGA
Organism: Lophiomys imhausi; assembly: GCA_907164525.1. Taxonomy (NCBI): domain Eukaryota; kingdom Metazoa; phylum Chordata; class Mammalia; order Rodentia; family Muridae; genus Lophiomys; species Lophiomys imhausi. The sequence continues at coordinate 356,507 of CAJQZJ010003646.1, read as the reverse complement.
GGGAGTCAGAGCTACATTAAAGATTTTTAACACCCAGATTAAAAGCTATACAAGACCGATTAAAACGTCACAATGATGGAGACTTACAATGTTGTGGATCCAGAGCCAAATTATCTTGGATGATCTTTACTCCCTGATTTATCACTCATCGATCATATTTATGTGTGACCCTGTAACTGTCAGGAGAAAACCTGGGGTATTTTCAGCGGCCTAGCTTCCCGTAAGCAAAGGAGTGTCATTAGACAGCAGCTGAGACCCAAAGCGGAGATTTTTCTCACTTTGCTATAACCCACCTACCTGATGTTTTCACCAATGTATTTGAAAACTGTCCTGGTTTACTACTGTATTTTTTACCCCTGTATATACAAAAAGTTCATGGAAGACTTTCCATATTGAAACTCGTTATTCTTTGCAAATCAAGTCTGTGTTCTTCAGTCATGGTCACTCATATTTGCCTCTAGGATAAACTATGCCTTAATCCCATTTGAGATGGGAGCTGTGTTTTGTATGTCACCCCATTTCATGGATGGCCCAGGGGACTGTCCCCTAAGGAAAAAGAAATGTGAGATGTGGAGTGAGTGAATCTGCAGGAATACTCCCACCATGGTCCAACCCAAGCTGTCACGCGATGCCACTGAATAGAGTTAGGAAGAGACACACATGCTGCGTCTCAGAGGCTAGAAAAACCCAGATGCGGCACATGGTGTATGGACCAGGGAGAAGAGAGCCAGACACCTCATGGGGATGAAATTAGCTGCTGGTTGACCATGACCCTGGCTGGTTCAGAGAACCCTGCAGTCTCCACTAACCCACCCATCCCTGAGAATGGGTCACCCTTCTTTATGAAGATTTTTGAGCCACCTGCAGCCAATAAACCCCAGTAGAGTGAAGGGGAAGGAGTGGAGAACCCTTATATTCCATCTCAAGGAGGAAGTGCCCAAGATTGTGGCAAGTGTGGTGTCTGAAAAATAATAGACTCAACATGGTGGCAGGAATGGTGGGTCTGACAGAATAGCCTGAGGGAGTGTGGATTCCCTAGTCACCAGGGCCCAGAGAGGTCACCAGGGAGAGGTCTCCAGGGCCCGGAGAGGAGACAGGACTGAGTAGGCAGAGAGAAGTGATTGGGAACAGTCTTTTAATTTGTCTGTCTAGAACCCAACTGCCTTAATTATGTTTTCTGGGTGGTGTTTGTTTGTTTGTTTTGAGGCAGTGTTTCACGTATCCCAGGCTGGACTCAAACTGCCCATTACCAAGGATGCCCTTGAACTTCTGAACTCCTTCTCTGCCTCCCAGGTGCTAGGGCTGCAGGTGTGTACTCACCATGCTGTTGGTTTTTCTTATGCCTGATCGCTCTGGCACTTGTGGTCTTCTGCCCAGGAGCGACTGTCTACTCCAAATCTGGCCAGTCCTCGGTGACAGCAAAGGGTTTCCCTGGCACACCTTTTCTGTGCAAGTCAACTAGTACAGAGTCCTGGCTGACCCCTTACGCAAATCCACCCAGAACTGTTTACCAGGTAAGAGGAAAACCCCCAACACACCACAAAGCCCACCAGTATTCCCTGTGCTGTCCACCATCCTGCTTGCCTTCCTGCAGAGGCCCCTCTCATGACTCTGGCCACAGACTTTTGTGTTTGCTTCGGACTCAAGGATCTTCTTCTTCCTCAACTTTTTATTGATTCTAGGTTGAGTTTCACATCATACACCCCTGTCTTGCTCATCGTCCTGTCCCCTCATGTCTGCTCTTTGCCCTTGCACCCTCCCCTGAAAGATAACACACACACACACACACACACACACACACACACACACACACACACA
>CAJQZJ010003646.1:325837-354679 GCA_907164525.1 Lophiomys imhausi | reverse complement strand
ACACACACACACACACACACACACACACACACACACACACACACACACACAACCAACCAAACCAAACACCAAAGCATAGAAAACATCTCATCGTGGAAGCTGTAGTGTGTCACAGTGTGTCCCTCTGTCCACACATCTTCACTTGTGAATGTTCATTGCAATGAGTCATTGGTCTGGTTCAAGATCTCTGGCTTCTGTGACATCATCAATATCGGATCCTCATGGAGACTCCTCCCAGTTATCCTGTTGTTGGCCTGTGTCATGGAGACCCTGCAGCTTTGGATTAGCAGGACTGGCCCTTTCACGCATCCCAACTGTTCACAGATGATATAGCTTTTGGAGTGGGCCAACTCAGAGCCCTGGATCTGGGCCTGAGTGGTAGCTGAGCTGGTCACTGTGCCAGCTCTCCCTTATCCTCACCACCAGGGTGGCCCCTCCAGCACTGCTCCAGCTAGCTCACCCAATGCCACCATTGTCTCACACTCATACCCTAGGGGCCAGCTCATCACTCCTACTCTCTGACTCCCACCTCTGCACCCCAACCCTCTTCCACTAGGGCCAGATCCACTGTGCTGCCTGGGCGAGGTGCAGGACCCACTCTCCAGAGTGCTGCCACCAGTGACAGATGGGGTCAGCTCTACAGAGCCAGTGAGGGCCAATTCTGCACAGCCCTGGGACATACATATGGTGCCCCCAGACAGGTGTCCCCATGTTCTCTAGTGATAATATATGACTCAAAGATTTTCTAACTCGGAAGTTAGGTGGCCTGATAAGGACTCAGGCAGGTGTTATCTGAGAGGAATATGGTTTCCTGGGATATGAAGTCTAGGAGTCTGCCACCGTTCCTGGATATGCCTGGACCATGGTTGAGGAGAAAGAACTGGGGTTAGCAGGCTCACCTTCCTCTGAAGGACCAGAGTTCTGCTGCATGTTGGCATTTGTGCAACAGCGGGCAGGCAGACATGAAAACTGGCTTAGAGGCCTTGCTTCAAGTGGGATTAGCAGAGGCAGAAGTGTTTGAGCTAGGGATTTCATTGACTTCACCATTGGCTCTAAGCATCCCCCCCCCACATTCCATTTTCTTGCAAGGCCTCCTCCCAGGAGAACATTTTGTTAAGTGCACTCCCACACATGCACTGCTCCGTGGGGATTGTGTTCCCACCACTTAGCTTTTCACCAGGTCTCTTGCCTGGCATTGAAACTGAGGTGGAGTAAAATGAGGTGCATACTAGCAGAGAGGATGTTGAAAGCCCACAGGCCACCAGACCACAGCAGGCAGCTTTCCTTGCTAGTCTGAAAGGTATGATGTGGAAGGCCCCTCCCTGTATTGCCAGTCTCACCTGTCTCAGGAAAGAGGCTTGAGAGGGTTCTCCTTCCCTCTCCCTACATTGACCTGAAGGTGTAAATGTGCTACTGAGGGTGGCACACTACCGAGGGTGGCACTGGCTGCTTTAGGAAGGAGCCAGATAGTTGCTAAGGGATTGTAGCTGCTGCCCTGAGAGGGTCTGTCTGCCCTATGAAGCCCATTCTTATGATCTAAAGTGTGGGTGGCAGCTGGTAAGATGAGACCCTAATTGGAAGAGAATCCTGGGACCTGCAAATCAATAACCTTACTTCTCTGGTGCTTGGAACAGCTGGTAGGGAGAGTGCTTGTGCCTGCCCAGGGAAGCAGGTGATTTTCTTCCACAGAAGTCACTTCAGTGGCTGCAGGTGCTGTACAGGTCCAGAAAATTGGTCTCAGGAGGAGTAAGAGAAGTGACGTTAGCAACCTGGCTCTTTCAAAGGCGGCAGCTCTAACGAGACAGCAGGGAAATCATCCTTGAGAGAGAGTGTGGTCTTGACTAGAAACACACTTACTGGAACCTAAATTATGCCACTGGAATTGTGTTGAGTCCCCTGAGGATATTTTTTTTGGGGGGTGAGAAAACTGTTATGAATCTTGTTTGTGGGGATGGTCACTCAATCCTATACACCTGTCAAAGCTCATGGAGCAGTGACTTCCAAGGGTCAGCCTCACTGTTCATAAAGAGCTTTGGCTGTGGTTTTGGTTCTTCATGGTGTTTTGCTAAGCATCCAGGTTACCCTGGAATGCAACTGTTTCAAAGGCTTTAAGCTCATGATCTTCCTTCCCCAGTCTCCTCAATTTTGATATTGGAGGTGCCACCCATTAGCAAATATTCCTAATTTTACACACACACCACAAACTCAGGGTCTTTAGAGCCTCTGTTCTTGCATAGACCTTGGCTGGTCTCTGCATAAAGTGACCAGGGCAGCCTTGTGTGACTTGTATCCTGCTTAGAATTCCTGAGGTGTCTGTTCTTTGTTGTTGTTGTTTTGTATTGTTTTTAAGGAGGAATAGTTCATTTTGGCTAATAGTTTGAGAGAGTGAATACTGTCTATCATACAAGGAAGGCATGGCACAAGATAGGCTCACAGCTACAGCAGCAGGAGCTTGCTCACCTCTGGGTGGATGAAAAACAAACAGAACAGGATTTAGGTTAAGGCTATAAAGCCTCACTGCCCCCCCCCACCACAATGACCCATTTCCTTCAGCTAACCACCCCCTAAAACAACAGCACAAGCTGGGAACTGTTGGGAACATTTCACATCCCAACCAAAACATTATACTCCTGTGTAACCGAACTTTTAAAAAATTATTAAATATTTATTTATTGATAACTATATTCACTTATAAAAAATATAAACACTTAACTATTAATCCTACAAATTCCTACAATCCCTTTGATCTAACCACTAAACCTATTGATAACTATAACAGCTATTTTCATAACCTTTTAGAAGGATACAGTCTCTGGGGCAGGTCCTCAGTCATCAGCAACACAGTCTCTGTGGTAGACCCTTTAATGCACTTAGCAGTCTTTTTTCTGGAGTATCTCAGACATAGATTCGTCAGGGTAAATTGGCTATGGCGGTTTCACCTTAAATAAGGCTTGAGGCTTCCTTCTCTCTCAGAGACCTCAGCTGTCTTTCCGCCAACTTATTTCCTTCGTATCACCAACTCTGCTGCTCTGCCTCAGTCTTTAAAGCTGGCCACAGTTCCGTTCAGGCCACTGTTCGCACAGGTCAAACCCCTCTAGGCAAAAGCTGAGCCACAGGGTTTAGTCCTTGGCCTTTTTCTGTCTTGCTGAGGCTTTCTCTGCTCACCAGCTTCCTTCTGCCTCAGGGAGATCTGGCCATCAGTCCACCAGCACTTTCTCCATCAGACAATCATCCTTTCGTGTGTGGACTCCCTAGCATCGGAGCTTTCTAGCATAGGGCCCTCTTGTCTCCATCCACTTGTCCTTAAATAGGACCTCTCCTTGTTCCACCTGTTTCAGCTTAATTTGGGCTCTGCCTACTTAGCAGCTGAAAACAATGCCAGGCCAAATACTTTGTTTCTAGTCCATTAAGTCTTTCCTGTTTTTCCTGGCTTCAACCTTGTTTTTTAGTTCATTAAGTCTTTCCTGTTTCCTGTTTTTAGTCCACAAGCTGATAAGCTAATTGGTCACAGCCAAGTTGATCTTCATGCCCCGAATTAAGAGACTGTATCAGAAACCCCTACATAGTTACTAATCTAACTCCCTACACTCCTGGCTCCATAAACTCATGACCATCTGATAATGCAAAATACTGTCAGTCCAACTTCAAAAGTGCCTATTCACACTTATAATTCCAACATTGTTCAAAAGTCCAAAGTCTCTTCTGAGACTTAAGACAAATTCTTAGCTGTGAACCCTTGTGAAACAACACAAACACGCACAGGTTTATGTACTTCTAGTGTACAATGGCACAGAGTAAACAATCCCATTCCAAAAGAGACAGATGGGGGCTCTGCATGGAAAGATCAGGCCAGACAAGACTGAAACCAACAGGGTGGACACTAAGCTGAGAGGGTCCATGTGTAGCATGTGGGGCTCATGGTTACTGAATGAAAAAAGAAATAAAAAGGAAGGACATGACTGCTCCTAGGTATGGTAGAGGACAAGGTTTATTGTAGACATGAGGGAGAGCACAGCCAGAGGCAGAGACATCTGGAGGAGTCCAGTGTAGGGAATAGATTAATATAAATTAGATTTAGTAAATATCTAGGTTTCTGATACAGTCTCTTAATCCGGGGCATGAAGATCAACTTGGCTGTGAGCAATTAGCTTATCAGCTTATGGATGAAGTCAGGTGAAACTGGGGAGTCTCTATAGACTAAAAACAAGGTTGAAGCCAGGTTAAACAAGAAAAGACTTTATGGCCTGGCATTGTTTTCAGCTGCTAAGTGGGCAGAGCCCAAATTAAGCTGAAGCAGGTGGAACAAGGAGTGATCCTATTTAAGGACAAGTGGATGAGTCCGAGAGAGGTCGTGCTAATGGCCCCCATACTAGAGAGCTCCGATGCTAGCGAGTCCTGCTGAAGAAAGTGCTGGTGAACTGATGGCCGGATTTCCCTGAGACAGAAAGAAGCTGGTGAGCAGAGAAAGCCTCGGCAAGACAGTGAAAGGCCAAGGACTAAACCCTGTGGCTCAGCTTTTGCCTAGAGGGGTTTGACCTGTCCGAACAGTGGCCTGAACGGAACTGTGGCCAGCTTTAAAGACTGAGGCAGAGCGGCAGAGTTGCTGATACGAAGGAAGTAAGGTGGCCTACAGACGGCTGAGGTCTCCCAGAGAGAAGAAAGCCTCAAGCCTTATTTAAGGTGAAGTCGCCATAGCCAATTTACCCTGACGGATCTACGTCTGAGATATTCCAGAAGAAAGACTGCTAAGTGCATTAAAGGGTCTACCCCAGAGACTGTGTTCCTGATGACTGAGGACCCGCCCCAGATACTGTATCCTTCTAAAAGGTTATGAAAATAGTTGTAATAGTTATCAATAGGTTTAGTGGTTAGTTCATAGGGGTTGTAGGAATTTGTAGGAATAGTAGTTAAGTAAGTGTATTTGTTATAAGTGAATATAGTTACTAATAAATAAGTGTTTATTAATTAAAAAGTGTGGTTTCAGTCCAGAGAGAACACGACCCTGAGCTGGACCAGTGAGGAGATGGGGGAGGGGAGAGCCAGGAGACTAAGAGATCAAGAGGCCAGGAGAGGAAAGGGTGAAAAAGGTAAAAGGCTGGCTTTGCCAAAATGGCTGGATTGTATAGGGAAGAGCCACAGAGGAAAGGGCAGGCCAGCCCCTGGGCTGGAGAGTTCAAGGCAGAGACTGAAGGGTGCTGAAGAACCTTACAGCCAAGTCTGCTTTGATATGTTACATAGGCACCTCAGCTAGCCATTGTCCTGGGGTTTAGACCTAACATTTTCTACTCCAACGGGCTTTGGCACCCTTATGCACATGTCGTCATTTTCATGGGCTGGCTCCACTCCATGCCTTGTGAAATATCCACATTTCTGACATTTCTAGTGTCCTGGAGTCTCCATTGCAACTGAGACCTCACATTTATACCCTTATGCATAGCTCACTCGGAGACTCTATGGAGGGAACCTGAGCCTGCTAATGCATGGCCTCAGTAGCCTTCAGGAAACCTGGTGCAGATCTCTATGACCTCAGAATTCGTGTATTTTGCATGTATGAAAAACAAGCCTTGAGCAGCAGCCTGGCTGCATCTTGGTCCCCGTGGACAACAGCTGCTGCATTAACTCTGTCCCTTCGAGGATTGACCTAGTAAAACACTTCCTTAGTGGCTCTGTTCAGGAAGGATGCCCCAAGGAGGCTCCTAACTCAAGTACTCTCTTTTTAAATGAAAATAAAAATCCAAATGAGTGAGTCTGCATTACACCCCCAAGTTCTTTGTGGGTGGTGTTTGCCTTCAGGCACCTTTCCTACCACCCTCTTTTATAGCACCCACCCTACCTGTAACTTTTTGCTCTTTCTCGTAAATATGATGGAGGGTAGTGACTAGTAACCTATCTCAGAATTTCCTTCACCAAACAACTTATTCTATTACTTTTGAATGAGCATCACTCAGAATTTCAGGACAGAGACAGAATGCTGACAGGTTCTTTGACGCAAAGTAACTCAAATATTCTCCGGCTGAATTTCTGATCCTGTCCTTTTGGAAACCTCACAAACCCAGCCTCCACTGTACACATTCCTGTCAGCATCCTGGTCTTCCCAGCTCCCACCAGAATGGTTCATTAGGCTTTTGCCTATATCTTTCTAGGAATTCTGTAGTCCACAACTGTGAACTCTTCCATATCTCTTCCCACACCAGTTCTGAAGGCCTGTCAGCCATGTGGTCAGAGAGAGAGAAGAAAGAGAGGCACTTGAACCTTTCTCTCCTGTATGATCTGTCCCAGTTCTGAATGGTTCTATTTGCTGTGTAGCTGGTGAGACTCAGGCCATTCCCTCTGAAGAGGAGAATTGAGAGGTGCAGCTGGGGCGCCATGTTTTGAAGTTTTCCAGAACTGATTTAAAGGACATTTCAAAAAAAAAAAAAAAAAAAGAGTCTCTTCTGGAATGTTGGCCAAGTAGACAGCCTACCACAAAAAGCTACAATACAGACAATTCCCCTCTGCCTTCATTATATTGCTCTGGCCTTGGCAGCCCTCAGTCCATTCCACCTGACACCATGATTCCCAGCAGAGGCAACAGGCCCAAGCTGTTTACAGCTCATGGCAAGGCTGCCTGTTCAGATGCCATCACAAAATTCCACAAGGGGGACTTAAATCAGAAATTCATCCTTCAGTTTTAAAGCTTACAAATTCACAGTCCAGGTGTCCAGTGTTGTTTAAGAAAGCTGTGGAGAGTGTCTTCCTACTTTCTGGTGGTGCCTGGCAAACCTGGAATTCATATTGTAGCTCCACGCAGTGGAGAGTGAATTCCTACCTTCTGGTGGTACCTGGAAAAGCAGGTATTCATATTGTAGCTCCATCATTGTAGTTTCTACCTCCACTGGCACAAGTCAGCTCCTTTGTGTTTGTGTGTCTGTGTGCTCACATGGCCTTGTACAGACACTAGATTAGGGTGAGAGCCTATGCTAATGCATGGTTACTTCATCTTAACTAAGTACTTATACAAAAACCCCATTTCCACATAAGATGCAAGGAGACCTGAACTTGAGGGAGACCACCACACTGTTCAATATAACAGTGTGTTAGTTAGTTTTATGTCAACCTGACACAGGTCAGAGTCACCTGAGAAGAAGATCCTCAATTAGAAAATGCTCCCAACAGACTAATCTGGCATTTAATATGAGGCAAGGGTTAGAGATCAAGTTCAGCTTCCCATAGATGGGCTGTGGGCAGTCACTGGCCCCTGAGGAGGAAGGCTCCTGCAGCCTACCTTCATAGAACATTCAAATTACTCCTGTACTCTGCAAGAAGTTGCTGCCCAGGAAGATGAGTTAGCAGATAACTTTATTATTGTTTCACACACTTGGATTTACTTTTTAGTTATTCACTCATCTACTTACTTGTGTGTGTACCCCTGTGTATGCGTGCATGTGGTTGTGGAGGCCAGATCGCCACACAATTTTTCAAAACAAGGTCTGTCATTGAAACATCATGCTGGGCTTTTTACTTGAGTACCAAGCCCAGGTCCTCGTGTTTTTACAACAAACACTTAACTGATTGGAACCATTTCTCAAGATTTCTATCTGAACTTTTACTTACCACTCAACCTGGCTTCATGAATAAAGCCTCTGTCTCATGACAAAATACCACTCACCTAGATTTATTTAAGAAAAAAAAAATCTATTGCCCTTAGGGGTCACTCACACCTCCATTGTCCCCTAATCTTTAACTATCATGTTGAGAGTTTAGCCTGTCTCCAATCAGCTTCCCCAGTCCGCACTGAAGAATCAACTTAAACGTACTCACACATCCCAATTGTATGTGTTGTGCCCAGGCATGGCCCATCCTAAGATGCCTCCTCCATTGCTGTAGGAAGAAAGAAATTCAATTCTGGTGGCTCTGTAGGTATCTATCTTAGTTAAGGTTTCTGTCGCTGTGATGAAACACCATGACCAAAAAAACCAGTTGGGGAGGAAAGGGTTTATTCAGCTTACACATTCATCACCAAAAGAAGTCAGGACAGGAACTCAAGCAGGGCAGGAACCTGGAAGCAGGAGCTAATGCAGAGGTCGTGGAGGGGTGCTGCGTACTGGCTTGCTTCTCATGGCGTGCTCAACCTACCTTCTTATAGAACTCAGGACTACCAGCCCAGGGATGGAACCACCCATAATAGGCTGGGCCCTCCCCCATTGATCACTAATTGAGAAAATGCCTTCCAGCTGGATCTCATGGAGGCCGTTCCTCAACTGAGGCTCCTTCCTCTCTGATGACTCTAGCTCATGTTAAGCTGACACACAAAAGCAGCCAGTACAGTGTCCATTTCTTTTTAAAGATGTATTTATTTATTTTACTTATATGTTGCACATGTTTTCCTGTGTGAGTTCACCATGGGCATGCAAGAGCCATGGAGGAAGGAAAGGGCACAAGATCCTCTGGAGCTGGAGTTACAGGTAGCTGTGACCTACTATACGGGTTCTAGGAACCAAGCTCAGGCCCTCTGCAAGACAAGTAAGTACTCTCAACACTGAGATGTTCTTTTCTCTCTTTGAAGACAATTAGCAGTTGATATCTTTACAGATGCCAGTCTCCTAAATTTTATATTTTTATTTTTGTATATTTTCAAAAATGTAAGTATGAAGTAAAATATATGCTCTCTATGTCATATATATTTAAAGTTTTATTTTATAAAGTCTACAAAGTGAGAGGGACAGTCCATACTTTGCCAACCCCCACAGGTATGTGTGGTTCTGCGATGGTGTAGTCTAACATTCCCCTCAACAGGGTACAGGCTCAGATGGGAAGGAAAAGCAGCCCTCTGGGGACACATGGCATCTCTTCAATATGATGTATCTGTAAAATAATTCTGTAAAGTGCACTCTGCTTTTTAAGCTTTGGGGACAGGACTACCAGTTGGATATTTTTGCACCTCCACTCTCAAACAGAAGCTTTTGAATCAAATAACAGAAGTTAATGAGATAGAATTGGCCACTTATTGAGAAATTCTGGGCCCTCCACCAAGAGTTTCTTTGTTAATTAGAAGCTGACAAGCCCCCAACCGCCCCTGGGTTGGCACTGATCTGGACGGCGTGCTAGATGGTCTCCCTGATCGTTCTCCAGCCCACTTTCATTGTCTTAGTTAGGTTGCCCCATCATCTGGGAGCTACCTATGCAATTTGACTCGAAATTGGTATTTAATTGTGTGTGTCAACAGAAAGCTAGGAAATAAATCTAAACTGACTTTAGATATTTCTGATATATATTTGGAAGCTTTGCAGATTCCTTGAATATGACACGAAGGCTTATCTGAGTGTGTCTAAAGCGGCTCACAGTCCTAAGGATGGGACTATGGCAGACCCAGTTGGCACACTGAGCGGCATGTCTCAGTGAGCCTGAGGGAACATCAAGACACCAGTCCATATTTAGATTCCCGAACTGTCCCTACAGCATCTGTTAGAACTGGTTCTGTGTCAGACTGAGCTCCTGGTGTGACCACTGCTTTGGGGTTGGGCCTCCAATCTGTGTTAGTCCAAATGGCTTCCCAGCCTGCTTGAGAGAGGAGGACCAGTTTCTTCTGAGAATGCTTTGGATTTCCCAAAGTCTTTTCTTCGGGGCGTCACTTAATTTGTTTCTCTCTGTCATGTACAGCAGACTCAAGTCTCGAATCTCTCTTTAATCTCCATTTTCTTTTTGACGTCTGGAATCTTTTGTCTGTGTGAGAAGAGTAATCCTAGGTCATATGCGGGGAAGTGATTGATCTCAGATGTACCTCCTGAGTGGATGTGGGCATGACAGAGTCCCACACTTGGTAGAAGTGGGAGTCACAATGTCCTTTCTCACCTTGCCCCTGGTAATCCCTGACCCTAGCCATGGTCCCTGTCATGACCACAAAAGCATTAGGATCAGCCAGTGAGGGTGAAGCTCAGAGCCCTCCCCCAAACTGGCCTCTACCTCTCTCTCATACTTCTCATTCCTCTTTCCTGCTGCTCCTTCCTAATAGACCCAGCCCTGCTGAGTTTTGTCTCTTGGTTTTCCTTTGAGTGACATGTTCTACTCAGAGCCTCCTTTAATCTGTAGATGCCCACCCACCCTGACCGGAGCCATGGTCAGTGTGAGACACCTGGCTGGGAGGTTGGAGCCTCTGAAATCAGCTGATGAACAGCTAGGGTAGATATGGAAAGAGGGGCTGCCCCTAGCAGAGGCCCAGCCCAGGAACCAAAGCATCATGGATGGGGGCATTGTGTGCAGGCCTGCAATTTGGTGCTGATTCTTTTAAAAAATTTAAATGGGAAATAGAGAGTAATTTTCTTTAGAAGAATAAGAAAGTCAATGGAGCACTTTCCCCTTATGTTCCTAGGGTGACTTCCCTAGGTTTTTCTGAGCTTTTTCCTGTGACAATCACTGCCACCTATCTGTTTCCTCCGATCAGTTTCTAGCACCTGGTGCATCATCTGGCACATAGACATTTCTGGAATGGATTACGGACTCTCCTGCAATAGTCACATGACTCCAAGAGAAGAAGAGCAAACTCTGCTGATCTCAGGCCCTTTGAGAGCCTAATGACCAAGCCCTTTGATGGCTTGAGCCCATCTCAAAAGACAAAACAAACAAAAAGAATAAAAGTGTCCTGGAGCTATGGCTCTGAAGGCTTGGGGGTAACTCCTGGGACTTCTGCTTCCCTGCACCTCTCCTGGGATGTTCACCTCTGCATCCTAAGTTATGGTATTTGCCTCTTGTCATAGGTTAACATTAAAATTCAACAATTCTGTTCTGAGAGGGAGGGAGAGAAGCTAGAGGGAAGATATGGACGTTGTCTGGAACTGGAACATCCAGGAAGAGGAGGAAGTTAGGGTTGAAACACATGCTACCAGTGAAAAAGGCTTCCAGGCATTTTCCCAGTTACCTTGAGCAATTTGCAACAGACAGATCTGGCTTTTCCCCACATACCTGCATATTTTCAATGTTTAAAATGACGTGCATACATATTTAAAAAAACAAAAGAAGAAGCTGGAGAGATAGCTCAACAGTTAAGAGCACTGTCTGCTCTTCCAGAGGTCCTGAGTTCAACTCCCTGCAACCACATAGTGGCTCACAACCATCTACAATGTGATATGATGCCCTCTTCCGGCTGCAGGTGTTCATACAGATAGAGCACTCATACATTAAATAAATAAATCTTAAAAAACAAAACATAATAGGGGTTGGAGAGATGCCTCAGTGGTTAAGAGCCCTGGCTTCCAAAGGACCTGGGTTCAAATCCCAGCGCCCACATGGCAGTTCACAGCTATCTGTAATTGCTGGGTGTGGTAGCACACGCCTTTAATCCCAGCATAAGGGAGCCAGAGGCAGGTGGATCTCTGCAAGTTCAAGGTTAGCCTGGTCTACAAAGTGAGTCCAAGACAGCCAGAGCTACACAGAGAAACCCTGTCTCACCCCCCCAAAACAAATAATAATAAATAAAAATAGGTAAAGTGTTTTCCCTGGAAGCACATGGGCCTGAGCTCAGTCTCCTGAACCCATGTAAAATTTTGAGCATTTTAAAATTTAACTCTAGCACTGAGGAGCAGAGACAGGTGGATCCTGGGGCTTTCTGGCCAGCCTACCTGGTGAGCTCCAGGAAAATGAGAAACTCTGCATCTTAATTTTTTTCCTGTTGTTAGAATAAAATACCATGACAAAAGCAACTTAAAGGAGAAAGAGCTTTAATTTCTTGTTCAAGGATAACATCCGTCATGGCAGCGAGGCTGCGGTCACATCATCACAGCCAGGGGCAGATGATCACTTGTGCTGTTCTCATTTGCTCCTTTTATGTGGCCCAAGGTCCCAGCCCAGGGATTGGTTCCACCCACAGTGGGCAGGTCTCCCTCCTCAATTAACCTGATCAAGATAAATCCCCACAGGTGTGTCCAGGCTCCATTTCCTAGGTGATTTTAGATTTCATCAAGTTCACAATTATGATTAACCACTGAAGTGGAAAAGACTGATTATTAGATATCGATGTATTGGTTTTATTTAGTGATTTACTTAAAACGCTGCTTGTACTGCCTGTTTTCTGAGTATGACTTCACTTGCTACCTGAAACAGAATGGCCTGGAGACACAGCTGGAACCATGGGCCGTGGCCCTTAACAACCTGCTGACTGCCACATGCCTCCGTAAAAATCTCACTTGCCTTCCCACCCCACCTGTGGTGTTAGAGTATGAAATGAGAACACAAACTGAACCCGAGATGGTACCTTCCAGGAGCTGTCCTGGCTTCGGCCCACCCACAGTGACATGGCCTCTCTTTCACTTTCATTAGAGTGGTTATTCCAGGAAGATTCCCACAACACCACCACCGACTCAGCTCACTAGTTAAGAGTGCACACTACTCTGTTCCCAGCATCCACACCAGGAGGTTCACGCTTACCTGTAACTCCAGTTCCAGGTAATCTAATGCCACTGTCCTCTTCGGGTACTGCCACTCATCTGCACGTGTAATTGAAAATGAAAAATTCTTAAATAGATTCACCATTACGCCCTGCCTCAAAAGTAAGGAATGACACCGGAGGTTGTCTTCTAGCCTGCACATGCACGCACACACGCACGCACAACAAAGTTTAAAAGGAAGGAAAGAAGAGAGAAAATAGCCACGTTAGAAACCTGTAAACCTGTAAACAAAAGGAAAAATAGAAAATGATGCTACTTTTGTACCGTCCTCTATTTTTATCCCTGGCAAAAGTCCCCCATCACCTAGTTGTAGCTTCAGGGAACAGGGCCCATAACACATTGACCGTCACACTCCGGACTCAGGGCTTCATCCCTGCTAGACAAACACTCCGTCAACTGAGCTGCATCTGCAGACCCAGTTTGCTATTTTATTATCAGATTATAGAATGCTTAGCTTTTACCAGCTGTCTGTGTCGTATGGCACAATCTGAGGAATAAATGTCTGACTTCAGTCTCAGTCCTTGGAGAATCAAACTTAACAAGGATTAAATTCGTCTCCTGCTCCCACCAGCTGCGTGCAATCTCTGGAGATACCAGAGCATACAGGAAGAGGACAGTCACGGAAATTCTATGATGGGGCTTTCATTACATCATCTATAATGGAGGACTTTGTGCTGCAGTAGCTGTTTTGGGGTCTCCATGCTTTTATGAGTAAGTCCAATAAACTCATTGGTTCACATGATAATTTTTCTTAATGTGTCCCATCCAAGTCCTTCTGATGACCATCACCAATCTCACAAATTGCTAATTCCTTTTTTTTTAAAGTATTGATTTCTTTGTGTGGGGGTTGGGTAGGTACACGTTTGTCATGGTGTGACTATGGAGATCAGAGGATAACTTGAGGAAATTGGTTCTTTTCTACCACCATGTGTTCCTAGAGATTGAACACACCGCATCAGGCTTGGAGGCAGGTTCTTTTCTGTCGAGCCATCTTGCCAGCCCTCTCTTACCTTCTTACTACCCAGTTGTGCCATTGCTCCAAGTGAGACAATCACTTTCCACTTTGTCTGTTGTTGGGGTACACTAGGCTAGCACTCCATCACTGAGCTACAGCCTCAACCTAGGGGAAAAATTCTGATATAAAGAAATTTATATGTTGGCACCCATTTGTAATTCTAGCTTTTTGGAAGATAGAGGCAGAATGACCAAGAGTTCAAGACCAGCTTCAGCTACATCGCTAATCTGAGACTAGCCTGGACCCAGTCTCTAAACAAAAAAACATTACCATCTGGAGACAGCATACTTGTGAACAAAAGGAAAAATACCTGTCCCTAGGGACTTGGGTTTCAATGTCTCATTTAATTCTCACATAAACCCTAAGAATTGGTTGTTATTATTTTTCCCACTCATGGATATAGAGATAGAGGATTACAGAGGAAAAAATAAAAATAATCAGTTAAGACTCAGTCTGCGGAGGTCCAGCGGGTTTAGCCAGCAGATCCAGAGCTAAGTACTACTTGCTGGCCTCTCTCAGGGCAGACGTTGGAGAAGTCTGTCATATTAAAGCTGTGGGTCTGTAACAGAATATTTTTATATATCAACACATATTTATTACTTAACACATCTCTATAAAATACCTAAATCCTATATCCTAAAACCTATAATCTAAAATCTATAATCTAATTGTACCCTAATACCTAAGAACACTCTAATACCTATCTAAAAACACTTAACCAACACTATTTTGACTTTCTTAAAAGGATATTAATATTCTTAGCGTAGGTCCGTTCAGGATAGCTTAGTTTATGGCATCTCGGAAGGCAGTCCCTTTCAAAGCTTAGTGTTCGTTGGGCCTTACTTTGCAAGTTCGCAATGCCAGTTTATTTCCACCACCAAATTGTGGCCAGTTTATAAAGCCTGTCTATTCCAGCTGCCAAACTGAGGCCGGCTTTGTTCATCAGCTGAAACTCGCCTCTAATGGTCTCCTTAGCCCCGCCAAACCTCACAGCCCAAGGCCTCTCCAAGCAGCTTCCAAACTCCTCGTGCCTCATTCACTTTCCAGCGCTCTGGGCCCCAAGACAGACGCCTTTAAAGAACTCTCAGTACGTTTATCCCGTTCCTTTGCTTCAGGCTGTAACCGTCTAAATTCTGTTAATGGCGTACCTTACTGTGTGCTTATTCAGCATGACTTTTCCGTCGATGAGGGCGGAAGAGAGAGACTGTGTGGAATTCTCATCTTATATATCGCATTATCTCACAATACTTGGCAGTCTTCTTGCAACTGCAATTACCTACAGTTGTCCTGGGAAAGACTCATTAACTTTCTGCCATGGTAGGATGGATTCACAAGGGCCTGCCTCTTTACAAGCATCCCAGCCCTTCTTGCCTCCCCAGGCCTCCCTCCTCCCAGATACCCATTTGGTCTCTTTATAATGGCAAGATTTTCCCACCTGCTCCTGCTAGTCTCCCTTTGCTTTCTCTACTCTCTATCTCTGGTTGTTCCCTCTCTCAAAGACAGCTCTGACCGTGTCCAGTCTGCTGGACAAGTTCAGTCTACTTCTTTCCCTCTCTGCCCTGAACTCTTCCAAATGGATCTGGCTGTTTTTTCTCTCTCATATCTATAACAAAACCTTCCCCTTCACCATATCATACAGTGGCCATGCCAACAGTTCCTTACTCCACCCTCCCTATACATCTGGTGCCCAAACAAATACAGTTAGTTTTTTCAATTTAGCACAACCTGGAGTCACCTGGGAAGAGGGACTTTCGGTTGAGGAATTGCTTCCATCACACTGGCCAGTGGGCATGTAGACTGGCTGGTTTTATGTCAATTGGACACAAGCTAGAATATCATTTAGGAGAAGAAAATCAATAGAGAAAATGCCCCCGCCAGACCGGCCTGTGAAATGGTTTCTTAATTAGTGATTGATGTGGGAAGGCCTGGCCCATTGTAGCACTGCAACCCATAGACGGATGGTCCTGGGATGTGTTAGAAAGCAAAGTGTATGAGCAAGCCATGTGGGGTGACCCTCGTGAACAAGACTTCATGGCCTCTGCTCCTGTTCCTACCTCCAGGTTCATGCCTTGAGTTCCTGTCCTGGATTCCCTCGATAATAGATTCTAATGGAAAATAAATCCTTTCTTCTTCAAGATAATTTTGGTCATTTTTGTTTTGTAGAAACCTTGACTTATATAGCATGTATGTGGGGTGTTTTCTTAATTAATGATCGACATGGAAGGGCCCAGACCACTGTGAGTGGTACCATCGCTGGGCAGATTGTTCTGTGTTGTATAAGAAAGCAAACTGAGCAAGCCATGGGGAGCAAGTCAGTAAGCAGTGCTCCTTCATGGTCTCTGCTTCGGTTTCTGCTCCTGGTTCCTGCCTTGGCTTCTTTCAGTGATGACTCTGATGTGGAAGTGTAAGCAAAGCAAACCTTTTCATCCCCAAGCTGCTTTTGGCCATGGTTTTATCCCAGCAACAGGAATCTTACTCGGTAGAAACCAGACAGCAGGAGGTGACCAGCAAGAGAAATTATACCCTGACGAGGAAACTTGTGGAGTAACAGGAAAAGCACAGAGCAGGAGTCAGGTCCAACTCCAGCCTCAGGAGGACAAGGAAGACAGGTGTCCCCTGTCCATACTCTGGTCTCAAACAGCGAGAGCTCTGGGAAAGCAGAGCTTTGTGTGGGTAACAGGGATGCACAGGCAGCTCTAGTCCCTCATTGCTGTCTGCCATGCTGCTGGCCACGGCCAGGTGGCTGTCCTTGGGGCTTAGCAGTAGGCGAGGCTGCCACTGTATGTCTCCTTCTCCTGTTGGTCCTAGAGACTTGAGGAGAATCCTACTTTCTTCATGAGGGGATTATAGCAAAGGGAGATATGGACGGGGTTGAAACATTTAACTAAGGTAACATTTCTGTGACACATTTCGCTTGCAAAAACATATGCTTCTTGAAAACTGAGACCTCACCTTCCAGGCTGGTGATCTGGCTGTGCCCCCTCTCCTGTCAGGAAAGTGCACTGTTTGAAACCATCCATTGGCCTTATCATCATGCTAGTGAGGATGGTGATCGTGACCCAGGACCTTCTTAGTATGTGTTGGCTGAAAGATTTACCCAGCTCACTGAATCCACCCAACATGAGTTGGTTCTGGAATGTCTCTCCTCCAGACAGGGAAGTGAGCCTTAGAAAGGCTAGGGTCTGAGGCAATGCAATATATAACTGGAGTGGTACAGTCTCAGACTTGAACCTGAATGTGTTTTATTGCAAATCATTTCCTCTGCTATGTTGTGGGACTGTGTTCATCTGTAACATGTGGAATCCCATTGGCCTGGATTTGAAGTGTTTTGCATTCATTTTGTTCAGTGTCCCTGGGCAGTGGAATACAGTGACTGGAGGGGGAGTAGACAGGCTCTGTTTCCATCATTCTCAGAACTCTTGGTGTCTGGCACTCCAGGGCGCTTGGATCCCATTGATGCTGCCAAAGGGAGTTCAAGGGATGGAGGCTTTGCCTGCTAACATATTCCAGATGCTCACTTGTGCTATATCCTCAGCCTAAGCACCCATTCCAGTGGAGGTCATTTGTGTTGGCCTTTATTATGACATCCTTCCCATCAAACATGTTCCCCACATACCTTTCTACAGGCTCAGCCCAAATGCTCCCAAATGTACACAGTTGCCACCAGACAATGGTTTCTCCACTGATATGTGATGCTCCCATGTGACCCATCCCTGTAGAATATCTTCTATCCACTCTCCCTTCCTCCTCCTGCCTACCTTACTCTTATCATCATTTGCTTCTTGTAAAGAACTATGTATCAAAGCTACTGCATTATCACAGCAGGTCTGAAAGTGTGAAGCTGTTGTGTTTGGAATGATGCTTGTACAGTAAAATTAGCACTGGGTATATTTCAGTTCTCAATTCTTTGTTTTAAAGATATGACCAGCTATTTCTAAGCCTCATTTATATATACCCATTTTAACACTAGTTTTTCCCACGAACCCTTCTTGCCACTGCCCTCTGCTCTTATCATGAGATCCCATGAGTGCCACCTGCACCTCCTCCTATCATATGTGTCCATTCCAATGGATGGCCTCTCAGAGGCAGGTCCTAGACAGCAGCATAATCAAAGCCACAGGAATGAAATCTCGTCCATTCGCCCCTTCAGGGCTGGTCAAGTTAGCTACTGTGTTCCAGGCGCTGTGATAGGGACCCAGCTGCGAATGGACATTCTGTGTGGGGAACCAGAAGGAAGCAAGCATATGGAGTCATCATACAGTCAAGGAAGAGGAGTGTAAAGGACCCCGAAATCACAGAGGACAGCACGGAGGGTGGAGTTGTCTACTGTGTCCCCACCCCACTTTTAAAATATTCTTCTCCATCCAGACACTGACTGTGAGGCCATTGCTATCTGCTCTGCCAGCAATCCCAGAACCTTCTCCACGGTGAGCTTAGCTAGATCTATGAAACACAGAGGCCCAGAAGGCTTTGCAGTAAGTGAAGGGGGTGGGAGGGGGAGAAGCAGATCTTATGAAATCGCTCAGGCGGGCAGTAAGATGCTTCTGATACCTGGAATTCCCCCGTGATCCCCAGAGGTGACAGGCTTCCCACATCTTATCATTCACGTGGAGTCCTGACCCCAGATATAATTCAGTCATATGGCTTAGGAGACTTCAGTGATTGGACTGTTTACAGAGTGTGGGTGGGTTAGGCAAACCCAGAGACCAGCCTGTAACAAAATCAAGACACTAGACACAGACGTCTTGCTACGCGGAAGGAGCAGAGGGTATTCTCTGAGCTCTGTGAGAGCTAGGGCTGTCAGGAGGCACCACCCAAGGCAGTTATGGTCATGAGGCAGCCAGAGCAGGAGCTGCACACTACAGGACCCCTCTGGCCTCTCCCCTGTACCGTGGGCATCTCTCTCACAGACTCCGGAAGGCACCAAGCCCTCTGGCCCTGCCATCCTCCTCAGCATAGTGAGTGAGGAGATGCAGGCACAGTAGGGAGAGCGCCCAGGATGCCTTCCCTCTGGGGAGCTGTGTGCTTAAACCACATGGATTATTCATCACAGCTTTCCACAGACCCGGTGCTTAAGTGGCACTGGGGAAAATCAAGTTCTCCAGAAGGAACATCCTGGGAAGAATAATGATCAGACACTAAAAGCCAGACTCCATGAAATCCCGATTCTGGAATTAAATGTTCATTGGCTCCAGGTATTGGAGAACTTCCAGAAGGCAGAGGGGAAAGGCTTTGAGACCCTCTAGGGTGTTTCCAGCTCTGGCCAATTTTTTTCTAAAATGGTCATGGAAATCTCGATGCAATGAAAAGTGTTATAATTTGCCAAGTAAATTTTATACTGTCAGACAGTTCAGATGTTAGCAGGAGGGTCATCTCTGGCCCTGGGAAGACATATGACATCGTGAAATGCCTGGAAGGTCATTAATTGATAATTATCTAAGGCTGATTCTAAGAGCTTAAGAGATTACTGCTCAGCAGGAGGCTTTCTGATAAAGAGCAAGAACACCTTTTTCCTCTCACAAGAGTTGGTTCAAACAGGCCTGTCAATCACCTGAACAGAAAAATACCCATTGGTAAATTTTCTGTTCTAGAGACTTTAAAATAGTGTAAAGCCTACCTAAAATGTAGAGTAGGACAAGGGTCTCTCTGGCTGTTTTTTACCCTCTAACACTGAAGTGGTTTGCTCTCCAGTGATCTTTTGGACCCTTGCCCACTATCATCCCTTGAAGGTGTCCTGCTTTACTCTGTAATAAACAGGTCTGTCTTCTATTCTTCATTCAATGTACATGTCACATCTGAATTCTTTTGGCTGAGAGGAGAGGAGAGCAGAGATCGAGTGACAATGCCAGGAGATAAACTGAGAACGGCTTGAAACCTCTGTCCAAAGGGACTTCTGGGCAGCTAACAGAGTGGGTAGGCCTCGAGCTCCTGTCAATTCCAGATCATTACAATGTTTTAAAGCCAAAATGAATTTGTTGGAAACTATGAATGCTATTTAAAATTTGGGGCAGATGAGTTGGCTCAGCAAGTAAAAGCTCTTGCCACTAAACATGACCTGAATTTCCTCCCTGGGACCTACATGATGGAAAAAGAGATGTGACTCTTATAAGTTGTTTTCTGAAATCCACATGTTTGCCGTGGCATGTACATGCCTACACACACACACACACACAAACTCAAGGCCAGATATGAGTGACAGTCATGTAACAAAAGTCTTCTTAATCTCAAAAAACCAAGGACTATATAGGAAGAGAGGTAGGCTGTGGGCTTTGCTCAAGGCAGCATGGTCAGATGCTGCGATGCTAAGCTGACGAGTCTGTATTGATGAAGCAATGGGGAGGGGAAGGACCATGGACCTGCAGGGTAGCAACAACCTGCTTTTTAGCTTTTACAGTCTTATTAGAAAATTGCAGTAGAGAGATCTCCTGCCCTCTGCTCCCTCTAGAGCACACGGTCAGCTGTTTCCTCCCTCTGATTACCCTCATTTTGTGGCTCAGAAATGAGCTAATCAGAAGGCTGGTGGTGTTGCACAAGCTACTTCAAGTGAAATTTGGAATCCAGTGTGATGAAGAGAGATGTCAGGAGTGTGAGTGCAAAACAGCTCTCAAAAGTAAATGAAAGCTCCGAGTCCAGGGTTAGAGTTAGGAAGGTGACAGGGGAAACTGGGACAGCACTCACCATCATTACCCACTTCTGCTTACCTGCCGCATGGAGAGCTAGGTTTTCTGCCTTTCTAACTTGACCAGTGACAGACACTGTTGCTCCTGTAACATCCTCACAGTTAGTGGCCTAAAAAGTCACAAGTTAATTTTTTTGTTTGTTTGTTTGAGACAGAGTCTCACTAGAGTGGAGCTGAGAACGACCTTGAGTTCTTCAAACTCCTGTATCCACTCTCTTGAGTGCTGGGATTATTCAGGCATGCATCACCACCCTCAGCTACAGGTTAGTTTTCTTAAAGCCCTGGATATCAGAAGCTCAAAGTAAGGTGTTAACAGAGCTGTATACCGTTTGTTTTCTTGTCTTTTCCAGTGGCTGCCATACTGCTTTGAGACATCATCTTCAAAGTGGCCAATGACCAGTCTTTCCCATAGTGCATCCCTAACTCTTCTGCCACCCTCTTTCCCATTAAAAATCCTTACAAGCACATGTGGCCCACACCTGAATGATCTTATCTCCAACTGCTTAGCAACGTCAGAGCGTTTTGCCAATTATGGCAATGTACATTCTAGGGCGTTAGGATCTAGACATGGTAGAGGTCACGTGCTGCCCTACTGTGAATTTGTTATTTTTCTGGAGGAAGCATGTACTGAGAAATTGATTTTTGCACATTGTGTGTTTTGTGTAAACCAGAGAAAAGTTAGTTCACTGATATGACCTAAGAAAGGTCATGACTTGGAGGGAAGGACCACTTCTCAACCTAGGGAGGAATAGAAGATACAGAACAGCTGTTTCTGTCTTAGATAGCTTCAGATAACAATCATGGCTGACACTTAGGAGGTAAAAAAGCTCCCTGATTTCAAGATTCTAAATAAACATTTATCCCTCTTCCTTTTCCCCAGTGTAATATTTTGTAGGATTGTTAAAGAGTCTGACCACTGGGAGAGCTTCGTTTACATCATGGAGGAAAAGTATCAGGAGGAAAACTATTAGCCAACAGAAGAATTAACTGAGCAAATTCAGGCAAATGTACGTGGGTCAGGCAGACTGCAGATGGAAGGAGGGAGACTCAGGAGAAGGTGGGAGATGTTATCAGAGGGGGAGGATAGGAAAAATAAGCTAGAAATGTCAAATGCTCACAGTGTTGCTACCAGGATCCAGAGGGCAGCTGAGTACCCAGTGGGTGTTCAACCAAACAGGGTTAAGGTTTGGTCAAGGATGGACTTGTTCCGCCTCCACTCTGGGTTGCCCTGACAACCTCCTCCTTCTGGTATTGACATTAGAGTGAGAAAGAAGGAAAAGCAGGCAAATGAAGAAAACAGTAATTAGAGGTAGAAGCAGCAGTGATCTGGCTTGTTTTATCTTAGAGGAAGCTCCAGGGAGGAGCCCGAGGGTTGGGGGACGGGCAACTTTGGGCTGGTGCTGCAGATAGAACCATTTGGATACTGGTGATGGATAATGGAGGCATCTCTGAGGGGAGTTTTGGTCCAGCCAGGCAGCGTAAACTGAGTCTCAGAGGCTGTGTATTCTGATATCTCTCCTGCTGTCTTTAAGTTACTCAAGGAAGCCATGAGAACCACAGGAGCAGGAAATGTTAGGTATAGGTTCTTGCATGGATTCCAAGTCATGGAATCCATGTCAGGCCAGGGATTCTCTGTCTCCTTTTTATTATCCAGATGAAAAGGTGTAAGGGGGAATAGAAAAGGTACAATGGTAGTTGCTACTCTTTTCCTTTTCCAAATCAGGAAACTGAGACCACGGAGAACATTAAGTTACTTGCTTAAGGTCATAAAACTAAGGTGGTCAGGATTCTGAATGAAAAAAAACAAACAAACAAACAAGGTAAAAAGGAAAGGAACATGACTGGTCCCAGGTTTTATCATTAAATGAATGAAAAAGAAGAAAAAATAAAAGGACAAGGTCATGACTGCTCCTAGGTATGATGAAGAAGAAAATTTGTTGCAGATAAACAGGAGAGCATACCTGAAGCAGGCACATCTGGGAGAGTCCAGAGTGGACTTGACAGGAGCCACGTGAGGAGAGGGAGGAGCTGAAGGAGGAAGAGAGACAGGGGAACCAGGTGCAGCCAGGAGGCCGAAAGGTACCAAGTGGGTGGGTAACCAAAATGGTTGGACTATATAGGGAAGAACAGCCCGGCTGGGTTGGTATAATTTAGGGTAGGGGTGGAGTATGCCAGGCAGGAGGGCCCTGAAACAGGATGAAAGGGGAAGCTGGCAGTCAGACTGGCTTTGGCACGTCAAATGGGCACCTTAGTCATTTGTCCCAGGTTTGAAACCTAACAGATTCAAAACCAAGTCTGAGCAACTCTAAGCATCCTTTGGTTATTTCACTGTGACACACACACAGTGAGGTTCTCAAATTTTAGCCTGTATAAGAATCCCCTGGAAGGCTGGGTCCCACACCTATAACTCCTGACTCAGTGGTTCTGGGGTTTGGCCAGATAATTTACATTTCTTTTATTTTTTCCAGAATATTTTTGACTTTTATTTCATGAATATGGATTTTTGCCTGCATGTATGCCATGGGGTAAGAGGCCAGAAGAGGGTATCTGATGATCCCTTGGGACTGGAGTTACAGCTGGTTGTGGTGACATGTGGGTGCTGGGATCCAAACCGGAATCCTCTGGAATATCAGTCTGTGCTCTTAAAGGCTGAGCTGTCTCCTGTTAAACCTGAGATTCATGAGAGAAAAAGACAGTTCCACAATTTTGAGCCAAATTTGAAGCAAACTTTAATTAAATGCTGGCTAGGATGGTGGATTCTGGCCAGTTCCACTCCAGGTTTCCTAGAAAATGACAATGAGTCACGCTTTGCAGAGATTTAAAAAAGGCAAAACCATAGGGCCACCATATTTCCCATCAGGTCCAATCAGCAAGCATACTTCCTGTCATATTTCCTGCCTACATACCTCCAGCCTACATCCAATCAAGCACATCCAATATAAACAAACTTGTTTTGGGGTGCAAAAACACGTGGCTTGTTATTTCCCAAGAACCACAACCCCCAGCATTCCAGGAAGCTATCTGTCCTTGGGAAAGTGGGGTCCACAGGTTAATGTTGACTCTTACACTCTCTAGCCCCAAGAATTTGCATTTCTAACAAGTTTCCAGATAGTATTGATTTGGTGGGTTCTGGGACCATACTTTGAAAACTATTTACATAAAGTAAACCATTTAACCTTTGGACCTTTTAGTATATTCTTTGTAAAATAAGCTGAACCCAGTTGGAGAACTCCTATGTTTGTTTTTCAGAGTTATGTCTGCCCTGGGATAGGGACAAGTCTGAGGAGAGTCAGGTCTACTCTTCTGACTGCAGGCAGAGAAATATCCCTTGGATCTCTTCACATATGAGGTCTACACACAATATTTCATTTAAAAAGAAATAGACACCTGTGTTTGTTACTTTTCTCCTTGCTATGATCAATTGTCACAA
Source organism: Lophiomys imhausi (assembly GCA_907164525.1). Classification (NCBI taxonomy): domain Eukaryota; kingdom Metazoa; phylum Chordata; class Mammalia; order Rodentia; family Muridae; genus Lophiomys; species Lophiomys imhausi. The sequence goes on along the minus strand of CAJQZJ010003646.1, from coordinate 331,136 downwards.
GAGCTACTTAAGAAAGGAAGGATTTATTTCAAGGAGATACAATCCATCACAGGGGGGAAGGCCCAGCAGCAGGAGCGTGAGGCAGTCGGTTATGTTGTGTCTGCAGTCAGGAAGCAGAGAAAGAGAGAGACAAACGCTGGTGCTTTCTCCCTTTATTCAGTGTGAAACCCCATTTGTGGGATGGTGCCACCCACATTCACGGTGGGTCTTCTCTTTTTAGCTAAATCTATCTGCAAGCATCGTTACAGATACAGCCAGAAACTGTTTCCATGATTCTGAATCCAATCCAATTGGCAAGTAGGTTTACCCATCACAGCCAGATAGGTGGGCCAGTGGGTAAAAGTGCTCACACATCCCAATACCTGAGTCCAGTCCAGAGGTCTCATGGTAGACGGAAGGATCCAACTTCAGAAGGTTGCCCTCTGACCTCCACACACTGCAGCAAGCACATGCCCAGATTCACATACATATATCATACACACACATACTAATAACAATAAATATCTCTTTATTTAGTTTTGGTTTTTCAAGATAGAGTTTCTCTGTGTAGCCCTGGCTGTCCTGGAATTTGCTCTGTAGACCAGGCTGGCCTCGAACTCAGAGATCCACCTGCCTCTGCCTCCTGAGAGTGCTGGGATTAAAGATGTGTGCCACCACCACCCAGCAATAAATAATTTTTAAAAGAATTATAAACAATTGAAGTAAAAGATGGTAGAATACAATATTGTTTGTCCTTCTACATTGCTATATCCTACAATAACCATTAATTAATTAATTGTCAAAGTCTTTTGTATCCCAGGCTGGCCTCATACTTGCTATGTAATTGAGGGTGCTCTCAACCTTCTGATCCAGTCTGATCCGCCAGAGTCCTGAGATTAGAGGCATGCACCAACACACTTGATTTATGGATCCAAACTCAAATCCTCATGCTTGCATGGCAATTATTTTACACACTAGCCTCTGGCTTGTAAATAGATCCCTGTTTGTTGTTTTTCTGGGAGCCATGGCTGACACTGGAAAGTAGAGCAGTTCCCCTAGAGAAAATGCCATGGAATACAAGTTTTTGATGAATGCTAGTAAATCTTAAACTATTAAAAAAACAAAAACTGTGGGGACCCAGGAAATGGAGGCTTATGAGAAATGACTCATGGCTGGGAAAATGAAAGTAACTTGTGGGAGATATCTAAGATGGCGCTGGCCAGAAGATGCGAGGGAGGAGTTGAAGCCTGATCATGGGTGTAGCTGATTGGGTGAGCAAGACTTCCATACTTGTGACCAATGCATGATTGTTATGTTACCAGGCTGATGTTATGTGATGTGATAGGATGACCTTTAATGTGATTGGCCCACATAGCCTCATGTGGAAACACCCATTGGTTCTGTATATAAGCTAGGGGACGAAACATTAAAAATGGATAATGCTTAGACAACACCCCTGTCGCATCTGTTTGTCTTCGGAGTGAAGTCTGGAGAGTCAGGCAGGCAGCGCACTCACCTTTGCCCTGAGAACCCCCCTTATGTGGTGATCACCCTATTAGGGTCCTGCGACAAAAAACAAAACCAAAAATGGCTCTGCTGTTTGGGAAACCCTTTGTTAAAGGATGCACTCAGATCTCTGTTGCAGAGCTTCCTGTAGCCTAACTGTGGATCTTCCTATACAGGACATCTGCTGCCGTGGTGAAAGCTGCTCAGGACTTACTGCAAGTTTCATAAACAGTGAATCTTTATTGTTTTGAAAGTTTCGGAAGACCTTCATGGCCTCTATTTTTGGAGGGTCTTGTGTTTGGAGATAGAGGTCTCCTTAGGAGGATGATTCCCTGTATTGTCCTCTTTCACCAGAGGAGTCTTGTGCCTCTCAAGAAGTCTTCCCATACTGTGAGCTGGAGCCCTGGAAAACTAGCTCTGTCTGCAGGGAACTTGAACTCCTTGGTTCCTCCAGAGCAGACCCAACAAAGTATTTACACTTGGCTGCTGGATGGCGTTGACAAGATGCTTGTGCTTATATGAGCATACATTAATTAGTGCAATTCCTGGGGTCCTTGACCCAGGACCATTGCCTCTGTTTATTGGTGGAGCACAGTGCTGAGGAGCCGAAAATACCTCAGCCATCTCTTCAGAATGCTGGCTGCAGGCTACTAATCTGCCTAGACCCCATTTAAAGAACTTAAATCAGCCCCAAGAAGTAGGAGAACATTGAAATCACCTCTTCCAGGATGCCTTTTCAGATGTCCCCTTCTTCTTCCACTCTAGAGGGAGGTGTGTCCCTCCTCTGAGCTCTTCAGTGGCCAGCCTTGCCACTATCGTGGGTGATGGACCCTGAGCCCCTGAGAACATGCATCCAAAGTCTTCCTTCTCTTGATCCTCAGCACCAGACATGTTGTTTAACATGAGATACTCAGATGCTGTTGCATGGATTCATGCATCTGTTCATGTGTTACTAGCTCCATTCACAGCAGTGCAGTTGTTTGGATAGGGGTTGCTCTTTGCCTCTGGATCTGCCGAGCAAAGTTGACACATTAAAAAAAAAGGCAGGTGGAGAGGTGTGTTAGACACTTTTAAAACAAATTCTTGCTGGTCGCCGGGTGTGGTGGTGCAGCCTTTAATCCCAGCACTCAGAAGACAGCGGCAGGCGGATCTCTGTGAGTTCAAGGCCAGCTGGTCTACCAAGTGAGTCCAGGCCAGTCAAGGATACACAGAGAAACCCTGTCTTGAAAAACCTAAAACAGAAAAAAAAAATCTCCTTCAAGCACTTTGACAACCTTTATTTGAAGGGCAGGTGGTTAATTCCAGATGATTTAAATGCATTTATTCAATAGGAACAAGCCCTGATTGGCAAAATTTTGCTAAACTCCCTTTACTATTCGGCTTTAGAAGTACTTCACTTCTACTTTGCTTTCTCAGCTCCCCTTCCCTTTTCTCTGAGGCAGGGTCTTGCTAGTAGCCCCAGCTGTTATGGAACTCAAGATTTTTTTCTGCCTTAGCCTTTTAGTACTGAGATTACATACTTTTTTTCTTTCTTTTAAAGTTTCACTATTCATTCAGATAGACCTTTCACCCAGCACTTTGCAGAATTGGTAAATATCAGTGGTCAGGCATCCTGTCTCTCATTATACATTGCTCTGATATTGCCTCCAACTTATACACCTGCTCTTTGTTATTCATGGTGTGGTCCATGGACGGGTGGTTGTCCTCAACATCCATGGAAATCATCTAGAAATCAGAATTTCAACCCTATCCCAGACTACCTGGTCCCTGAGATATGCATGTGAATATTCACATTATATGTAGATGACAAACAGACTGAGCCAAGAGAAAGTTCTGAGTACATACCCTGGGTACTTTGTCCTCACTAATAAGTCGAGGTGTTTGCCACATCTGTGAACCGCATGCCTTGGCAGCCCCACTCAGCTCCAGGAAGGAGCAGCCGCATCTGAAGCATCAGGGCCCGCGGCTATTGACAGCTTTCCTGGGGTCAGACACTGCTTCAATTTTTCTGTGTTCACTCTCACTTGAACCTTAAAACAAATCTCTGTCTACCCTCTTTTGCAGATAAGAAGCCGAGGGTGACAGAGATGAAATAGGTCCTTATCCTCAGTAGTCCCTGGCCTATGACAAAGGTTCTATACCAGAGAGCTGTCCCTGAAGAACTGATTATTCTATTTTTAAACAGCTACAAAACAGTCTGGCTGATGATAGACTGCACTGTGGAGATCACCTGATGGTTTTGACTCACCCTGGGCTCTAGAGTGGTAACTCTGTCCCTGGGCAGAGAGTTGGAAAGATAATGTCTCAATGCCTGAATGATCCCATGGATGGTTCCTCCTTCTGGCCCATCTCTTCCTTCTCCTCTTCTTCCTCTTCCCCCTCCCTCCTCTTCACCCTCCTTTCTGTCTTTCTTTTCCTTCTTCTTCTACCATGAAAACTTATCTCAGCCACTGTCTTTCATCCTTTCCCCTTGGGCACCAATAGAGATTTTAGGTGGTGCTGGCAGTGATTTTGTGTTACTCTGCAGCTCAGGATGGCCTCAAACTTACGATCCTCCTGCCTCAGCCTCCTGAACACTGATTGAAGCTTAGTAATAAAACATTTGGTCAACATGTGCAAGGCTCTGGGTTTAATCACTGTCACTGGAAAGATAGATTTCAGGGTTCTCCTTAGGTATATATTCTGAAGAATGATTAGTTTTAAAAAATAACAAAATACAGCAATGTTTGGCACTGTTCTCTTCTTGGGGTGTGTTGGTTATCAGCCCCTGAGACAGTCACAAACAACCACATGCCAACAAGCCCTTCAACCACTAAGAGGAGATGGGTCAGGTATGTTATTGTCATCCATATCAGCTGACCAGTTGTGACATTCCCTGCAAGTGTCCAGCACTCGTTAAGTTCTTTTTACATACAGGCTGCTCATGTTTTCATCACTGACAAAATACCTGAGAAAAACAGCTTACAGGAGGAAATATTTATTTGGCTCATGTTTTTGGAGGTTTCTGTCCACACTGGTCCACTTCCACTATTTGTGGCCTGTGATGACACAGAATGACGTGGCAGAGAGACACGTGGAGCAGAGCTGCTCACTGTGGTCATTCGAGTGGGAAATGTCCTCTGGGCTTGGGTTTGAACACTTGGTTCTGCATTTGGGGAGTTTAGGTGGGTAACCTTGCTGGAGGAAGTATGGCGTTAAGGACAGGCTGAGAGTTCAGCAGCCTCAGGGCACTTCCAATCCACTCTCCCTGCTCTGTGCTTATATTTGAAGGTATCCACTCTCCCTGCTCCGTGCTTATATTTGAAGGTATCCACTCTCCCTGCTCCGTGCTTATATTTGAAGGTATCCACTCTCCCTGCTCTGTGCTTATATTTGAAGGTATCCACTCTCCCTGCTCTTGCTGCTATGCCTGCAGCTTCTTGCTTTGAATCCCTTCCATACATAATAGACTCTCATCCCTCTGGAATCATAAGCCAAAATAAACTTCTTCTGTGAGTTGCTGTGGTATTTTATCACAGAAACAGAAAAGTAATCTATATACACATCTTGCCATGGCGCAGAAGCTGAGAAGGGCCGAGGAAGGTGACTGGAGCAAGACATGGCTCCTGAGAACACACATGCCCAGTTAGGCCTCATCTCCACCACTCCCAGCGATGGCTCAATTAGTTAGAGCAGAGCCCTCGTGTAAGGAGCCTGTAAGCAGCCATAAAGAATGGCTTCAGGAAGTTTAGTAAGTAATTTAAGTATTGGATTAAGTAATTTAAGTATGGATTATAAGTAATAGCTTCTCGTTTAGCTGCAATAAGCTGTCAGC
>CAJQZJ010003646.1:305938-325827 GCA_907164525.1 Lophiomys imhausi | reverse complement strand
ACTCCCTTCCATAGAGAAGGAGGTGTCGGGATTTGGATGACCAAACCACGCTCCCGACACCTCGTGATTGGATCCCCTAGCTGACAGCCAAACCTGCAGCATATGCAGCTTAAAGGCACACAATCTCTACACCCCACACACTGGACAGAGTTGGAAACTGAGGCATCTGCTTTCCTTGTCTGCTGTGTGGTTTGAGATGGAAAATAAGACATTAGGTCTTCGGGATCTAGCTGAGCGCATGGCTGGCTTTCCTTTCTGTAAATTGCATGGCTGGACAAGGGTCAGAGGAGCATGATCATTTGATTTCATTCACTAACAGACTACTTGGGAAGACAAGATACATGAGCATAGACTTAAAGAACAGTTACCTTGATGGGTAGCTGAAGCAGGAGGATTGCCGAGAGTTCAAGGCAAGCCCATTATTGTGGTTTAAACATGAAATGTCCCCCATATGTTCATGTTTTTGAACACTTGGCCCCCCAGCCAGTGGGTGGCACCGTTTGGGAAGGCTGTGAAACATTCAGGAGGTGGAACCTTGATGAAGTGGTCACTGGAAATAGATCTTGTGATTTTATAGCTCTTCTCCATTCCCTGATTACTCCCTGTGGTAGGTTTAGTGTTAGCATATAATAGCATAGGGAACTTGGAATAAGGCTGGATTTTAAGATAAAAGACTTGTTTACATGTCCTTGGGAACTCACCAAAGACCAGGACCTCTTTGATCTTAGGGCTAGGGGCAGGACATGCCCCCTGAGGTGCCTCCCTCCAGAGGTCTCCTGTCATTACACAGCCTTCTATGAAAAGCATCTGAATGACATGCCCTGAGGCACCTGCCCACATCTGTGGACTGTGTGAATTCACGCCCCTCCGCAAAAAGCTTTTTTGATAAAGACTGATCCCAGGGACATAACTTGAAAAGAGCGGGGAAAGACTCTGCTGAAGATATTTAAGTCAAGGTGCACATAGACAGGGGCTGGGCTCCTCTTGTTTTACCTCCTCTTGGTCTGGCAGAGAACTCGCTTCAATATCATGGGAATGTTTCACCCTCTGATGTTGACCCGTTTTGGGTCTGGATTGGGATGGATTCTCCCTGTGATTCCAGAGCTCCAGGACTTGGGGCCTTTGCAGATCATAAGCATCTGAATAGGTGAGCTGCCTGGGAAACTTTCATGTGTTAATTGGTCTTAAAACCATGGAGGTGATTCCTGTTTGATAAACTATCTTAGAATCTGACCAATGAAATTCAGAGACTTCAGTGGTTAAGAGCACTAACTGCTCTTCCAGAGGACCTGGGTTCAATTCCCAGCACCCACATGGCAGTTCACAACTGTCTGTAACTCCTGTTCCATGGGATCTGACCCCTCTACACATGCAGGGAAAACACCAATGTACATAAAATAAAATAAGCAAATTAAAAAAAATCCATTAAAAAGAAAAGAGAGGAGGCTGTAAAACTGAAAAATTGTATGAAGACCAGCCATCCATCAGGACCCACGCTCAGAGAAAAATATCCTTTTGAGAAACCTTAGGTTAATGTTAAATGCTTGTATTATAGGTACTAAGAAGTTTTAGGTGCTAGGTTTCAGAGTTAGGGTTTGGGTTTAGGATTTAGGAATTTTATAGACAATTGTTAGGTAATTGTTAAGCATTAATAAATATATGTGTGATAAATAAAAATTTACTCTTACAACTGCCTACTTCTTGATGAGCTACAAGGTGAGATCTTGTTTCATAATAAATGAATAAAATATAAAAGATCCCAGAACATGGTATGACTAAATGCCAGACTCATGGCATAAATGTAGATCTGCAGGTGCTCGGTAAAGTTTTTTGTTAAAATTGTGGATAAGTTGCAGATAATCACCAAAATATGGGTAAGATACACTTAAGACACTTGTAAATAAATGTGCGTTGTCCATAGGCTGTTCTTAGCCTGATAATAACAAATTATAAATATCTTTAGGCCAAATGTAACTAATACTATTTTATAAATCCAGTCTTTCTTCAAATAAGATTATCTCTTTCTAGAAGCAATCACAGGCCTAAGGAGATTTGCAGCACTTGAATGGATTTTTTTCCTTCCCTTTTAATGAACAGATTAAAAACTTAATTCCAAGGTCTGTCTCTGTGTCAAAGTATAATTGTGGTATGACTCATTCCAAGTGGGACATTGTCATGTGCACTTGAGAATCATAAGACTTTGGTAGGAAAAAGTATGATGTTTTGAAAGTTAATTAAGAAGATGATGTTTGGTAATGAATCCTTTGCAGTATTGGACTCTTAGGAAAATAGGAATCTCACTCCAGGATGTTCAAAACCCAGATGTTTGGTAGCAACTGCCAGAAAAACTCCCAGTCTCATTTCTTCATTGCTGCCTCTCAGAGAAGGTGATCCTGAGTTTTTGGCCCATGAATGACAGGCTAAGCCCACAGGTCAGCAAGTACCAAGGTGGAAAAATGGCCTGTACTGGTTTGAATGAGAATGGCTCCTATAGGTTCAGGTATTTAAATACTTGGTCTCCAGTTGGTGGCCCTATTTGGGTAGGCTTGGGAAGCACGGCCCTGCTGGAGGGCGTGTGTCACTGGGGATGGGTTTTGGTAGCTTAAAAAAGAGTTGTGCTTGTAAGAAGGCTCTTGGCCCTCATATGACTGCTGAACTGGGGCGGGGGACTGTTTGTAGGGACACTCCACTCCAGAGGAGTGGGATGGAAGGGATAGGGGGTAGAAGGTGGGAGGGCAGGACTGGGAGGGGTGGAAAGAGGGCACTGTGATGGAGATGTAACCTGAAGTAATAAATAAATATTTAAAAAAAAAAGAGGTGCGCCATTTTGAGTTCTCTCTGTTTCCTGCTTGAGATCAGAGATGTGTGTTCCCAGCTGTTCCTGCTACTCTGGCTGGTTGCCTGAAGTGATAGTGATGGACTCTTATTCCTCCCACAATAAACCCTTCCTTCTGTAAGTTGCCTTGGTCATTGTGTTTTATCACAGCAACAGAAAAGCAACTAGGACATGACCCATCCCCTTCCCAAGCCTTCCCTCAAAGGGCAAAGGTGGCAGTGAGCAGGGGTCTGATTTTTGTTATGATGCTGAAGAATAAAAACATAAAACTTTCCTGGGGCTGTCAAGATAGCTCAGCAGTTAAGAACACTTGCTGCTCAGTCCCGAGGACCAGGGTTGAGATCCTAACACCCAAGTTAAGCAGCTCCTAGACATCTGTAACTCTAAGGACAGTGGTTCTCAATCTGAGTTGTGATACCTCTGGGAGTTGACAGACCTTCTCCCAGGGGTCACATATCAGATATCCTCCATATCAGATATTTACATTATAATTCAAAACAGTAGCAAAATTACAGTTATGAAGTAGCAACAAAAATAATTTTATGTTTGGAGGTCACTACAACATTGAGGAGCTGTATTAAAGGGTCACAGCATTAGGAAGGTTGAGAACCACTGCAAGGGATCTGGCACCTTCTTCTGGCTTCTGAAGTGTGCGCACACACACACACACACACACACACACACACACAAATAAATAAACAAATACAATTTGAAAGTTTATTGGTGTTCACAGAGTGAAACACATGAATCATGGCCTGTTTGAACATTAAGAAGGAGCAGCTGAGGGTCACCATGCAGAGACCAGAGCAGTGACCTTCAGCAAAGCAGGTAACAACCCTTCCACCCTTCCTTTTGCTTGTGGTGAGGACAGCTGGTTATGTGGGGTGATGGCCAGGTGACACGCTTGTTGCTTTTTCAGACATTTAACTCCCTTTCCTCAAGCACAAAGAGAGGCAGCCCGGGTGTAGTGGGTAAGGGCTTAGACTCTGCAGCCAGACACCATTGAGACACTTCACAGCTGTGTTGCTGTGCCGGCTAGTTCTGTGTCAGCTTGACAAAAACTAGAGTCACTTGGAAAGAGGGAACCTTAATTAAAAAAATGCCTCCCCCAAGACTGGCCCATGGGCAAGCTTGCTTTCTTTCTTTTTTCTTTCCTTCCTTCCTTCCTTTCCTTCCTTCCTTCCTTCCTTCCTTCCTTCCTTCCTTCCTTCCTTCCTTCCTTCCTTCCTTTCCTTCCTTCCTTTCTTTCCTTCCTTTCTTTCTTTTACTTTTTCTTTTCTTTTTTCTTTTTTTGTGAATTTGACATCATGCACCCTGATCCCTCTCCTCTCCCACCTCCCCCTCAGACACGCCCTCCACCCTTGCAACCTTTCCCAACAGAGGAAAAAAAAAGTCATTGTGGAATCTGTAGTGTGTCACAGTGTGTCCCACAGTATACCCTTTTGTCCACACTTTTTTTTTTTTTTGGCAAATGTTCATTCGCTGGCTCCTTGGTCTGGTACAAAGCCTCTGGCTTCTGCTACTTTGTCAATGCTGGAATCCTACTAGGACTCCTCTCAGATATCCTGTTGTTGTCCTGTGTCATGGAGATCCTATAGTTTGGGGTCTGTAACACTGGCCTCTTCATGCACTCTAGCAGTTCACTCATGGGGGAGATATTGGGGTGGGCCAATTCCAAGCCCTGGTTCTGGGCCTGCAACCCCCACATTTAGGGCCAGCTGTACTGTGCTGCCCAGATGAGCTGCAGGCCCTGCCGTAGCATGTGACTGGCAGGGACAGCTCTTCTGCTCTTGTGACCCCCACCAGGGCCAGATCTCCTGACCCACACTGGTGGTGAGGGCAAAGGGGAGGGGAAGGGATCTCTCCCTCTCCAACACCACCACACAGCAGACAAAAGGCAGGGCTGGCTCTCTGACATTCACACCCTTGGGGCCAGCTCATTCACAACTGTGCTGGTGGTGCATTTTCTTGATAGTGATTGGTGTGGAAGGGCTCAGCCCATTGTGGGTGGTGCCACCCCAGGGCAGGTTGTCCTGGGATGTATAAGAAAGCAGACTGAGTTTGAGCTGGAGGGATGGCTCAGTGGTTTAGAGCACTTGCTGCTCTTGCAGAAGATCAGGTTCGATTCCCTGTATTCATGTGGTGGTCGAAACCATCTGTAACTCCAGTTTCAGAGGATCCAGTGCCCTCTTTTGGCTTTTGCTGGCACACATATGTACATGCCCTCAAAACATACATATAAAAGAAATAAATCTTTAAAAAAAGAACCTAAAAGGAAGAAAACCATAAAGACAGACAGAAAACAAGTGCAAGCAAGCATGCTGAGCAAGCCATGGGCAAGTAAGCAGCACACACCTCCCTGGCTTCTGCTTCACTTCCTGCCTCCAGGTTCCTGGCCTGAATTCCTGCCTTGACTTTCTTCAGTGATGGCCTGTGATGTGTAAGTATAAACCAAGTAAACTCTTTCCTCTCCAATTTGCTTTTGGTCATGATGCTTTATCATAGCTATAGAAATCCTGCATAAGACAGTGGTCTCAAATAATACTCATAGACTCTCAGTGTTCAAATTCAGAGTTTCCTCAAAGTGCCCCAATTTCTCCAGAACTGTCCCTAATCAGATGGCTGATGGTTCTTTTGTTCTGCTCAGGAGAAATCATGGCAGGCCTTAGGTATAATAGGAACTATCCCTACAATTGTTACCAGCCTTATGCAGACCTGGAACGTGGAGACCCTTAATCTTGCAAGTGTTACAGCCCTTTGTTCAGTCCTTGGGTATAAGAGCCTAAGCCCTTGGCGGCAGCCAGTGCTACACTCTCAGCCTGTGGTCTGAGACCTTGGTCCTATGACTTGGCATCACTCTGGAACACTTCCAGTATCTGTGGGTTCTCTTCCCTGGCTCCTTGCATCCTTTTACCCTTCTCTAGTCACCTCTCCACTCTCTCCTATCCTTTATTTTCACATCCCTTCTCCCTGGCTTGGTTGCTCTCGAATGGTCCAGTTGCTACTTCAGCCATCAGATAGTGGCTTGCTGTTGAGAGGACTCAGGCATGACTGGGGTCACTCAGGAGTGGACACCCAGTTTTGATCAGCCACCAGGTGGGTCTGGTACTGGGCTAGTGGGTGGCACCAGGTGATCTTAAGTCCAAGGCATACCTGCAAGATCTTTATCAGGCTGACAGCTTCCAGTCCGGAACGTACATCTGAAGTGTTTTTGGTTTTTTTTTTTCTTTTCTTTTTGTTATATTTTTGTCCATGTCTGTTAGTGTAACTTTATATAATTGTGATAGTTTCACAATTTACCTCTTAACCCGGCTATCATCCAAATAATTGAGATTCTAAGACTCTATTATATTATTTGTTAAACAGGCTTTGCAACCCAAAACTGAGTAATAATCTTAACCCACTAATCTGGCTTCCCCACAGCGCAAATCTCAGAGATACTTTCACTTTGTGGCTCCTGATTCAGCGGAATCTCTTCTCCTGGTCTCTTCAACTTCTGCTTCTTCTGAGATTCTCTCCATCCCCTCCTTAGCTCCTCCTTTCCTGGAGGGCAGAAAGTCCCGCCCTATTCTCTCCCCTGCTCAGTGATTGGCTGTAAGCTGCTTTATTGACATATCAGGGGACAACTGAGGAGCAGTGTTTACATAACATTGAGACATGAGATCCTTAGGACTGAAACCAGATGTGGGTGGTACAGAAATCAGCATTTGAATTAGACAATTACGCCTATGTGTCTATAAGTGACCTCAAAAGAAACATAAATACTATCAATTTTGAAATCACACATCAACTCTAGCAAATAGAGTCACAAATACAGAATCTGTGATTAGTGGGAATCGATTTCATATTCTCTGTGCAAAAAGATCACACTCAGCTGACGTGATGTCTCATGCTTGTGATCACGGCACTCAGAAGGCTGAGGCTGGAGAATCTAGTGAGTTCTAGAATGTGAGACTCTGTCTCAAGAATATAAAACAAAGGCCAGTAAGACAGCTCGGTGGGTCAAAGCATTTGTTGCCAAATCTGACAACCTGAGTTTGATTTCTGGGACACACATGATGGAAGGAAAAAAAAAAATCCCAAAGGTTGTCCTCTGGCCGCCACACACATGTCTTGGCAGAGTACTCCCAATACAAATAATAAATAAATGTAATAGTGACAAAGACTGGAGGCTGTTGGAAGAATCAGGGGAGGGAAGGAACACCTACTTTAGAGGATTGTTAACAGGTACAGGGTGCTGTGGAGGAACATGGAAGATCCTTGAAAGAACAGGCAACATGACTTGTATGTGGAGAGAGGAAAAAGTATAAAGTCTGTATTAGTTGAGTACATTTGGATAGAAGATGGTTCTGCATCAATGAACAAAACTTAATAATGTGTCCTTATTAGCTCCTTCGCCTGGGAACTCAAGTAACAATGTGAGTTTCAGGAGAATCTTACAATCCCTTTCATGGCAATATTAGCAGGCTTCCCATTCTGGTTCTAGAGTGGAGAGAGGAGGAGATCAAGTTCCATAATATGGAAGACAAAAGAGACAAGAGACAGGGAAAGAGGCAGGAACACCCAGGTAAGAGAGGCACTGAGAAGGCAGGTTGGAGACTGTCTGGAGTCTGTCCTCTTATCATTGTGCACCTAACCCCTGCTACAAGGCCTGGGTGCTATGGAACTATGTGAATAACATTATCGCAGAGAGTGAATCAAAACTCAAAGGATGGTAGGAAGGTGAGGCTATATGGGTGGGAGGCAAAAAGTGGTCAGATGTAAACAGAAACGCTGGAAGAAAAGGGGATCTGCCCCCCCCCCATTTCTATTGGGTGGAAGCCTATTACGACATGAGGAAGGAGGTAATGCTGTGAATTTTGAAAAAGGACTGACCCTTGAGTCAAAAGAACCCTGGCTCTGGCTTAAGCCTCTCGTCAATTTTAACAGTGTTGATCAAAGCACCTCAAAGAACTCCACTCCTTTTTCTGCAAAAAATTTGATAAGCATCATGAAGATCCATGGTTACAGTCAAAACATGTCTTGACGTCTTTGTGGTCTATATTTAGTAAGAACTCCTTTGGCCTTTCCCGACCTACGTTCTTAGCTATCAGCGTTCTTTTCTAATCTGTGAACCTGTACACTGCCTCTCCTAAACTACATTGTAATCTAATCTTCTAAAGAAAACATCCTTGGGGGAAAATAACTACACCAAGGACTGGCAAGATGACCTGAATTTGACCCTCAAGACCCACATAAAGGCAGAAGGAGAGAACCAGCTCCCCAACTTGTCCTCTGACCTCTGCAACAGTGCCAGGCATAGCCCCTCCTCCCCACATCATACACATCAAAGACAATGGAGACAGCCTGAGGCCCAGTCAACTTTCCCTCCTGGTCAGGAAAAGGCCTGTTAACTGTGTGAGCTGAAGCTTCCAGAACAAAGCCACATCTATTTAGAACATTCTGTGAGCCTGATTAAATGACTATGGGGAGCTAGAACATGTAGGTTAGGAGCCAAACTACCTGGGGCTGTCCTAGCCCCTGAAATAGCCATTCACTGCCTATCTTTGTGTGTGACCTAACGTGCTTGTGTCTGTCAGGTGAAATCCTTTGGGAATGTACAAACAGGCCCTTCCAATGTCTAGCTATCATCAGACAACATCTGAGGCCTATAGCAGATTTCCCCACTTTACTGTAACCCACTCTCCTGAGGTTTCTTCTGATGTATTTGAAAATTGTCTTGGTTTATAACTTTCTTTGTTCTGTTGCTACAGAAACTTCATAGTTGTTAATGTGATTTTGAGGATAACTTGAATCTGTGTTCTCTGGCATGGTCACTCATATTTAGCTCCAGAATAAACCATTTTTTTTTTAAAAATTCCCTTTGAGACAACTACCTCACAACTCAGTCTACATATCTTCTGGCCTTTGTCCTGTGGTTTTCTATGCATTCTCTTCAGGAATGGTGGGGAGAAATTAGTAGCAACCTGCTCCTTCTGGTTAGGCAGTAAATCTATTTCTCTTATCAAATTCCATTTCCTAATTTCTCATGGAATATGGGGAAATGAGGTGCTGGGTCAGCAGTCAAGATCCTGATACCAAGCAGAAGAGGAGGGGGATTGGCTTATAAAGAAGGCCTTGAATTTGCTATCCTCCTGCCTCGGCTTCCCAAGTATTTGGAATTACAGGCATGTAACACCACATCTGACTTATTGTAATCATTTTTTGTTTTGCTTTGTATTTTTCAGATGAGGTCTTGCTATATAGTCCTGACTGGTGATCCTCCTGCCTGAACCTCAGAACTATTTAAAATACAAGCATGTACTTTCTTTTCTTAAAAAAAAAAAAAAAGAAAGAAAGAAGGAAAAGGAAAAAAGATGTAACACTCTGCACAGCAAGCAACTTGTCTCTTATTTAATAATGCATCTTTGCAGCATGATCTTTAAGAGTGAAAGGCACTTACTTTCATGCTAGTGTCTTTGATGTAAAAATAGTTACTTTTCAGAAAAGCAATGACTCTTAGGAAAATTCCACTTGAAATAATCTTCTAAAAATGTCAGGGTTAGCCTTTTACTTCATAAGGGGACAGAGAGATTTCAAACCAGAATAAGGATGGAGGTTATATGTCCATGTGTGGGGAGAAAGGTGCTCTGGTTATGTATGGATACTGGCATTATGAGGGGCAGGTTCAGTCGGGTGGTGGCACACACCTTTAATCCCAGCACTCAGGAGGCTGAGGCAGCCAGATACCTGTGAATTAGATGCCAGCCTGATCTACAAAGCGAGTCCAGGACAATCAGGGATATTATGCAGAGAAACCCTGCCTAGAAAAACAAGCAAACAGGACAGGTTCAAGGTAGGCTGCCCAGAGATCTTCTCCTGTCTCTCTGTTCCCCCAGACACAGTCTTGTCCCTAGCACTGCAACAGAACATCAGCTGCAGCCTTCCCTCATTCTTGCCCACAACTCCTGTGGATCCCACAAATCATCCTCTCCTAACCTCCCTCCCCCTATTTGTTGCTTTGTTCCAGACCCCAGCTCCAGCAGGCACCCCTGCTTACTCAAGGACCTCTACTCCCAGGGTAAAAAGTAAGCTGAAGGCAGACTTCTCCTACTACTCCTGAGACCCAATCCTCTCTGTCTCATCCCCCGTTCTGTAGCTAGAAACTTGCTGTGGTCTCCCCTTCCTCTCTGACCTCATCCCCAAAGGATCACAAAGACCTTCTCCTCCAAATTTCCTTTCCCCAGCTCATCCCAGTATCCCAGCCTCCAACACTAACAGACATTCCCTGTGAACACAGCAGCTGAACAGGTCAGGAAAACAGGCAACACACTCTCCAAAATCCAGGGGAAATAAAAACCAAGGAACAAAACACCCATCTTGTTGAATGTGGCTTTATTATTATGTTACACCCTAATTAATTTTACAGTACTTAATAATACCTCTACCTCCCTTCTAACCCTTGTTCCCTCCAAACCCTCAAGCCTAGGTGGGAGAGAAAGAAAGACAGGAAAGGGATGGACATAGGTCTCTGTGAGCTACTTCCTGCTTATACAGGTTGTCAGGTTTGTTTTAGGGGCAATACCAAACTCAGTAGTCAGGATATCGAGTAATCCAGTAAACCAGCAAACTAGAAAACACAGTGAACCAGCAACAGTGTAGGGGAAGTGCTAGCAGAAAAAGCTCCAACCTCTTCCTCCTTTGGAGCACCCCACCTTCCTCTCCAGGCTCTGGCTTTTTATTCCTTTCCAGAGTCCTCAGCCTTGAACTTCCTCCAGCTGACTAAACCATGTCCCTGTTCTAGCATGGGGCACATATTGATTATACCTGTGAACTAACTGAAACAGTCTCACACCTGGGATTAAACAAAAGCATTCTCATGACTGGTTTTTTAATAAACAAAACTCTCATCACACCACCCAACAAAGACAAATGTAGAAGGCAGCAACTAGATCAGTAATCATCCCAATCCCAGATGCCTAGATGCCAGCAATAAACAAACTATCAATAGCATCCAAGGCAATACATCTCTTCTACAGACAACTATCCTACCACAACAGGCCCTGAATATTTGAACATAGCTGACGGTAACATATAAAAAAAATCAACAACAAAACCCTTAAAATAGCCTTTATGGCCGGGTGTGGTGGCACACACCTTTAATTCCAGCACTTGGGAGGCAGAGACAGGCAGATCTCTGTGAGTTCAAGGCCAGCCTGGTCTACACAAAGAGAGTCCAGTACAGTCAAGGATACACAGAGAAACCCTGTTTCAAACCAAAACAAAAAACAAACAAACAAACAAAAAAAGCCAGCCTTTATGACTATGATAGAGGTCCTTAAAGAGGAAATGAATAAATCCCTTGAAGAAATCCAGGAAAACACAAACAGTGTAAGGAAATAAATAAAGTTGTTCAAGACCTGAAATTGGAAATAGAATCAATAAAGAAAACACAAACTAAGGGAGATTTGGAAATGAAAAATTATGTAGGAATTTGAACAGGAACTACAGAGGCAAGCTTGGCCACAGAATACAAGAGATAGAGGAGAGAATCTAAGGTGTTGAAGATACAATAGAAGAAACAGATACACCAGCCAAAGAAAATGTTAAAACTAAAGAACTGATACAAAACATACAGGAAATCTGAGACATTATGAAAAGACCAAACCTAAGAATAGTAGGTATAAAGGAAGGAGAAGAAACCCAGCTCAAAGGCCCAGAAAATGGTTTCAACAAAATTATAGAAGAAAAATTTTCTAACCTAAAGAAGTAGTTACCTATAAAGGTATAAGAAGCTTACAGAATACCAAATAGATTGGACCAGAAAAAAAAAATCCCCTCAGCATATAATAATCAAAACACTAAACATATAGAAGAAAGAAAGAATATTAAAAGCTGCAAGGGAAAAAGGCCAACATATAAAGGCAGCTTATTAGAATTACACCTGAATTCTCAATGGAGACTCTAAAAGCCAGGAGGGCCTGGACAGATGTGCTGCAGACTCTGAGAGCCCACCAATACCACCCCGGACGTCTGAAACAAAACTTTAAATCACCATAGATAGAGAAAATAAGATAGTTCATGATAAAGTCAAATGTAAACAACACCTATCTACAAATCTAGCCCTACGGAAGGTCTTAGAAGGAAAACTCCAGCCTAAGGAGGTTAGCTACACCCATGAAATAAATAATCTTACAAAAGCAAAATCAAAAGAATACACACACACACACACACACACATACATTTTCATGATGACCACCACTACCATCACCAACAACAAAATGACAGAAATCAACAATCAGTATTCCTTAATATCTATCAATATCAATGACATCAATTGCCACCCCCCCCCCCCCCCCGCAAAAGACACAGACTAACAGAATGGAAGTTAAAATAGGATCCATCCTTCTGGTGCATTCAAGAAACACACCTCAAGATCAAGCATAGACATTACCTCAGAGTAAAGGGTGAGAAATAGATTTTCCAAGCAAATGGACCTAAGAAACAATCTTCTGTAGCCATTTTAATATCTAACAAAATAGGCTTCAGACCAAAACTAATTTTAAAAGATAGGGAAGGGTACTGCATACTCACAAAAAGAAAGATTCATAAAGATGACATTTCAATTCTTAGCATTTATGCCCCAAACATAAAGGCATCTAAGTTTGTAAAAGAAACACCACTACAGCTTAAATCACACATTGACCCTCACACACTGATAGTGGGAGAATTCAATGCCCTGTTCTTACCAGTGAACAGGTCATCCAGACAAAAACCAAACAGAGAAATACTGAACCTAACAGACGTAATAAACCAAATGGACCTAACAGATAGTTATAGAACATTTCACCAAAACATAAAGTAATGCACCTTCTACTCTGCACTTCATGTAAATTTCTCCAAAATTGACCACATATTCAGACACAAAGCAAGTTTCAGCAGATACAAGAATTAAAGTTGGATATCAGTAACAACAGAATGTTTACAAACTCGTGGAACTGGACAACTCTCTATTGAATGAAAAATGGATCAAGACAGAAGTAAAGAAATTAAAGACTTTTAGAATTCAATGAAAATGAGTACATAACATACCCAAACTTTTGGGACACAATGAAAGCAGTGCTTAAAAGGAAAGTTCATGACACTAGCGCCTATATTAAAAAAAAAAAATTAGGGAGATCTCGTGCGAGCAACTTAACAGCACAGCTGACCGCTCTAGAACAAAAGGAAGTAACCACACCCAAGAAGAGTAGATGGTGAGAAACTGAGGGCTGAAATCAATAAACTAGAAAGAGAACAGAACAAAGAAGCAATGAAACAAGGGTTGGTTCTTTGAGAATCAACAAGATAGACAAACCCTATCCTAACTAAAAGTCAGAGAGAGAGAGAGAGAGAGAGAGAGAGAGAGAGAGACTATCTAAATTAACAAAATCAGAAATGAAAAGGGGCACATAACAACAGACATAAAGGAAATCCAGAGAATCATAAGGACATACTCTAAAAACCTGTACTCTACCAAACTGGAAAATCTAAAAGAAATGGATAATTTCTCGACAGATACCACCTATCTAAGTTAAATCGAGACCAGATAAGCAATTTAAATACATATAATCCTAGTGAAATAGAAGCAGACATTAAGTCTCCCAACCTTAGAAAACTCAGGGTCAGATGGTTTTAGTGCAGAATTCTACAAGACTTTCAAAGAAGAGTTAATGTAATGCTTCTCAATTTATTCCACAGAATAGAAACAGAACATAGTCCAATTCATTTTATGAAGCCACAGTTACCCTGATAACATAAAGACTCAACAAAGAAGAATTACAGACCAATTTCCCTTATAAACATAGATGCAAAAATACTCAATAAAATACTTGCAAACTGAACCCAAGAATACATTAAAAAGATCAAGTAAGCTTCATCCCAGAGATGTATGGATGGTTCAACATACAAAAATCTGTAACAGTAAATTTTTATTTAACAAACATATATTTATTAATACTTAACAATCACCTAACAATTACCTATCCTAAATCCTAAAGCCTGAACTCTAACTCTAAGACCTAATCTACAACACCCTAATATCTATAAAACAAACACTTAACTCTAACCTAAAGTTTCTTAAAAGGATATTCTTTCTCTTAGATTAACTTTTGGTGTGGATCCATATGGGTGGTTGATTTCCACCAAATCAGTAAATGTAATCCACCATATAAACAAACAGAAAGAAAAAAATGTACAAGTTTATCTCATTAGATGCTGAAAAAGGGATGTTGACAAAATTCAATACCCCTTCATGAAAAAATTCTTGGAGAGATCAGGGATACAAGGCCCATACCTAAACATAATAAAGGCAATATATAGCAAGCTGATAGCTTACACCTAAAATCAGGAACAAAAGGTTTTCTACTCTCTGCACATCTATTTAATACAGTACTCAAAGTTTTAACTAGAGCAATGAGACAACTGAAGGAAATCAAGGGGATTTATTTGGAAAGGAACAAGTCAAAGTATCATTATTTGCAGATGATTTGACAGTATGCATAAGTGACCCTAAAAATTCCACCAGGGATCTTCTTCAGCTGATAAACACTCTCAGCAAAGTAGCTGGATACAAGATTAACTAAAAAAAAAAAAAAAAAAAAAAAAAGAAATCAGTAGCTCTTCTATACAGAAATGACAAATGACAAATGGATTAGGAAAGAAATCAAGGAAACAACACCTTTCACAATAGCCTCAAATAGTATAAAATATCTTGGGGTAATTCTAATCAAGCAAGTGAAAGACTTGATGATTAGATTAAAACTTCAATTCTTTGAAGAAAGAAATTGAAGATGATATCAGAAGATGGAAAGCTCTCCCAAGCTCATGGATTGGTAGGATTAACATAGTAAAAATGGCCATCCTACTAAAAGCAATCTACAGATTCAGTGAAATCCCCATCAAAATTCCAACACAATTCTTTACAGACCTTGAAGCACAATCTCAACTTAATATGGAAAAACAAAAAACCCAGGATAGCTAAAACAATCCTGACTGAACAAGAAAAGAACTGCTGGATGTCCCACCATCCCCAATTTCAAGTTGTACTACAGAAATATAGTAAGAAAACCCAATAGGTTTTGGCATATAAACAGACAGGTTGATCAATGGAATCAAACTGAAGACCCAGACATAAATCCATACACCTATGGACACTTACTTTTTTGATAAAGAAGTCAGAAATGCACACTGGAAAAAGACAGCATCTTCAACAAATGGTACTGGTCAAGTTGGATGTAGAAGAATGTAAATATATTCAATTTATTATCCTGCACAAAACTCAAGTCCAAGTAGATCGAAGACCTTAGCATAAAGCAAGATACACAGAACCTGACAGAGAACCAGAGAGAGTGGGGAACAGCCTTGAATGCCTTGTCACAGTACACAACTTTCTGAAGAGAACACCAGTAGTACAGACACTAAGATCAACAATTAATAAATTGGACCTCACGAACTGAAAAGCTTCTGTCAGGCAACGGACACCGTCAATCAGTAAAAACAGTAGCCCACAGAATGGGAAAAAATTTTTACCAACTCACATATGATAGAGGACTAATGTCTAAAATATAAAGAACTCAAGAAACTAGACATCAAAAAAAAAACCCTCAAATAATCCAGTTTAAAAATGAGATACAGATCTAAACAGAATTGTCAATAGAGCAGTCTCAAATGGCTGAGAAACTCTTTAGGAAATGTTCAACATCCTTAGCCGTCAGGGAAATGCAAATCAAAACTACTTTGAGATTCCATCTTATACCTGTCAGAATGGCTGAGATCAATAACCCATGAGACAGCTCATGCTGGTGAGGATGTAGAGCAAGGGGAACCCTCTTCCACTGATAGCCGGAGTACAAACTTGTACATCTACTGTGGAAATCAATATGGTGATTCCTCAGAAAGTTGGGAATCAATCTACCTCAAGACCCAGCTATATCACTCTTGGGCACATACCCAAAAGACACTCCATCCTACCACAAGGACACTTACTCAACTATGTTCATTGTAGCGTTATTCATAATAGGCAGAAACTGGAAAGAACTCAGATGTTCCTCAACAGAAGAATGGGTAAAGAAAATGTTCATTTACACAATGGAATATTACTCAGCTATTTTAAAAATGACATCATGAAATTTGTAGGCAAACAGATGGAACTAAAAAAAAATCACTGTGAGGTAACTCAGAACCTGAAAAATAAATGTGGTATGTATTCACTTATAAGGGGATCTTAGTCATTAAGCAAATGATAATTAAGCTATAATCCATAGAAACAGAGACGTTATATAAAGAGGAAAGTTCTGGGGGACACAGGGATATCCCTAGGAGAGGGATAAGAATAGATAGATTCTATGGATGGATTGGCAGTCGGTGAGAATGAGAGGGGGTTAGGTGGAGGGAGTGTTCGGAGAGACAGCTGGAATTGAGGGAGGGCACTTAGGGGGTTGGTGTGAGAAACTAGGGCAGTGGAAACCCAGTACAAAATATGCCAGGGCAATGGTGGCACAGGACTTGTGGAAGTAGCCATCTAGTTTCTAAGCGAGTTTTGACGCTGATATAGAGTAACATGGTATTTTGAGCTTTCAGGAAAACTTAAGAAAAGTCTTGGAAATGGACCAGAGGGTCCTATGTTTCCCTGGGTGGCACGCAGAACGAAGTGTTAATTCTGTAGAAGTGCACATCTCGGCTGGCTTCCCTGTGGACCACATCCATGTATGTAAGGACAGAAACTAAGATGGAGAATACCCGCAGTGATGGATGGGAGGATCGTCTGCGAAGGTTCAATTGATTTCAGCCCTGTAGGAAAAGATGGCTCTCGGACATCGTTTCTTGCTCAGTGGACAACAATCATTTTGCACGATTAGTAAATCTCAGTATTTTGGACTTCTCACAAGTGTGCTTAAAAATTCTTCCTTGAAAAGATAAAGTATAGTTACACCATTGTTCCTTTGCAATTCCTTGATTTATTACAGGCCAGAAGCACTTGCTCCGATGTGTGCAGGGAGATGAGGCACAATAAAGCCCTAAGGATAGTGGTCAGGCAGCTTGTTTTCCTAACTGCCAGTACGTTTCACTCCCACTCTACCCTGGGCTGGGTAATTCCCCTCCTGGGGTCGGAAGATCAGCTGAAACGGTGGTCAAAAAGTGCTTGAACCATCACCAGGGCCATACGGACCAAAAAGTCGGACAAACCAGCCCAGTAAGCAGCTTTCGCGTCGCTGAGATTCAGACACTGGCCTTGAACCACCCCAGAGCCGTTTTTACCATCTCTTTGCCATCTGACGCCTTTAACCTTTAGCGTCTATAGCGTTTCTGCCCCAAGTAAGTAGAATTTGTTCCAGTCAGGGAAGCCTGCGTGGAGGGCGGGGCGGGGGCGGGGCCAGTCCGGGGCGGGGGCGGAGTCAGCGCCGCCTCTCAGGCTCCTCGGCTCCGCCTCTCCTGTCTGTGTCCGCGGCCTCCGCTTCCGATAAAGTTGTTGTTTTACCAACATGGCGGCGCCCATAGTGACTGGCCGAGCCTTATTCGTCTAATGCTTGGGGAACCGAGCGGAAGGGTGCTGCTGGCTAGAGCCTGTGCACAGGTAACCCCTCTTGGGGCTCAGGAGAACGAGAGACAGGCCCGGCTTAGCCCCAGCCGCTAGGGCAGGAGTTGAGGGTCCCGGGACCTTGTAGTTTTCTAAATTGGGAAAAGCTCCGAGATTGTAGTCTACAGGTTCTTTCAGCTATGGACCCTGTTGGCAGCTCCGGACTGGAGAACGCACATCTTCACATGGCTTTGTATTCGAATTCTGTTATACTACTCGCTTGCCCCGGGTGTCTGGATCTTCTCTCCGGGATTGGGGGTTTGGACCCAGGCAAGGATCATGCACCTTTGGGGGACCCACACTATAGTAGGACCTGTAGGTCCTCAGAAGTCGTCTGCTTCGTACAGGCTCACAGCTTACAGACAAGGTTGAGTTTCACATAGGAAATAAGTCGCCTGAGGTCCTGCAGGAAATTACAAGTAGCATCTGCTTTTAAACATTTGTGTTTTACAGGACATGTTTGTTGGAGTGAGGTGTGTGTTTACTTGTTTCGTTTCTTTGAGACCGGGACTTGCTGTCTGTATATTCCTAGTTGTTTTGAGCTTGCTTTGTAGCCCAGGCTGATCTTGAACTTACAATCAGTCCTCCTGTTCAGCCTCCTGAGTGTTGGGACCACAGGCATGTACCCACCTGCAGTGCCTGACCTACCTTGGTTTCATTCTTCTCCCCTTGTTTGACTTTTTTTTTTTTTGAAAGAGTTTTATGATGAAACTAGCCTTGAACTCCTAATCCTCCTGCTTCTGTCTCTAGATTTCTTGCATATTCTTTTGAGAGCACATGGTTGACTGTGTGTGCTTCTCCCATGCGTTCTAGTTCTTCATCTGTTTCCTACTATTGTCTTAGGTTTCTCTATTTATAATCATCATTTTGGGCCCATTTCTCAGGTCCTCATAGTCTCAATTACTTTAATCTTAAGCCCCATGTAAAGTGATGTCAGGTTAGGGCTGACTTGAAAGAGGAGTACTGGAGGGAGATGCTTTGGAAAGAGGCAGAAGAGACAACATTCCACCAAGTAAAGAAACAAGATGATCCTGAGCTAAGGAAGAAAGGGTCCAAGTTTATTGAAAATGTAAGATGTGAGTTGGATCTTTTCCCTTCAGTGTATCCACACCAACCTCTGCTAAGATGGCTGCTTTTGATGCCATGAAGAGGCAATGCCTGTTAGGACCATGGAGAGGTATTGAGATGACCCAGGCTATGCCTAGGAAGTAAAAGAACAGAATAGGGTTGAAACCTAAAAGTTCTGTAAATTCTGTAATTCACCCTAGTGAATAAGAATTTGAGGGCGATCTTGGACCTGTACCTAAGGGTGTGGGCTTTATATTTTGCACTGCTGGGGATGGAACCAATGGCCTCAAACATTGTCAGGGAATTACTCTACTACTAAGCTATATACCCAGCCCCTGTGTTTACAGGATTTATTTGTTTTATCTTGTTTTTGGTGCTGGGGATTGAACCCAGGGATGTGCTGAACATCTGTTTTATATGCTTAATCCTTGGCTTTTCTTAGCAGATCTATTTTTGTTTTGCTTAAGATTAATTTTTAATTGTATGTGTGGGGGCGTGCACATGAGTGTGAGTATCCATAGAGTCCACAGGCATTTGATCTCTTCTGAAGCTGGGGTCATTGGCAGTTGTGAGCCACCCAGTGTGGGTACTGGGAACCAAACTGGGATCCTGTGCAAGCGCAGTATGTTCTCTTAACTGCTTCTTGTTTGTTTGTTTGTTTGTTTTAAAGACTGAGTTTTAACGGGCGTGATAGGGCACCCCTTTAATCCCAGCACTTGGGAGGCAGAGGCAAGCCTGGTCTACAGAATGAGTCCAAGACTGCCAGAGCTGTTAAACAGAGAAACCCTGTCTTGGTGGTGGTGGTGGTGGGGGGGGAGGAATAGAGTCTCACTATACAAGCTTCCCTGTGACTCATGGTTGCCCAGGTTGTACCCTCACTCTTGACAGTCCTCACACCTCAGCCTCCCAAGCTACTGGCATTCCAGGTGTGGGGCACCACAGCTTCTTACCCACCCACCCCCAGCCTACATATACTGCCAAATTGTTTCAGAGAGGTGCTCGCAATTTACATGTGTACTAGCAGTGTATACAAATAATTACTTTCATTAAGACACTTCTTGTTTTAACATTAAAACAATATGATAAGCAAGATATTTGTTTTTATTTCTTTGATTAGTTGTAAAGTTGATTTTTTTTTGGTTTTTTCGAGACAGGGTTTCTCTGTGTAGCCCTGGCTGTCCTGGACTCACTTTGTAGACCAGGCTGGCCTTGAACTCACAAAGATCCGCCTGCCTCTGCCTCCCAAGTGCTGGGATTAAAGGCGTGCGCCACCACCGCCCGGCTTTAAAGTTGATTTTTTTTGTCATGTTTCTTAGCTTTTGTCCTCTGTCTTATTTGCCACAACCCTCCTCCCACCCCCACCCCCCTTTATGGTGCTGTGGATTGAAC
>CAJQZJ010003646.1:292798-305538 GCA_907164525.1 Lophiomys imhausi | reverse complement strand
CCCCCCCCCCCTTTATGGTGCTGTGGATTGAACCCAGAGCTTTGGACTTGCTAAGCAAGTGCTCTACCACTGAGCTATACTTCCATGCCTGTCTTTTGCCTATTTTCAACATGTTTTGGGATTTCTTGTATGTAAACTCTTTGTGAAGTTGCATAACCTCTTGTCATTGTAGTTTAGGACAGATAATTTCCTTCAGCAAATTTACTCTTTAGCAACATATTATTTTCTTTTTCTTAAGACAGAGTTTCACTATGTATGTAGCTTTGTAGCTCAGGCTGGCCTTAGACTTAAGATTCTCTTGTCACAGCCTCTTTCGTGCTGAGATTGCAAGCATGTTCCACCCCACCAATTTATACATTTTTGGTATATAGTTATTTTACAGATGTTCTGGAGTAAGATTGATTGACTGTGGTACTTAAAAAAAAAAAGTCTTATTAGCTAAGTTTGATGGTGTGTGGTCCTATAAGCACAGTATTTGGGAGGCAGAGGCAGGGGTATCAGAAGTTCAAGGTCCTCCTTGTCTGCAAGGCTTGTTCAAGGCCAGCTTGAGGTACATGAAACTCTGGTCTCAAATTCCTACTTCCCCCCAAAAAACATTGGGATTTATGCCAGTTTATGGTTTGAGGTGGAGCTCTAATAAAAATTTTTCTCAAGTATGTTGAATAATCAGTCATTTTCAGAGCTGGCTGTGGTGGCACACATGTAATCCCAGCACTGAGGAGACTGAGGAAAAAAAATAGTGAATTGGAGGCCAACCTGGGCTGTATAGTGAGATCTTGTTTTATTTATTTTTTGGATGTACATATGATCATGCACAAGTACACATATGTGAAGTCCAGAGGTGAATGTTAGATGTTTTAAAAAATATTTAATTAATTTTATATGTATTATTTAATTTTTAAATGCATATGTGTGTGCCTGAGTATATGTCTGTATATCCTATGTGTGCAGAAGCCCTTGAAGTTCAGAATCCCTTAAACTGGAGATATAGACCATCTGAGCTGCTCTGTGGTGCTCGGTAGGAGCTGTAAGTACTCTCATACAATGAGACATCTCTCCAGCCCACAGTGTTAAATGTCTTCTGTCTCTCTCTAGTTTTTGTGTTAGGGTCTCTCGTTGAAACTGTAGCTCAGTGATTGGCTAGCATGGCTGGTCAGCAGGCTCCAGGGGTCTTCCTATTTCCACACCCCACCTCCCAGTGCTGGGATAGAAACATATGTGCTCCCATACCTTAGGGCTTTTTACATGGGTGCTGGGGATAGAAATGTATGTGTTCCCATACATACCTTAGGGCTTTTACATGGATGCTGTGGATCTGAAGTTAGATCTTCATGCTTACACAGCAGGCACTTTTCCCACTGAGCCACCCAAGCCACTGAGACAGTTCCCTGTGCCTCCCTAATCTACATGTGCCTTTTTCTTTATGAACTTTATATTTATTTGTTTGTGAGCATATGTGCCATGGCCACATACAGAGGCCAGTGGACACAGCTTCCAGTAGTTGGTCCTCTCCCCCACTACATGGGTCTCAGGGATCAAACTTGAGTTATGAGGTTCAGTGGCAGGAGCCATTCTACCCAGCCCTCATTAGGAGCTTTAAATTCTTCTATATACTTAGATCTGTTTTAATGTTTTCTAGTTCATTGGTTTAAACAAAGGAGAAGTTATTAGAGAGCCTGATGTAATACAAAGCATATTGTTCAGCCAGCAGGGAGTGTTATTGTGCACCCACATTGCTCCTGCTGGCATTGTGAAATTTGCACTCATTGGCATTTTTTCCGTCATGATGGGTAATCAAGTCCCAAAATATAGCAACAGCAGTTCAGGCCAATTTTATTTTATTATCTTATTCCTGTCTATGAAAGAGAATAGTCTAGAATACTCTCCTTATGTACCATCTAGGAAAGGAATGTCAAATATGTGTCTAGATATGGTCTGCTGATAGTCTTTGGCTAATAGTGTTTTCCACATGTTTACTTAGTAAGAAAACCATAAAATCCCTGACTCACATGGATAGTTCTAATAATATAGAAGTCTAGGCCCTAAAAAGAAATGTAATTGCCTTCCTTATATAAAGTTGGCCATATCGAATTGCTAATAATTAGCCAGCTTCATTGTAGTTCACTCTACTTCCTATATTGTCATATTTACCTATTTTAAAATATCCAAATTCAAACGATAGGGGAATTTCCCACCCCACCCTCCCAGTCTGTCACTTGTTCTCATCCTAAAAGAGTAAGAGGTGTTGAAAATATGGGACTTGGTATGTCAAGAGCTCGTGCAGACCACCTGTAAGAGCCAGGGCCATGGTGCCATGCTGTGTGAGTGCGAATTCCTCTTTTAGAGCTGTAGTAATTCTCCTGGCAACATTTGGTCCTGTGCCTTCCTGCAACAGGCCAACCCTAGTGGATATGGAAAGGACTGTGAGAGAATCAGATGACTGATACCAGTTTGGAATGCCAGATTTTCTTATGTCTCTCTTGTTTCTGAAAGCTCTTTTTACCTCTCCATTGCTGTTATGGAAGAAGACAGAGTTTAGGATACTACATCCTAAATGTGTGATGAAGGGGCTCACCTCAGCCCCTTAAAGGAGCTAAAGCAGGAAAGTTCTTCATCAAGGCTGAGTCTGCCACTCTCCTGAGGAGGAAACCAGTGAAGTATCAGAATTAAAATTTGAATCCCAGGCGGTTATCCTGCTGGATCCCCACACAGTGTTGTAATCCAGAGCTATATAACAGTGCTGCTACATGTTATGGCAGACATTTGTCTGTTTGTGTCTTTCCTGCTTCTCTGTGAATAGATAGTTACTGTGAAAGAAGGCACATTGTGTTTTCTTTCTGCTTGCTCGGGACGGAACCCAGGACTGCGCACATGGCAGGCATATGTTCTGTGTCTTACACATCCGGCCTGGGACTCTGGGACTCTGTGTTGCTCTGTCTCTAGTGCTTGAAACAGTGCATAGACCTAATATCATTCACTAAGTATTTGGTAAATGAAGAAACAAATGAATACATAGTTTTATAAATAATGGCTATTTCCTGGCTTAATCTATAAGGCTCTGTTGAACTCTCACACGCATACACATGTATGTATGTATATATACATATATATGTGTGTATATATATGTATGTATGTATGTATATGTGTGTGTGTGTGTGTATGTGTGCATATATCAGAATTTCTGGTCCTTCTGGGAGTTTTGTGTTCAGATCCCTTCTGGTATTTGAGCACAAGACTAACTCAAGATGTGCTTAGAATTCTTCTGGAGTTCAGAAAGATAGCAGTTGACATGCTAGACAAACTCTGGAGGGAGGGGCTCCATCTATTCCTGTGCTGCTGGGAGATTCTGTAGCAACTCGCCTTTGTGGTGGTGGCCTGTCTTTGTTTCTGTGGGGGTTTTATATCATTCTAGTTTGGGGCATGGATTACTACCTTCATGTTTTCTAATAAAAAGTTTGTATCTAATTCAACAGAACTTCTAAAATATTCTGTTAGGAAATGATTACCAAAAGAAGAAGAGAAAGCACATGAACAGGCAGTAAATCCTGGGCTATGTTGATTAGAAAGACCAATCTTGAGGAGTTCTGGGGGGTGCATATCAGTGTTCCTTTGCCCTCTTTTCTAGGATCTTCTCTCCTGAAGAATGGCATCAGCTGGTCAGAGGCTGAGTTTTTATGTCTCTTCTCTGAAAAGGCAGCTAATTTGTGGGCTACCTGTCATCCAGTGTGAAAGAAGAATAATTCCAGGGTGTTCCAGGAGTATTTACAGTGCCACAGGGAAGTGGACAAAGGAGTACACACTTCAGACAAGAAAGGATGTTGAGAAGTGGTGGCATCAACAGATAAAAGAGCAGGCATCCAGAATTTCAGAAGAAGATGTGAGTATCTGTGTCAGTTACTTTTCATGTTGCTGTTGCCAAGTGTTGTTATTTAAAAAAACTAAATCCCAGTTGTTTGACTTTGGCAATGAAGACTCAGGAGCCAGATGCTGGGGTGAAAACCTGTTAGCTCAGAGAGGCAGAGAAAGCACCCAGCTGACCTTCCTACTCCACCAACTTCCCAGAAGGAAAAAGCCTGCTAGCTCACCCAGCTGACTTTCCTACTGAGCTCCCATCTCAGAAGGAAAAAGCCCTTTCTGTCTTAAATGCCCTCAGCTCAGTGTCCCTCTCGGCTGGCTGCTTGCTTTGTGTCTTGACCTAAGGTTGACTTTATTTAGCCCTTGGATTAAAAGTGTGTGCTAGGGCCGACCCACACCACAAGTACTTGTTTACAGTGAACAGAAAGCTCTAGGATCCAAGTCTGAGCCAAACACAATTAGAAACAGGTTTTTCCAGTTCACAATCTCAGGGTTCACAGTGTGACCAAACAATCAAATATCCTGCAACAGGCAAACACCTGACAAGAAGCAGCTTAAGGAGGAAGAGTCTGTCGTGGTTTACAGTTTGCAGGGATAAAGTCCGTCACAGCATGTCAGGTAAGGATGGCGGTCTGTCAGGATGGTGAGGGTTCTGTCACATCGCGTCTGTACTTAGGAAGCAGAGAACAGAAGTGGGACGGGGCTATAGAACCTTAAGACTTACCTCCAGTGACCCACTTCCTTCAGCAAGGCTCTGCCTCCTAAACCTTCCACATCCTTCCTAAATGGCCCCCACCAGCTAGGGACCAAGTGTGCAAATGGGGACTCATGATCCTCTGGGGGCATTGCGCATTCAAACCACTTTAGTAGAGAAGAGCTAAGGACTTGCACTCTGGGCTCACACTGCTTGGTTTAGCAAAAGTTATTGGGTGTGTGGCCTTAAACAAAATTATTAGGGTAATAATAGCACCCACTTGGTTCCCTGGAGGGTCATTGAGAGGAACAAAGGAGGTGGTCTGTGGTTAGGGCACGAAAAACTTTGCAGTGTGGTACATGTGTTAATATTCTATGTGGTTGTGTGACAGGCAGCTCCACAGTAGATATTCTGGAGCAGCTTTGATTGAGAGAAACTCAACAAAACAGAAGTACTAGCAGGTGTGTGGGTCCTTTTGATCCTTGTGTGATAGAATGACACTCAGATTACAGGAGAGACCTGTGGACCTATCAGGAGGTTGTATGAGGAGACGTAGCTGCCCCTTTCTGCCGTGGGCTTGGCCTACAACCTGCTCTGCCACTTGAGCATCATGGTCTGAGAAGGCCAGCCTGTTCTTGATATGATCTGAAATTAGGCATCTCAGTAGATCGGTAGACCTTGGCTTTTGGTCCCCGTCCTCTACCCAAATTATTGTACCATGCATTTGGCTGTCATTGATTTCTTTGGAATATTCTCTGCCTTCTGTTATAATTGGATCAGAGAAAATACTAGAAGACTTTTATACTTTCATCTTGACTTTCCCTTTGTAATAGTAGCAACTGAATAGTGAAGACATTTATGGAATTTATTAGGTGGGGCCAAAGGCAAGAAGTTGAGTGTCCCTGCAGTTGACACTGTATTAGACTTGCCTTTTCCTGTTTCCCGTCTGTTATTGGAATCACACTCATTCCTTCTGAGAGTGGGAGCTATTTATATTCAGCTGGAAAGTGGTTTTGGCATTGTTTAGAAAGAAGATCTAGGATTAAGAGAAATATAGTATAGAATAAATAAATGAACACCAAAAAAGAAACGAGTAATTTACAATGAAAACTCTGCCTTTCCTGTAACCTCCAATGATGCTCAGTTCCTTACAGTGTTTGTCTTACAGGATTGTTTCGAAAATCAAGTCAGAAAATGTAAATGAACATTTTCTAAACTAAAGACTCCTAAACTGAAATGTAACATACATTCATACATACATACATACATACATACATACATACATACATAGCAGATATAATCATGTGCTATTTTATAAGGGTCTGAGAACCTGACTGAACACTGATGTATATGAAACTTTAGAATTCATCTCACATTGATATTAAGTATGTTTGAAATTCAGCCAAGTGAGTGTTTAGAAGTCAAGTGTCTTAGCACCATCATCAAACCACCATTAAAACAAACAAAAACCAAAAAACCCTACAACTTCCATTTAGTGAGCATTTTGCCATATACTGGGTACTCTTTCCATTGGTTGAGTTACTTAGTATTGGAACATCCTTAAGAGTAGGCATTACCCTTATCTGGGGAGTTAGAACACTGAGGCCCAGGTAATATGCCAAGCTGGTACCCACTCCAACCCCGACACCCCTTGCTTTCTGGAAACTCTCTGTGTCCTATCATTGGAGAATAGCCCCAGCCTGGGAAGGTGCAGGGATTTGTCTGAGGCCTCACAGCTCATGGCAAAGTGAGGGTCAGAACTGGAGGCCCTGCCTGAGGGGACTCTGTTGCATCTTCAGAGAGCAATCCCCAGAGAGGCGGAAGTCATGTTCTAAATCAGTCTGATGGAAAAAGGGGACAGCTTTTAAAACCATCCTCTTCCCATTGCTGACATTTGTACTTTCTCTTAAAGGCACTTTTATGTAATTATGAAAATTTTCCTTTCAGTCAGATTCCTACTGGAATATTACACAAACTCCTGTCATTTTTTTCTCTCTTTTCCACCTCCAGATGATGGAGCTCATTTCATTGTCACAGAAGAAAATGACTTAATTTACACAGAAAGGCACAGGCAGGGACAGGCAGTAGGCTGAATATATTTCTGCAAAACCAAAAATGTTCATGAATATCAAAGACTCAGTAGCATTGCTTTTCTGAATCTCTCTTATGAACTCAGGTTTGGAGTTCAGCTTTGCTAGTCTATGATGAATTAGTTGATGTTGCAATTAATTTAATCTTTATTGAACAAGCATAAAAAAAAGGAGAGGCTTCTGAAGAATCTGTGTGTAGAAAATGTTTGGGCAAGGTTGTTAATTAATATGATATGATAAATCATACAAGGAAATAGGGTCATTATAATAGAAGAAAATTGGTTTACATAATGACTTGGAACTCAAAAACTAGAAATAGGCCAGGTGTGGCACAGGCCTTGAAGTCTCAGCACTCGCCTGAGGCCAGCCTAGGTCACAAAGCAAGACCCTGTCTCAGAAAGCAAAAAAACCCACAAATGTGTAAGCAAAGGATTTTTATTACTTTTCTAGCTCCCAAAGAAAAGCTATGGAGTCTGATCCATTGCAGGTAGGAGGAGGGGTTCAGTAAAGGAGACAGTTTTACTTTTTCACTCTATAAAATGAGCTGTTGCACCTTTTGTAAGAACTTGTTCACAAGGAGAAAGGATTTTTGTCACTCACCTTTTCTTTCTCCCGATGCCAGGGATAAAGTCCATGAGCTTGGACAGCGTAGGCAAGTACTAAATCATGGCGCTAAAGCACGTGAAGCCCCTGAGTGTGCGCCAGCCCGTCCCTCAGGGCCTCCTCGCTCAAGATCTTCCATTCCCCACCTGCCACTTTGATTATTTAAGTCACTGTCACCTGTCCAGTGGTACAGAGGATGGTTTATTTTTGTATCCTCCAGATTCTGAGAAAAACTTCAAGAGCAGTTCCCTCTTCCTGTGGTGTTGCTAACCTGCTTACCTTGGTCATCTAGAGGGTGGACAGAACAAAGAAAAGTCTTGCTTTGCATTTTTTCGGGGGGTGGTTAGCTATTGTTTGTGGTTTTGTTAAAGATTTAAAACTTTGCTGAAGTTTAAGAACTTGGCAAGAGCCGGGCGGTGGTGGCGCACGCCTTTAATCCCAGTACTTGGGAGGCAGAGGCAGGCGGATCTTTGTGAGTTCGAGGCCAGCCTGGTCTACAAAGTAAGTCCAGGACAGCCAAGGATACACAGAGAAACCCTGTCTCGAAAAACCAAAAAAAAAAAAAAAAGAACTTGGCAAGAAGCTAGACATGACATGGTGGTGAACGCCTGTAATCCCAGCACTCTGGAGGCAGAGGCAGGAGGATTGTTGTGAGTTTGAGGCCAGCCTGGGCTACATAGCAAAATCCTGTCTCCAGAAAAACAAATCAAAACTTTGCTGCAATCTGATTTCTAGCTCTGCTTCCCCAATTAAAGTTAGTTATTTTTGTTGTGATCAAACACAAGGCAGAAACAGCGTAAGGAAGGGCTCATTCGGCTCACAGTTTCGGAGTATATATACAGTCTGCCATGAGGGAAAGCAGTTGATCACAGTGCATCCACAGTGAACAAGCAGGGACAGGTGAACACTGCTGATTATCTTACATTCTCCTTTTCAGTTCAAGATCTGAGCCCATGGAATGGTACCACTCACATGTAGGCTGGGTCTTCCCGCCTCAGTTAACTAGGTTGACTGACATGCCCAGAGACTTGCTTGTCAGGGTAACAATTGGTATTAACCATCACAAGTGGGCTCTGTCCACCATCAGTTGTGAAAATACCAGACAACAATGTTTGAGACCTCGCCTCCCACACATGCACAGGAAGGGGTATGAACTTTTGTCTGTTTGTATTCAGTGCTTTGGCAAAGCCTTGGCGTCACCGAATGCCCTAGAAAGAAGTAGAGACCAAAAACAAGGAGAGCCAGAAGGCCAAAATTAACAAGAGTGTGACAGTAGGCGACCCATCCTCATTGACCACTGCTGCTGGTCACCTGTCACTCTTCCAGATGCCCCATGCAGAATTTGAGGTTTGGTTAGGGGAACCTCGAGTTACCTGGACAGGTTTTGTAGAGTCTGCTGGGGAGATGGTTGTGTCTTGTGCAGAAGGTGCTTCCCCAAAGGCAAACAAGCATCTATTTAAGAGTTACTGCAGTCCTGTTGGGTGTCAGGAAGGTGACAGTAGAGATGATTGACACGTAATCCCTGAGCTGTGCGTGAAGTGTAGTGTTTGCACACTCACCTAGCATGCTGAGGTCCTCGGTTCTATCCTCAGCCCTGCACCAGAAACATCAGGTCTCTGTAAGTAATCAGCCCTGTGGCTAGACCCGTTCCTGTGGGCCTCGCCTCTGGTGTGCACAGACTCTTGACAAGGTTTGTCATTCTGCCAGTGGAAGACTGAGGGTGTCCAAGGGCAGTGACCTCATGGGACTCCCTGCCCTGTCTTCATTATAGTCAGATGTGTAGACTTTCTGTGTTTTCATGTTGCTGCTGCTGGAAGCTGGAGAATCACATGAGCCTGATCTGTGTTTTCCATTTGTCACCCTGGTGTACAACCAACGGTTTGTGGTCAGTGCCCTCTTGGTTCTCCCATGTCGGCCTCTTTTGTTGAAAGAGAAACTCTAGTGTGCAGAATAGACTTCAGGACGCATCTTGTCCTGGAGACCCTGTTGTCAGCACTGGATCTTGGGTGGATGCAACCACAGGAAGCTGAGGAAGGGATTCTGGCTTTAGAGATTTCTATGTAATTCAGCCCCTTCTACTTGAATAGTGTGGATCTCTGTGTTAGAGGCTCATTTGGAAAAATAGTCCTTTAAGACCTAGATAGAAACTGCTTTAGGAGAGAAGCTTTTGAGAGAAAGAAAAAAATTAAAAGTACCTAGGCTTAGCCCCTAACACATTGCTCTGAATTATTGTGGACATTCTTTAGCTTAAACCAGGACCTTTGAATTTTGGAGGTTTTAATATTTTTCTCAATTTATATGAGAAGAAGTTTTTTCCTTTAAGGAATTTTTTAAAGTTTTAAATTATTACCTTGAGTAAAATCCCAAAATATTAGTGCATGCTGAGCTATCAGGAAACGTGCAATAAACATTTTCTGTCATCCTTTGTCTCTCTTCCCTAGAAATTAAAGCCCAAATTCTATGTGCTCTGCATGTTCCCGTACCCTTCTGGCAAGCTGCACATGGGCCACGTGCGCGTGTACACCCTCAGCGACACCATTGCACGGTTCCAGAAAATGAGAGGCATGCAGGTAAGGACAGTACCTGCCTCACTCTACACAGGAGTGTGGAGTGGTAATATGTGTTCAGGATAATGAAGAAAGCCAACTCCAGTTGACTTTACGTGTGAACATGAGCAGCTTAGTTTCGTTGTGTGCAGATGAAGCATCCAGCAGAACTTGGAGCAGCTGCAAGGGGTGGGTGTCAGGTTGGGGACAGCCATGCGGTGGGCTCAGGGAGCCGGATCAGATGTGGTTTACTCTGCTCTTTCTCAGGAGGGGTTCTCCATAAGCAGTTGCAATACAGTGAAGCTAGTGGTTAAAAAAAAAAAAAAAGAGATGCATAAGTGCTGTGTTCCAGTCAGCTCTACAGCTCTACAGAAAATAGCTGAGCTGGCTAGCGAGAAAGAAAGAAGACTTATTGTGACTCCTGGCCTGTGTTAACACACAGGATATGTGTGTGTTAACATATCCTGTAGTTCCTGCACTTGAGAAGTTGAGGAGGAGAATCAGGAGTTCAGGGCCAGCTTTGGCTACTTTGTGATTTTGGACATTACAAGAGATTTTTGTCCCCCTTGTTATTGGATGCTTTTTATATTCTCTGATAAACACCTATTTATTTTATGGTGGGAAAAATAAAATTTTATAGGAAAAATATTTGGGGAATAATAACTGTGGGGAATGGAAAAGAATTCCCTAAAGAGGGAACATCTTATTTTATTACATTTATGTTTTGGTAGAGGTCAGAGGACAACCTGCCCAAGTCCATTTTTTTCCATCACGTGGGTACCTGGGGATCATGTTCAGGATTGATGGCAAGAATCTTTGTTTGCTGAGCCACCTCACTGGCCCAGAGGAACCACTTGGTAGTGGTTTTGAAAGACAAATGAAACTTAAAGGAGAAAAGGGGATGTGCCTGTTCCTAAGCTGATGTGGGTCAGTCACTGTAGAGTTGGTTTTTCTTCTTCTTTTTTAATGATTTTTTTTTGTTGTTGTTGAAATTTTGTGTATGTGCATGTGACTGTAGGTGACTGAGGAGGTCACAGGCATCAAATCCTCTCGGATCTAGAATTAAGATGAGGATGCTGAGAACTGAACTCAGGTCCTCTGCAAGATCAGTAAGTGCTCTCAACCACTGAACTCCTGCGGATTAGCTTTAATGAATTTGACGCAATTTGGAATTGCTTGGGAGGGGACTCTCAATGAGTGATTGTCTAGATTAGGTTGGGCTATGGGGGGGGGTCATCCTGATCATAGCAAGTGAGCTGAAGGACATGCCCACTGCTGTTGGCATCGGTCTCTAGGTAGGGAATCCTGGGCTGTATAAGAGTAGAAAAAAAAAAAGAGTTGAGCATAAAATACATATGCGGGGCTGGAGAGATGGCTCAGCGGTTAAGAGTACTAGCTGCATTTCCTAAGGTCCTGAGTTCAAGTCCCAGCAACCACATAGTGGCTAACAACCATCCACAATGTGATCTGATGCCCTCTTCTGGCTCCAGGTGTACATGCAGATAGAGCACTCATATACATAAAAATAAATAAATGAATCTTTAAAAAAAAATACATATGCATTCATTCTCTCTGCTTTTCATTGTGGATGTAAGAACATGCTTCAAGTTCCTGCTGCCTTGATTTCCCCTGCAACAGTGGACTGTAACACGGAACTGTGAACTAAAATAACCTGTTCTCCCCTGAGCTGCTTTGTCAGCGTGTTTTATTGTACTAACAGGAAATGAAACCAACACAGTTGCAGAGCCTTCTCTGTGGTCTTTAGCACACAGTGAATACAATCAGTCATTATATCTTGCTTAACCACCCACACAGAGATCGTAGGGGAGATCTTAGAAGGCTGAGTGTGCGATAGGACCAGACTATCAGGATTCAGATCCAGATTGTGTGATCTTTGTCCAGTTAGTTACCTCTTCAGGACCTAATGTCTTTGCATCTGTAGGGTGAGAATAAAATAATGTATAAGTCAGGGTTCTCTAGAGTAACAGAATTCTTAGAATGAATCTCTTTATATAGAAAGAGGAGTTTTTAGAATGACTTACAAGCTGCAGTCCTACTAATCCAACAATGGCTGACTGTAAACAGAACGTCCAAGTATCCATAAGGCTGGATGTCTCAACTGGTCTTCAGTATATCCTGGAACTCTGAAGAAGTGGGCTCTAATAATGCCAATGAAGGAAGGAACTTGCTAGCAAGGTGAGAGTAATCAAGCAAAGAGCAAAAGCCAAGAGATCTTCTAAAGTAGTGGTTCTCAACCTTCCTAACGCCGACCCTTTAATACGGTTCCTCATGTTGTGGTTATCACCCCCACCATAACAGTATTTTCATTGCTACTTCATAACTGTAATCTTGCTACTGTTATGAATTATAATATAAATATCTGATATACAGGATATCTGATATGGGACCTACAGCTTGAGAACATACTTGGCAGTGGGTGGCACTGTAACCGTAGAAACAGTAGGCTGAAAACTGCAAATTAATTATTTAATGTAGTTATTAGTAAGTATAAACTGTAATATTAGGCTGGCGGAGTAGCCGGCGGCTTGGCAGAGGAGCAGGCGGCCTGGCCTGAGTGCCTTAACCAGTTGCCTAACTTATCCTGGAGAAAGAGCCCCGGGACCAAAGGTGGCCTACACCACCTATAACCTAAACTCTGTTAATTAATTTAAGTTGTTATATTAGGCCGGTAGGATTACCAGTGGCTTGGCGGGAGATTCTCCTGGGCTCAAGGGGAGTCTGGGAATCCAACAGCCGGGACTGCTTGGATTGAGGGCCTACAAGCTGCCGCAGTCTTTTCCCCAATAAGTAAACACACCAAGACCTTTTAACATTTTAACGCTTAGCCCTTAGCTGGGCAGAATCTCAGTTAGCTATTCTAAGTTAATCCCAAACCAGCATGTGCCTGTGAGTACACGCGCGCGCGCGTGTGTGTGTGTGTGTGTGTGTGTG